>CM038000.1:5499351-6016612 GCA_021234005.1 Nephelium lappaceum | reverse complement strand
GCCGAACCACAACACAATGATAATGTAAGCTTCATATAGCTGGGGAACCGAAATAGATGCCATCACTCGAACATATATCATGTAAGTGACAGCAATTCTGAAGATGGCCAACCACACGAAAATCATAAAAACGCAGACGCATACCTTTCGATTTAAGGGGCACCCACACATTAGCATCGTAATGATGCTAAGAGAGACTATGAAACTGGTTGCACCCGCGGTTACGAAGATGTCATAAGCCTCTGGGTTTTCATTATGCAAAATGGATTCCCTAAGCTGGTGGTGCCAATCATTCTCTTGACAGTGACCGCCAAGAGGGGAGTATCCCGCGTTGACGGTCAAGCCGACGACAAACATTGCCACCCCAATAATCAATCTTCACTGTTACTTTATCCAATTCTTCTCTTCCCCATCGCTTTGCTCCTCCACCAAAAGTAAAGCAATGGAAATGGGAATGGAACTGGTTTGCTGCTCCACGGGGCTTGACACAGAGGTCAGCTGCTCCACCAGGAGTGACATAGTCAGCTGCACCAACGGCCGTGAGACAGAAGCATCAGAGGTCGGCTGTTCCATTACCATTCTTGAGCAGCCACCGGTGGAGGACGGCGAGGGAGAAGCCATAAATTGGATTAAGGAGAATTGCAACACAATCATCATAGTCGCATTCCTGATGGTCGGCTTGGCCATCAATGCTACTTACAACACCCCAGGCGGAAACCATGCACATTGCTAAAACCGTGCAAAATCGTGCAAATAAAGTATTTCATGTGAATATTGTTGGTGAATTTTTCAATAAACCAAATTTATTAAAACCTTGCAAGTGCACAAATCGTTTGACTGAGTATAGCGACAAGCAAGAGTCGATCCCACGAGGAGTTTCAACTTAATTTAATTTTAAATTCATTTAAGACCTAAACTAGAGCAATTAAATAAATGAAAAGGACTTTTGGAATTTAATTGAGAATAAAATAAATTAATACATAAAATTGAATAAAAGAAAATCAATGAATAAAAGCTTAGTTAGAACATCCTATCCACCACTAAACAATCCCTCAATTTGCTAAAAAGATTAATAAAGCAAATTCATGATAATGCATGATGAAGATATTCACGACAAGGTATGATTAACTCATGTCGTATAGATTCTTCCTTAATTAGTATACAAATCGCATGATGTCTACGTAGATGCGTGTATTCCTAATTATATCCCAGCATGATGTCTACTTAGGTTTAATAATTGGAACCTATTAAGCACTAGAAGAATATGAATATCACACAAATCCTAGAACATGATGTCTATTCTAGGTATCTATGAATTAATGTCCCTCAATTGGTTCATAAGCAATTGATTGTTGCAAACAAAGAATATGCCCGTATGATGTGCGGTTTACATTCTTACAACATAATCCTAAAAATATATTTCTAAGGTGATCAATCAAAGAAACAAAATAAATAGAATAAAATTAGACTAGAGTCATTAATTTCATCATGCAAAATATAAATCTTTATTGAAAAGATAAACAAATTGAGTTCATGTTTAGGGCTTCAAGTTAGCCCTAACTAATAAACTAACTAAATAAAAATAAAGACAAGAAAAGATGAAACCGAAGCCTTCAGCATTGCTCTTCTGCTTCTCTCTTTGTCTTCCGATCTCTTTCTTCTCGATCCCCCAATTGAATGGTGAAAGCACCTATTTATAGGCATTCAATTCTTGAGAGACAAGATTTCCTCAATTGAGAAGGATTCCACTTCCAACTTTGATTTAGAATCAAGTTTTGATTTGGAATGTGAATCCTTTTTATTTTAGGACTAAAACTCTTCCTAATTGCTTGACTCATTTAATTAGGATATTTCAAGGTTTAGGAAATTGATTAGGAATGCTAAAAGAGGAAATTCGAATTTCCTATGTTTTCCCGTAGCTGTTAGGTCTCGTGATAGTTTGACCACCAGACACTAAATCGGTCATAACTTTCTCTAGAAAGTTCCAATTGACAAACCGTCTGCGGCTATGGAAACTAGACATCCGGGGCTTTAAATTGATAGGTTATGGCTCACACAACTCGAACTGTGAACTTCGTACGAGTTCCGGCAAGGTACGTCACGTTTCTGCCCAAAATTCTGCAATTTCCTTCTAAAACATTCTCCAATTCCTTGAGCTGCAATTAATCTTCAAAAATCATTCGATTCCATCATTTTTCTTCTCAAAACCTAATTCAAAGCATAAAAACATAAAACAAATTAAAAATATCAATTCCACACCAAAACATAGCGTAAATAATAGGTAATGTGGACATAAGATAATGATAATTAATGACTCAACAAATACCCCCAAACCTATATTTTGCTAGTCCTCGAGCAAAACTAGAACTTTAAAACAACCTAATCTAAAAATACTGACAATAAAACACAATCCATTTTCATAGGTAAACACGATGGCATTGAGCATATGCCACAAGCCTTTAAACCCCTGGGTGTCCCTAGTAGGAGGAGTTGTGTCTCCTGAGGGTTTACTAGCAACGATACCCACAAACGTAAAAACATTCCACCATAACTCATTAACATGTCACTAAATGAAAATCAATAGAAATCTCATACATGCATGATCTTGTATCAAGACTAAAGATAAGTCACTAATAATCTAAGACATAATCATCAACAATCTCATACCACATTCAAATCAATCTCATTTCAAAACACCATATTCACATGTCATGGACTTATTTCGCCTCGACTCTAATTCTCACAAGATATCACTCATAACTCTCTCAAAAGTCCTAAGGCAAACACTCATGCAATCATATATGACAGAGGTTATGTAAAGGCATAGCAAGCGTCTTTTACATCACATATGAATATAGACATTGAAAAGAACCGCACTTTAAGTGGATAGATCTCATGAATGGAATCAAATACTAAGAACGTAGATAGAGCATGATGACATACTTCAACTCTCAAATTGGACTTCCCTCTTTCAAAGATCAATAGGCCATATTAAAGGTTGTATTTGGGCTAAGGTTGATTAATGGATAAGTAATAAATGGTCTAGGTTCAAAAGAAACTTAGAATCACACCAAAGCACCTCATTCATTGTTCTTTTTTCTTCTCTTCACAACCTTCTTTCTTTTCTATTCTTCAATTCCTCTTTCCCTCACACATCTAGGCATCATAAAACTTGATTTGTGCTCCTTACATTTTTATTCATTCTTTATTTTATTATTATTTTTTTTAATCCTTTTTTTTTCTTTTTTTTTTTTTGTTTGCTTTTTTTTTTTTCAGAACAATCATGTATAAAAGCACACTTTTTCAATACATATGCCCATGTACACATCATATCAATACTAACACTTTAATTCTCTTTTCCCTTGCACCAGTTGGTACGATCCCAAACTTTTAAAGTATGGTTAAATTTAAGGCTCAATAAGATCATTTAGTAAGGGTGGACAAAGAAAAAGGCTAAATATGTTTGGCTTCAAAGGGTTTGATGATGTATTTCAATTCAAAGTGAGGGAATAGGCTTTTATTGGGTGAAAACTTGCCTATATTACTTCTAAGAAGTCCATCCAATTCTTGAATCAAAGTAACTCATGTTATGTACAATAATGATTTGTTCTTTAGTATTCAATGCAAAACCTATAAAGATCATCTGTTAAGAACAAAGGCGAAGAGTGTTTAAAGAGTAGAAACAATTAAATCCCTCAAAAAGAAACGCTTCAAAAGCTCAATTCCTCACCAAGAGTAGTCTCCACTAATAGTCCACAATTTATGCAAACATAGTATTCATCCACTCAATTAACTAAGATCATAGTATTCAAAAGTCTCAAATCATGCAAAGATGTTCATGGCTACTCCCTAGTAAAGATATCCAATCAAAAACATATATAAAAAATCCATCAACAAACACAAAGCAACTAGCTAACTTGCTATGGGTAGAATTGAAAAACTAAAAAAAAAAACGAAAATTTTATGAAAAATGTTGAAAATTTTTATCAAAACCTAAAACCTAAAAACGTTTTTCACTACCCCCAAACCTAAACTAAACATTGTCCTCAATGTTTCAAATGTAAAGCATAAGTAAGAGAAGAGTGAAAACAAAAATAAAAAGAAAAGAAAAGGAACGAAATTACCCAGATGGGTTGCCTCCCATCAAGCGCCTTAGTTAATGTCTTGGCTAGACGTTCTTCTACCACTTTATCAATCTGGCTCCCATGGGTAGGTGTGTCTGCACATTAACGGTCTTGACCCTTTGCGCTTGAATTTTCTCCAAGATATTTTGTCTCGATCATTAAAATCACGCCCTTGATGGCATGATTTAGGATAAACTTCCAACTGGTTGTATCCATTCCATCTTCTGAGTCTCTTTTTAAAATATCTTCCTCTCTCATATGGATGAAAAAGGAATTTTCTTTTCATAGCATATAACTCATAAGGATCCAGTGGTAGCTCATTCGAACACACATCTTC
The DNA here is from genome assembly GCA_021234005.1 of Nephelium lappaceum. NCBI lineage: Eukaryota > Viridiplantae > Streptophyta > Magnoliopsida > Sapindales > Sapindaceae > Nephelium > Nephelium lappaceum. The sequence continues at coordinate 6,012,151 of CM038000.1, read as the reverse complement.
TACCTTTTTATTATTTTCCAAATCAACCTTATAACGATTTCCCTCCATTGGAAACAGTTTGCTAGGCTTGAGTTCTCTATAGACCACTTCTTCAACATGAACCCTACTTGTGATTTCATCATATTGCACATCTACCTCCTCTTCAATGAAGTTATTTTGTTGGTTAAGCGTCCTATCTACCAACTGACAAGTAACATCGGTAGGCTCGAACACCCCCAAACCTAGTTCCTTGGAGATGGATTGCTTTGTAACATATGATGTAATCTCAATTTGTGGCATCTCCTCGGGTTCTTTATCTTGACTTAAGGTCTCTTCAACTTCACCTTCTTCATTATCTTCCCACTCATCATCAGTTAAATATTTGAATGCTGAAATAGACTCATCCTCACCTTTTTCAAGCTCTTCTCCACTGTTCAAGGGGATTGCATGACACTGCTCATCTTCATCTAGCTCGCATTGGTGATGTAAGGTTACCAATTGTTCACATTGGTATTCCAAGTTCTTGATACATTGTCCCATTTGGTTTTTCAAATTTTTTATTCTTGCAGCCATTTGAGCATTGGTTTGTCTTGTCTCCTGTAAGAAAGATATGAGCATCTCCTCAAATTTTGTATCTTGCTCAACAGATTCTTCTTCTTGAGATAGATTACTGAACTGTTGATTATAGCCTTGAAAATACTGGGGACTATAAGGTTGTTGAAACTGATCTTGAAATTTTGATGGATATGAATTTTGATCGAAATTCGATTGACCACTCCATCCTGAGTTGTAGAAGTTTGAATGCGGATGATAATATTGTTGATTAAAATCAGACACATAATTGTCTGATGCTTGACTGCTCCAACAACTATCATTCCATTGACCACCACTCCAATTCTTGCTCCTTACGGATGGGCTTTGGAAATCATTCATCTCACCATAATTGCACCATTGGTAGTTCCTACAGGCCATTCCTTGGTCTCATTTCACCTCCTTGTACATTCCTAAACAATTTCTCGATAAGCATCCTCTATTGGCACACATATTTTGGGAAATAAGTTACTGCACAACACGAGTTAAGTTATCTAATTGAAACCCCAAATCATCAAAATTGTCCTCATGTAATCCGTGGTTGTGGTGAGCCATGGTTCTGAAAAGAGAACAAAATAATTAAACTAAAAACTAAAAAATAAAACAAAAATAAACTTAAAATCAAAGCAAGTATGTTAACTCCAAATTTATTAAAACCTTGCAAGTTCACAAATCGTTTGACTGAGTATAGCGACAAGCAAAAGTCGATCCCACGAGGAGTTTCAACTTAATTTAATTTTAAATTCATTTAAGACCTAAACTAGAGCAATTAAATAAATGAAAAGGACTTTTGGAATTTAATTGAGAATAAAATAAATTAATACATAAAATTGAATAAAAGAAAATCAATGAATAAAAGCTTAGTTAGAACATCCTATCCACCACTAAACAATCCCTCAATTTGCTAAAAAGATTAATAAAGCAAATTCATGATAATGCATGATGAAGATATTCACGACAAGGTATGATTAACTGTTGGTTAAGTTTTTAATAAACCAATAAACCAAATTTATTTAAAACCTTGCAAGTGTACAAATCGTTTGACTGAGTATAGCGACAAGCAAGGGTCGATCCCACGAGGAATTTCAACTTACTTTAATTTTAAATTTATTTAAGACCTAAACTAGAGCAATAAAAATAAATGAAAGGGTTTTTGGAATTAAATTGAGAATAAACTAAATTAATGCATAAAATTAAATAAAAGAAAATCAATTAACAAAAGCTTAGTTAGAACATCATATCCACCACTAAACAATCCCTCAATTTGCTAAAAATATTAATAAAGCAAATTCATGATAATGCATGATGAAGATATTCACGACAAGGTATGATTAACTCATGTCGTATAGATTCTTCCTTAATTAGTATACAAATCGCATGATGTCTACGTAGATGCGTGTATTCCTAATTATAACCTAGCATGATGTCTACTTAGGTTTAATAATTGGAACCCATTAAGCATTAGAAGAATATGAATATCACACAAATCCTAGAACATGATGTCTATTCTAGGTATTTATGAATTAATGTCCCTCAATTGGTTCGTAAGCAATTGATTGTTGCAAACAAAGAATATGCCCGTATGATGTGCGGTTTATATTCTCACAACATAATCCTAAAAATATGTTTCTAAGGTGATCAATCAAAGAAACAAAATAAATAGAATAAAATTAAACTAGAGACATTAATTTCATCATGCAAAATATAAATCTTTATTGAAAAAATAAACAAATTGAGTTCATGTTTAGGGCTTCAAGTTAGCCCTAACTAATAAACTAACTAAACAAAAATAAAGAAAAGAAAAGATGAAACCGAAGCCTTCATTCTTGCTCCTCTGCTTCTCTCTCTGTCTTCCGATCTCTCCTTCTGATCCTTTTTTTTTTTTTTCAAATTGAATGGTGAAAGCACCTATTTATAGGCACCCAATCCTTGAGAGACAAGATTTTCTCAACTGAGAAGGAATCCACTTCCAACTTTGATTTAGAATCAAGTTTTGATTTGGAAAGTGAATCCCTTTTATTTGAGGACTAAAACTCTTTCTAATTGCTTGACTCATTTAATTAGGACGTTTAAAGGTTTAGGAAATTGATTAGGAATGCTAAAAGAGGAAATTCGAATTTTCTATATTTTCCCGTAGCTGTCAGGTCTCGTGACAGCCTGACCTTCAGACACTAAATCAGTCATAACTTTCTCTAGAAAATTCCAATTGACGAACCGTCAGCTGCTATGGAAACTAGACATCCGGGGCTTTAATTTGATAGGTTATGGCTCACACAAATTGAACTATACACTTCGTACGAGCTCCTGCAAGTCACGTCACGTTTCTGCCCAAAATTCTGCAATTTCCTTCTAAAACATTCTCCAATTCCTTGAGCTGCAATTAATCTTCAAAAATCCTTTGATTCCATCATTTTTCTTCTCAAAACCTAATTCAAAACATAAAAACACAAAACAAATTAAAAGTATCAATTCCACACAAAAACATAATATAAATAATAGGTAATATGGGCATAAAATAATAATAATTAATGACTCAACAAATACCCCAAAACCTATATTTTGCTAGTCCTCGAGCAAAACTAGAACTTTAAAACAACCTAATCTAAAAATACGGAAAATAAAACACAATCCATTTTCGTAGGTAAACACGATGGCATTGAGCGTATGCCATAAGCCTTTAAACCCCTAGGTGTCCCTAGTAGGAGGAGTTGTGTCTCCTGAGGGTTTACCAGCAACGATACCCACAAACGTTAAAACATTCCACCCATAACTCAGCAACATGTCACTAAATGCAAATCAACAGAAATCTCATACATGCATGATCTTGTATCAAGACTAAAGATAAGTCATTAATAATCTAAAACATAATCATTAACAATCTCATACCACATTCAAAGCAATATCATTTCAAAACACCATATTCACATGTCATGGACTTATTTTGCCTCAACTCTAATTCTCACAAGATATCACTCATTACTCTCTCAAGAGTCCTAAGGCAAACACTCATGCAATCATATGTGATAGAGGTTATGTAAAGGCATAGCAAGCGTCTTTTACATCACATATGAATATAGACATTGAAAAGAACCGCACTTTAAGTAAATAGATCTCATGAATGGAATCAAATACTAAGAACGTAGATAGAGCATGATGACATACTTTAACTCTCAAATTAGACTTCCCTCTTTCAAAGATCAATAGGCCATATTAAAGGTTGTATTTGGGCTAAGGTTGATTAATGGATAAGTAATAAATGGTCTAGGTTCAAAAGAAACTTAGGATCACACCAAAGCACTTCATTCATTGTTCTTTTTTCTTCTCTTCACAACCTTCTTTCTTTTCTACTCTTCACTCTTCCTCCTTCATTCACTTCCACTTTCCCTCGCATATTTAGGCATCATAAAACTTAATTTGTGCTCCTTACATTTTTATTCATTCTGTTTTTTTCTTTTTCTTTTTTTTTTAACCTTTTTTTTTTTTTTTGCTTTTTTTTTTTTTTCAAAACAATAATGCATAGAAGCACACTTTTTCAATACATATGCCCATGTACACATCATATCAATACTAACACTTTAATTCTCTTCTCCTTTGCACCACTTGGTATGATCTCAAACTTATATGGTATGGTTAAATTTAAGGCTCAATAGGGTCATTTAGTAAGGGTAGACAAAGAAAAAGGCTAAACATGTTTGGCTTCAAAGGGTCTGATGATGTATTTCAATTCAAAGTGAGGGAATAGGCTTTTATGAGGTGAAAACTTGCCTATGTTACTTCTAATAAGTCCATCCAATTCTTGAATCAAAGCAACTCATGTTATCTACAATAATGATTTGTTCTTTAGTATTCAATGCAAAACCTATAGAGATCATCTATTAAAAACAAAGGCGAAGAGTGTTTAAAGAGTAGAAAAAATTAAATCCCTCAAAAAGAAACGCTTCAAAAGCTCAAATCCTTACCAAGGGTAGTCTCCACTAATAGTCCATAATTCATGCAAACATAGTATCCATCCACTCAATTAACTAAGATCATGGTATTCAAAAGCCTCAAATCATGCAAAGATGTTCATGACTACTCCCTAGTAAAGATATCCAATCAAAAACATGCATAAAAAACTCCATCAACAAACACAAAGCAACTAGCTAACTTGTTATGAGTAGAATTGATAAACAAAAAAAAAAATGAAAAATTTATGAAAAATGTTGAAAATTTTTATCAAAACCTAAAGCCTAAAAACGTTTTTCACCACCCCCAAACCTAAACTAAACATTGTCCTCAATGTTTCAAATGTAAAGCATAAGTAAGATGAGAGTGAAAAACAAAAATAAAAGAAAAGAAAAGGGAACGAAATTACCCAGATGGGTTGCCTCCCATCAAGCGCCTTAGTTAACGTCTTGGCTAGACGTTCTTCTACCACTTTATCAATCTGGCTCCCAAGGGTAGGTGTGTCTGCACATTAATGGTCTTAACCCTTTACGCTTGAATTTGCTCCAAGATATTTTGTCTCGACCATTAAAGACACGCCCTTGATCGCATGATTTAGGATATACTTCCATCTGTTTGTACCCATTCCATCTTCTGAGTCTCTTTTTAAAATATCTTCCTCTCTCATATGGATGAAAAAGGAATTTTCTTTTCATAGCATATAACTCATAAGGATTTAGTGGTAGCTTATTCGAAGACACATTTTCTACCTTTTTATTGTTTTCCAAATCAACCTTATAACGATTTCCCTCCATTGGAAACAGTTCGCTAGGCTTGAGTTCTTTGTAGACCACTTCTTCAACATGAACCCTACTTGTGATTTCATCATATTGCACATCCACCTCCTCTTCACTGAAGTCATTTTGTTGGTTAAACGTCTTATCAACCAACTGACGAGTAACATCGGTAGGCTCGAACACCCCCAACCCTAGTTCCTTGGTTATAACGTATGGTGTGGTCTCAATTTGTGGCATCTCCTCGGGTCGTTCGTCTTGAATTAAGGTCTCTTCAACTTCACTTTCTTCATTATCTTCCCACTTATCGTCAGGAAAATATTTGAATACTGAAGTAGACTCATCCTCGCCCTTTTCAAGCTCTTCTCTACTATTCAAGGTGATTGCATGACATTGCTCATCTTCCTCTAGCTCGCATTGGTGATGTAAGGTTACCAATTGTTCACATTGGTATTCCAAGTTCTTGATACATTGTCCCATTTGGTTTTTCAAATTTTGTATTCTTGCGGCCATTTGAGCATTGGTTTGTCTTGTCTCCTGTATGAAAGATATGAGCATCTCTTCAAGATTTGTATCTTGCTCAGCGGATTCTTCTTCTTGAGACGGATTACTGAACTGCTGATTATAGCCTTGAAAATACTGGGGGCTATAAGGTTGCTGAAACTGATCTTGAAAATTCGATGGATATGAATTTTGATCGAAATTCAGTTGACCACTCCATCCTGAGTTGTAGAAGTTTGAATGCGGATGATAGTATTGTTGATTAAAATCAGACACATAATTGTCTGATGCTTGACTGCTCCAACAACTATCATTCCATTGACCACCACTCCAATTCTTGCTCCTTACAAATGGGCTTTGGAAATCATTCATCCCACCATAATTGCACCATTGGTAGTTCCTACAGGCCATTCCTTGATCTCGTTCCACCTCTTCGTACATTGTCGAACAATTTCTTGATAAACGTCCTCTATTGGCACACATATTTTGGGAAATAAGTTGTTGCACAACTCGAGTTAAGTTATCTAATTGAAACCCCAAATCATCAACATTGTCCTCATGTAATCCGTGGTTGTGGTGAGCCATGGTCCTGAAAAGAGAAAAGAATATTTAAACTAAAAACAAAAAAAAAAAAATAAAACAAAAATAAACTTAAAATCAAAGCAAGTATGTTAACTCCCCGGCAACGGCGCCAAAAACTTGTTGGTTAAGTTTTTAATAAACCAATAAACCAAATTTATTTAAAACCTTGCAAGTGTACAAATCGTTTGACTGAGTATAGCGACAAGCAAGGGTCGATCCCACGAGGAATTTCAACTTACTTTAATTTTAAATTTATTTAAGACCTAAACTAGAGCAATAAAAATAAATGAAAGGGTTTTTGGAATTAAATTGAGAATAAACTAAATTAATGCATAAAATTAAATAAAAGAAAATCAATTAACAAAAGCTTAGTTAGAACATCATATCCACCACTAAACAATCCCTCAATTTGCTAAAAATATTAATAAAGCAAATTCATGATAATGCATGATGAAGATATTCACGACAAGGTATGATTAACTCATGTCGTATAGATTCTTCCTTAATTAGTATACAAATCGCATGATGTCTACGTAGATGCGTGTATTCCTAATTATAACCTAGCATGATGTCTACTTAGGTTTAATAATTGGAACCCATTAAGCATTAGAAGAATATGAATATCACACAAATCCTAGAACATGATGTCTATTCTAGGTATTTATGAATTAATGTCCCTCAATTGGTTCGTAAGCAATTGATTGTTGCAAACAAAGAATATGCCCGTATGATGTGCGGTTTATATTCTCACAACATAATCCTAAAAATATGTTTCTAAGGTGATCAATCAAAGAAACAAAATAAATAGAATAAAATTAAACTAGAGACATTAATTTCATCATGCAAAATATAAATCTTTATTGAAAAAATAAACAAATTGAGTTCATGTTTAGGGCTTCAAGTTAGCCCTAACTAATAAACTAACTAAACAAAAATAAAGAAAAGAAAAGATGAAACCGAAGCCTTCATTCTTGCTCCTCTGCTTCTCTCTCTGTCTTCCGATCTCTCCTTCTGATCCTTTTTTTTTTTTTCAAATTGAATGGTGAAAGCACCTATTTATAGGCACCCAATCCTTGAGAGACAAGATTTTCTCAACTGAGAAGGAATCCACTTCCAACTTTGATTTAGAATCAAGTTTTGATTTGGAAAGTGAATCCCTTTTATTTGAGGACTAAAACTCTTTCTAATTGCTTGACTCATTTAATTAGGACGTTTAAAGGTTTAGGAAATTGATTAGGAATGCTAAAAGAGGAAATTCGAATTTTCTATATTTTCCCGTAGCTGTCAGGTCTCGTGACAGCCTGACCTTCAGACACTAAATCAGTCATAACTTTCTCTAGAAAATTCCAATTGACGAACCGTCAGCTGCTATGGAAACTAGACATCCGGGGCTTTAATTTGATAGGTTATGGCTCACACAAATTGAACTATACACTTCGTACGAGCTCCTGCAAGTCACGTCACGTTTCTGCCCAAAATTCTGCAATTTCCTTCTAAAACATTCTCCAATTCCTTGAGCTGCAATTAATCTTCAAAAATCCTTTGATTCCATCATTTTTCTTCTCAAAACCTAATTCAAAACATAAAAACACAAAACAAATTAAAAGTATCAATTCCACACAAAAACATAATATAAATAATAGGTAATATGGGCATAAAATAATAATAATTAATGACTCAACATTAACTCATGTCGTATAGATTCTTCCTTAATTAGTATACAAATCGCATGATGTCTACGTAGATGCGTGTATTCCTAATTATAACCTAGCATGATGTCTACTTAGGTTTAATAATTGGAACCTATTAAGCACTAGAAGAATATGAATATCACACAAATCCTAGAACATGATGTCTATTCTAGGTATCTATGAATTAATGTCCCTCAATTGGTTCGTAAGCAATTGATTGTTGCAAACAAAGAATATGTCCGTATGATGTGCCGTTTACATTCTTACAACATAATCCTAAAAATATGTTTCTAAGGTGATCAATCAAAGAAACAAAATAAATAGAATAAAATTAGACTAGAGTCATTAATTTCATCATGCAAAATATAAATCTTTATTGAAAAGATAAACAAATTGAGTTCATGTTTAGGGCTTCAAGTTAGCCCTAACTAATAAACTAACTAAATAAAAATAAAGACAAGAAAAGATGAAACCGAAGCCTTCAGCATTGCTCTTCTGCTTCTCTCTTTGTCTTCCGATCTCTTTCTTCTCGATCCCCCAATTGAATGGTCAAAGCACCTATTTATAAGCATTCAATTATTGAGAGACAAGATTTCCTCAATTGAGAAGGATTCCACTTCCAACTTTGATTTAGAATCAAGTTTTGATTTGGAATGTGAATCCTTTTTATTTTAGGACTAAAACTCTTCCTAATTGCTTGACTCATTTAATTAGGATATTTCAAGGTTTAGGAAATTGATTAGGAATGCTAAAAGAGGAAATTCGAATTTCCTATGTTTTCCCGTAGCTGTCAGGTCTCGTGATAGTTTGACCACCAGACACTAAATCGGTCATAACTTTCTCTAGAAAGTTCCAATTGACAAACCGTCTGCGGCTATGGAAACTAGACATCCGGGGCTTTAAATTGATAGGTTATAGCTCACACAACTCGAACTGTGAACTTCGTACGAGTTCCGGCAAGGTACGTCACGTTTCTGCCCAAAATTCTGCAATTTCCTTCTAAAACATTCTCCAATTCCTTGAGCTGCAATTAATCTTCAAAAATCATTCGATTCCATCATTTTTCTTCTCAAAACCTAATTCAAAGCATAAAAACATAAAACAAATTAAAAATATCAATTCCACACCAAAACATAGCGTAAATAATAGGTAATGTGGGCATAAAATAATGATAATTAATGACTCAACAAATATGTATTTAAAACACTTTATTTACGAATAATAATTCATATTGTTATTTATAACAACATCCATTTGCACGGTTATGGCAACGTGTAGGATTTTTGATATTGTCATATGGTTTTACATGGCTTTGCACGTTGTCGTAAACCTTTTCCATAACATACATTATTTCCATGTCGCCATAACTGACTTACAACGATATAGATCTCATTTGTTTTTTCGGCAAAAATCAAGCAATCCTACGCATTAGGCGTAGAGCTCACCCAATTCATCAGCCACTTCACTGCCTTGTAGAGTTGCCGCAAGACATGCCAAACACCAAGAACGATTACCAAGCCGAACCACAACACAATGATAATGTAAGCTTTATATAGCTGGGGAACCGGAACAGATTCCACCGCTCGAACATATATCATGTAAGTGACAACAATTCCGAAGATGGCCATCCACACAAAAATCATAAAAACTTAGACGCATACCTTTCGATTTAAGGGGCAGCCACACATTAGCATCGTAATAATGCTAAGAGAGACTATGAAACTAGTTGCACCCGCGGTTACGAAGATGTCATAAGCCTCTGGGTTTTCATCGTACAAAATGGATTCCCCAAGCAGGTGGTGCCCATCATTCTCTTGATAGTGACCGCCAGGAGGGGAGTATCCCGCGTTGACGGCCAAGCCGACGACAAGCATTGCCACCCCAATGATCAATCTTTGTTGTTGCTTTATCCAATTCTTCTCTTCCCTAGCGCTTTGCTCCTTCACCAAAAGTGAAGGAATGGAAATGGGAATGGAACTGGTCTGCTGCTCCACGGGGTGTGACATAGAGGTCAGTTGCTCCATCAGGAGTGACACAGTCAGCTGCTCCAACGGCCGTGAGATAGAACCATCAGAGGTCGGCTGCTCCATTACCATTCTTGAGTAGCCGCCGGTGGAGGACGGCGAGGGAGAAGCCTCAAATTGGATCAAGGAGAATCGCAACACCATCATCATGGTCGCAATCCTGATGGCCGACTTGGCCATCAATGCTACTTACAACACCCCAGGTGGAAACCATGCACATTCCTAAAACCGTGCAAAATCGTGCAAATAAAGTATTTCATGTGAATATGTATTTAAAACACTTTATTTACGAATAATAATGCATATTGTTATTTATAACAATATCCATTTGCACGGTTATGGCAACGTGCAGGATTTTCATATTGTCATATGGTTTTACATGGCTTTGCACGTTGTCGTAAACCTTTTCCATCACATACATTATTTCCATGTTGCCATAACTGACTTACAACGATATAGATCTCATTTGCCTTTTTGGCAGAAATCAGGCAATCCTACACATTAGGCGTAGAGCTCATCCAATTCATCAGCCACTTCACTGCCTTGTTGGGTTGCCGCAGGACATGCCAAACAGCAAGAACAATTACCAAGCCCAACCACAACACAATGATAATGTAAGCTTGATATAGTTGGGGAACCGAAATAGATGCCACCTCTCGAACATATATCATGTAAGTGACAGCAATTCCGAAGATGGTCATCCACACGAAAATCATAAAAACTCAGACGCATACCTTTAGGTTTAAAGGGCAGCCGTGCATTAGCATCGTAATGATGCTAAGAGAGGCTATGAAACTGGTTGCATCCGCGGTTACGAAGATCTCCTATGCCTCTGAGTTTTCATCGTACAAAATGGATTCCCCAAGTTGGTGGTGCTCATCATTCTCTTGACAATGACCGCTAGGAGGGGAGAATCCAGCGTTGACGGTCAAGCCGACGACAAGCAATGCCACCCCAATGATCAATCTTCGCTGTTGCTTTATCCAATTCTTCTCTTCCCCATCGCTTTGCTCCTCCACCAAAAGTGAAGGAATGGAAATGGGAATGGAACTGGTCTGCTGTTCCATGGGGTGTGACAAAGAGGTCGGCTGCTCCATTACCATTCTTGAGCAGTCGCCGATGGAGGACGGCGAGGGAGAAGCCACAAACTAAATAAAGGAGAATCGCAACACAATCATCATGGTCGCAATCCTGATGGCCGGCTTGGCCATCAATGCTAATTACAACACCCCTGGCGGAAACCATGCACATTGCTAAAACCGTGCAAAATCATGCAAATAAAGTATTTTATATAAATATGTATTTAAAACACTTTATTTAGGAATAATAATGCATATTGTTATTTATAACAACATCCATTAGCACGGTTATGGCAACATGCAGGATTTTCGATTATGTCATATGGTTTTACAAAGCTTTGCACGTTGTCGTAAACCTTTTCCATAACATACATTATTTGCATGTTGCCATAAATGACTTACAACAATATAGATCTCATTTGTTTTTTTGGCAAAAATCAAGCAATCCTACACATTAGGCATAGAGCTCACCCAATTCATCAACCACTTCACTGCCTTGTCGATTTGCCACAAGACATGCCAAACACCAAGAACGATCCCCAAGCCCAACCACAACACAATGATAATGTAAGCTTTATATAGCTGGGGAACCGGAATAGATGCCACCGCTCAAACATATATCATGTAAGTGACAGCAATTCCGAAGATGGCCATCCACACGAAAATCATAATAACTCAGACGCATGCCTTTCGATTTGAGGGGCAGCCACACATTAGCATCATAATGATGCTAAGAGAGGCTATGAAACTGGTTGCACCAGCGGTTACGAAGATCTCATAAGTCTCTAGGTTTTCATCGTACAAAATGGATTCCCCAAGCTGGTGGTGCCCATCATTCTGTTGACAGTGACCGCCAGGAGGGGAGTATCCCGCATTGACAGCCAAGCCGATGACAAGCATTGCCACCCTAATGATCAATCTTCGCTTTTGCTTTATCCAATTCTTCTCTTCCCCATCGCTTTGTTCCTCCACCAAAAGTGAGGGAATGGAACTGGTCTGCTGCTTCACGGGATGTGACATAGAGGTCAGTTGCTCCATCGGGAGTGACACAGTCAGCTGCTCCAACGGCCGTGAGACAGAAGCATCAAAGGTCGGCTACTCCATTACCATTCTTGAGCAGCCGCCGGTGGAGGACGGCGAGGGAGAAGCCTCAAATTGGATCAAGGAGAATCGCAACACAATCATCATGGTCGCAATCCTGATGGCCGGCTTGGCCATCAATGCTACTTACAACACCCCAGGCAGAAACCATTCACATTGCTAAAACCGTGCAAAACCGTGCAAAATCGTGCAAATAAAGTATTTCATGTGAATATGTATTTAAAACACTTTATTAATGAATAATAATGCATATTGTTATTTATAACAACATCCATTTGCACGGTTATGGCAACGTGCAGGATTTTCGATATTGTCATATGGTTTTACATGGCTTTGCACATTGTCGTAAACCTTTTCCATCACATACATTATTTCCATGTTGCCATAACCGACTTACAACGATATAGATCTCATTTGTCTTTTTGGCAGAAATCAGGCAATCTACACATTAGGCGTAGAGCTCACCCAATTCATCAGCCACTTCACTGCCTTGTTGGGTTGCCGCAGGACATGCTAAACAGCAAGAACGATCACCAAGCCCCACCACAACACAATGATAATGTAAGCTTGATATAGTTGGGGAACCGAAATAGATGTCACCTCTCGAACATATATCATGTAAGTGACAGCAATTCTGAAGATGGCAATCCACACGAAAATCATAAAAACTTAGATGCATACCTTTCGGTTTAAGGGGCAGCCACAAATTAGCATCGTAATGATGCTAAGAGAGGCTATGAAACTGGTTGCATCCGCGGTTACGAAGTTCTCCTAAGCCTCTGGGTTTTCAACGTACAAAATGGATTCCCCAAGCTGGTGGTGCCCATCATTCTCTTGACAGTGACCGCTAGGAGGGGAGTATCCCGCGTTGACGGCCAAGCCAACGACAAGCATTGCCACCCCAATGATCAATCTTCGCTGTTGCTTTATCCAATTCTTCTCTTCTCCATCGCTTTGCGCCTCCACCAAAAGTGAAGGAATTGAAATGGGAATGGAATTGGTCTCCTATTCCACGGGGTGTGACAAAGAGGTCGGCTACTCCATTACCATTCTTCAGCAGCCACCGATGGAGGACGGCGAGGGAGAAGCCACAAATTGGATCAAGGAGAATCGCAACACAATCATCATGGTCACAATCCTGATGGCCGGCTTGGCCATCAATGCTAATTACAACACCCCAGACGGAAACCATGCACATTGCTAAAACCGTGCATGTTATCGTAAACCTTTTCCATAACATACATTATTTGCATGTTGCCATCAGTGACTTACAACAATATAGATCTCATTTGTTTTTTTGGAAAAAATCAAGCAATCCTACACATTAGGCATAGAGCTCACCCAATTCATCAACCACTTCACTGCCTTGTCGATTTGCCACAGGACATGCCAAACACCAAGAACGATCCCCAAGCCCAACCATAACACAATGATAATGTAAGCTTCATATAGTTGGGGAACCGGAATAGATGCCACCGCTCGAACATATATCATGTAACTGACAGCAATTCTGAAGATGGCCATCCACACAAAAATCATAATAACTCAGACGTATACCTTTCGATTTCAGGGGCACCCACACATTAGCATCGTAATGATGCTAAGAGAGGCTATGAAACTGGTTGCACCCGCGGTTACGAAGATCTCATAAGCCTTTAGGTTTTCATCATACAAATTGGATTCCTCAAGCTGGTGGTGCCCATCATTCTCTTGACAGTGACCGCCAGGAGGGGAGTATCCCGCGTTGACGGCCAAGCCGACGACAAGCATTGCCACCCCAGTGATCAATCTTCGTTGTTGCTTTATCCAATTCTTCTCTTCCCCATCGCTTTGTTCCTCCACCAAAAGTGAGGGAACAGAACTAGTTTGTTGCTCCACGGGATGTGACATAGTGATCAGTTGCTCCACCAGGAGTGACACAGTCAGCTGCTCCAACGGCCTTGAGGCAGAAGCATCAAAGGTCGACTGCTCCATTACCATTCTTGAGCAGCCGCCGGTGGAGGACGGCGAGGGAGAAGCCACAAATTGGATCAAGGAGAATCGCAACACAATCATCATGGTCCCAATCCTGATGGCTGGCTTGGCCATCAATGCTACTTACAACACCCCAGGCGGAAACCATACACATTGTTAAAACCGTGCAAAATCGTGCAAATAAAGTATTTTATATAAATATGTATTTAAAACACTTTATTTACGAATAATAATGCATATTGTTATTTATGACAACATCCATTTGCACGGTTATGGCAACGTGCAGGATTTTCGATATTGTCATTTGGCTTTGCACGTTGTCGTAAACCTTTTCCATAACATTCATTATTTGCATGTTGCCATAAGTGACTTACAACTATATAGATCTCATTTGTTTTTTTGGCAAAAATCAAGCAATCCTACACATTAGGCGTAGAACTCACCCAATTCATCAGCCACTTCACTGCCTTGTAGAGTTGCCGCAGGACAAGCCAAACACCAAAAACTATCACCAAGCCCAACCACAACACAACGATAATGTAAACTTTATATAGCTGGGGAACCGGAATAGATACCACCGCTCGAACATAAATCATGTAAGTGGCAGCAATTCTGAAGATGGTCATCCACACGAAAACCATAAAAACTCAGACACATACCTTTCGATTTAAGGGGTAGCCACACATTAGCATCGTAATGATGCTAAGAGAGGTTATGAAACTGGTTGCACCCTCGGTTATGAAGATCTCATAACCCTCTGGGTTTTCATCGTATAAAATGGATTCCCCAAGTTGGTGGCACCCATCATTCTCTTAACAGTGACCGCCAGGGGGGGAGTATCCCGCATTGACGGTCAAGCCGACGACAAGCATTGCCACTCCAATGATCAATCTTCGTTGTTGCTTTATCCAATTCTTCTCTTCCCTATCGCTTTGCTCCTCCGCCAAAAGTGAAGAAATGGAAATAGGAATCGAACTGGTCTACTACTCCACGGGGTGTGTCACAGAGGTCAGTTGCTCCAGCGGGAGTGACGCAGTCAGCTGCTCCAACGGTCGTGAGATAGAAGCATCAGAGGTCGGCTGCTCCATTACCATTCTTGAGCAGCAGCCGGTAGAGGACGGTGAGGGAGAAGCCACAAATTGGATCAAGGAGAATCGCAACACAATCATGATGGCCGGCTTGACCATCAATGCTACTTACAACACCCCAGGCGAAAACCATGCACATTGCTAAAACCGTGCAAAACCGTGCAAAATCGTGCAAATAAAGTATTTCATGTAAATATGTATTTAAAACACTTTATTTACGAATAATAATGCATATTGTTATTTATAACAACATCCAATTGCACGGTTATGGCAACGTGCAGGATTTTCGATATTGTCATATGGTTTTATATGGCTTTGCACGTTGTCATAAACCTATTCCATAACATACATTATTTGCATGTTGCCATAAGTGACTTACGACGATATAGATCTCATTTGTTTTTTAGGCCGAAATCAAGCAATCCTACACATTAAGCGTAGAGTTCACCCAATTCATCAGCCACTTCACTGCCTTGTAGAGTTGTCGTAGGACATGCCAAACACCAAGAACGATCACCAAGCCCAACCACAACACAATGATAATTAAAGCTTAATATAGGTGGGGAACCGGAACAGATGACACCTCTCGAACATATATCATGTAAGTGACAGCAATTCCGAAGATGGCCATCCATACGAAAATCATAAAAACTAAGACGCATACCTTTCGATTTAAGGGGCAGCCACACATTAGAATCGTAATGATGCTAAGAGAGGCTATGAAACTGGTTGCACCCACGGTTACGAACATCTCATAAGCCCCTGGGTTTCATCGTACAAAATGGATTCCCCAACTTGATGGTGCCCATCATTCTCTTGACAGTGACTGCCAGGAGGGAAGTATCCCGCGTTGATGGCCAAGCTGACGACAATCATTGCCACCCCAATGATCAATCTTCGCTGTTACTTTATCCAATTCTTCTCTTCCCCATCGCTTTGCTCCTCCACCAAGAGTGAAGGAATGGAAATGGGAATGGAACTGGTCTGCTGCTCCACGGGGGGGGTGACACAGAGGTCAGTTGCCCCACCGGGAGTGACATAGACAGCTGCTCCAACGGCTATGAGACAGAAGCATCAGAGGTCAGCTGCTCCATTACCACTCTTGAGCAGCCGCCGGTGGAGGACAGCGAGGGAAACGCCACGAATTGGATCAAGAAGAATCGTAACACAATCATCATGGTCGCAATGCTGATGGCTGACTTGGCCATCAATGCTACTTACAACACCCCAGGCGGAAACCTTGCACATTGCTAAAACCATGCAAAACCGTGCAAAATCGTGAGAAAAAAGTATTTCATATAAATATATATTTAAAACACTTTTTTTACGAATAATAATACATATTGTTATTTATAACAACATCCATTTGCACGGTTATGGCAACGTGCAGGATTTTCGATATTGTCATATGGTTTTACATGGCTTTGCACGTTGTCGTAAACCTTTTCCATAACATACATTAGTTGCATGCTGCCATAAGTGACTAACAACGATATAGATCTCATTTGTTTTTTTGGCAGAAATCAAGTAATCCTACACATTAGGCATAGAGCTCACCCAATTCATCAGCCACTTCACTGCCTTGTAGAGTTGCCGCAGGACATGCCAAACACCAAGAAGGATCACCAAGTCCAACCACAACACAATGATAATGTAAGCTTTATATAGCTGCGGAACCGGAATAGATCACACCTCTCGAATATATATCATGTAAGTGACAGCAATTCCGAAGATGGTCATCCACACGAAAATCATAAAACTCATACGCATACCTTTCGATTTAAGGGGCAGCCACACATTAGCATCGTAATGATGCTAAGAGAGGCTATGAAACTGGTTGGACCCGCGCTTATAAAGATAGCATAAACCTCTGGGTTTCCATCGTACAAAATGGATTCCCCAAGTTGGTGGTGCCCATCATTCTCTTGACAATGACCGCTAAGAGGGGAGTATCCCGCGTTGACGGCCAAGCGGACGACAAGCATTGCCACCCCAATGATCAATCTTCTTTTTGCTTTATCAAATTCTTCTCTTCCCCATCGCTTTGCTCCTCCACCAAAAGTGAAGGAATGAAAATGGGAATGGAACTGGTCTGCTGCTTCACGGGGTGTGACACAGAGGTGAGTTGCTCCACCAGGAGTGACATAGTCGGCTGCTCCAATAGCCGTCAGACAAAAGCATCAGAGGTCGCCTGCTCCATTACCATTCTTGAGCAACCGCCGGTGGAGGACGGCGAAGGAGAAGCCACAAATTGAATCAAGGAGAATCGCAACACAATCATCATGGTCGCAATGCTGATAGCCGACTTGGCTATCAATGCTACTTGCAACACCCCAGGCGGAAACCTTGCACATTGCTAAAACCGAGCAAAATCGTGCAAATAAAGTATTTCATATAAATATGTATTTAAAACACTTTTTTTACGAATAATAATACATATTGTTATTTATAACATCATCCATTTGCACGGTTATGGCAACGTGCAGGATTTTCGATATTGTCATATGGCTTTACATGGCTTTGCACGTTGCCGTAAACGTTTTCCATAACATACATTATTTGCATGTTGCCATAATTGACTTACAACGATATAGATTTCATTTGTTTTTGGGTGGAAATCAAGCAATCCTACACATTAGGCGTAGAGCTCACCCAATTCATCAGCCACTTCACTGCCTTGTAGAGTTGTCGCAGGACATGCCAAACACCAAGAACGATCACCAAACCCAACCACAACACAATGATAATGTAAGCTTTATATAGCTGGGGAACCGGAATAGATGCCACCACTCAAACATATATCATGTAAGTGACAACAATTCCGAAGATGGCCATCCACACGAAAATCATAAAAAGTCACACGCATACCTTTCGATTTAAGGGGCACCCACACATTAGCATCGTATTGATGCAAAGAGAGGCTATGAAACTGGTTGCACCCACGGTTACGAAGATCTCATAAGCCTATGGGTTTTCATCGTTCAAAATGGATTCCCCAAGTTGGTGGTGCCCATCATTCTTTTAACAGTGACCGTCAGGAGTGGAGTATCTTACATTGACGGCCAAGCCGACGACAGGCATTGCCACCCCAATGATCAATGATCGCTGTTGCTTTATCCAATTCTTCTCTTCCCCATCGCTTTGCTCCTCTGCCGAATGTGAAGGAATGGAACTGGTCTGCTGCTCCACGGGGTGTGACACAGAGGTCAGCTGCTCCACCGAGAGTGACACAGTCAGCTGCTCCACCGGTCGTGAGACAGAAGCATCAGAGGTCGGCTGCTCCATTACCATTCTTCAACAGCCGCCGGTGGAGGACGATGAGGAGAAGCCACAAATTGGATCAAGGAGAATGGCAACACAATCATCATAGTCGCAATCCTGATGGCTGACTTGGCCATCAATGCTACTTACAACACCCCAAGCGAAAACCATGCACATTGCTAAAATCGTGCAAAATCGTGCAAATAAAGTATTTCATATAAATATGTATTTAAAACATTTTTTTATGAATAATAAAGCAGATTGTTTTTTATAACAACATGCATTTGCACGGTTATAACAATGTGCATGGTTTTGCATATTGTCAAATGGTTTTACATGGCTTTACACGTTGTCGTAAACCTTTTCCATAACATACAATATTTGCATGTTGCCATAAGTCACTTACAACGATATAGATCTCATTTGGTTTTTTGGTAGAAATCAAGCAATCCTACACATTAGGCGTAGACCTGACCCAATTCATCAGCCACTTCATTGCCTTGTAGAGTTGTCGCAAGACAAGCCAAACACCAAGAATGATTACCAAGCCGAACCACAACACAATGATAATGTAAGCTTTATATACCTGGGGAACCAGAATAGCTGCCACCACTCGAGCTTATATCATGTAAGTGACAGCAATTCCGCAAATAGTCATTCATACGAAAATCATAAAAACTCATACGCATACCTTTCGATTTAAAAGGCAGCCACACATTAGCATCATAATGATGCTAAGAAAGGCTATGAAACTGTTTGCACTCACGGTTACGAAGATCTCATAAGTCTCTAGGTTTTCATCGTACAAAATGAATTCCGCAAGTTGGTGGTGCCCATCGTTCTCCTTGCCAGTGACCGTCAGGAGGGGTGTATCCCGTATTGACGGCCAAGCGGACGACAAGCATCGCCACCCCAATGATCAAACTTCGTTGTTGCTCTATCCAATTCTTCTCTTCCCCATCGCTTTGCTCCTCCACCGAAAGTGAAGGAATGAAAATGGAATGGAGCTGGTCTGCTGCTCCAGGGGGTGTGACACAGAGGTCAGCTGCTCCACTGGGAGAGACGCAGTCAGCTGCTCCAACTGCCGTGAGATAAAAGCATCAGAGGTCGAATGCTCCGTTACCATTCTTGAGCAGCCGTCGGTGGAGGACGGCGACGGAGAAGTCACAAATTAGATCAAGGAGAATCGCAACACAATCATCATGGTCGCAATCCTGATGACTGGCTTCGCCATCAATGTTGCTTCCAACAGTCCAGGCGGAAACCATGCACATTACTAAAACCGTGGAAAATCGTGCAAATAAAGTATTTCATATAAATATGTATTTAAAACACTTTATTTACGAATAATAATACATATTGTTATTTATAACAACATCCATTTGCACGGTTATGACAACGTGCATGATTTTGGATATTCTCATATGGTTTTACATGGCTTTACACGCTGTCGTAAACTTTTTCCATAACATACATTATTTCCATGTTGCCATAAGTGACTTACAACGATATAGATCTCATTTGGTTTTTTGGTAAAAATCAAGTAATCCTACACATTAGGCGTAGAGCTTACCCAATTCATCAGCCACTTCATTGCCTTGTAGAGTTGTCGCAAGACAAGCCAAACACCAAGAATGATTACCAAGCCGAACCACAACACAATGATAATGTAACCTTTATATACCTTGGGAACCGGAATAACTGCCACCACTCGAACATATATCATGTAAGTGACAACAATTCCGCAGATGGTCATCCATTCGAAAATCATAAAAACTCAGACGCATACCTTTCGATTTAAGGGGCAGCCACACATTAGCATCGTAATGATCCTAAGAGAGGCTATGAAACTGGTTGCACCCGCGGTTACGAAGATCTCATAAGCCTCTACGTTTTCTTCGTACAAAATGGATTCCGCAAGTTGGTGGTCCCCATAATTCTCTTGCCAGTGACCGCCAAGAGAGGTGTATCCCGTATTGACGGCCAAGCGGACGACAAGCATCGCCACCCCAATGATCAAACCTCGTTGTTGCTCTATCCAATTCTTCTCTTCCCCATCGCTTTGCTTCTCCACCGAAAGTGAAGGAACGAAAATGGGAATGGAGCTGGTCTGCTGCTCCAGGGGGTCTGACACAAAGGTCAGCTGCTCCACCGGGAGTGACACAGTCAACTGCTCCAACGGCCGTGAGACAGAAGCATCAGAGGTCCGCTGCTCCATTACCATTCTTGAGCAGCAGCCGGTGGAGGACGGCGAGGGAGAAGCCACAAATTGGATCAAGGAGAATCGCAACAAAATCATCATGGTCGCAATCCTGATGGCCGGCTTGGCCATCAATGCTGCTTACAACACCCCAGGCGGAAACCATACACATTGTTAAAACCGTGCAAAATCGTGCAAATAAAGTATTTCATATAAATATGTATTTAAAACACTTTATTTACGAATAATAATGCATATTGTTATTTATGACAACATCCATTTGCACGGTTATGACAACGTGCCCGATTTTCCTTATTGTCATATGGTTTTACATGGCTTTACACGTTGTCGTAAACCTTTTCCATAACATACATTATTTGCGTGTTTCCATAAGTGACTTACAACGATATGGACCTCATTTGGTTTTTTGGCAGAAATCAAGCAATCCGACACATTAGGCATAAAGCTCACCCAATTCATCAACCACTTCACTGCCTTGTAGAGTTGCCGCAGGACATGTCAGACACCAAGAATGATCACCAAGCCGAACCACAACACAATGATAATGTAAGCTTTATATAGCTAGGGAACCGGAATAGATGCCACCACTCGAACATATATCATGTAAGTGACAACAATTCCGAAGATGGCCATCCACACGAAAATCATAAAAACTCACACGCATGCCTTTCGATTTAAGGGGCAGCCACATATTAGCATCGTAATGATGCTAAGAGAGGCTATGAAACTGGTTACACTCGCGGTTACAAAGATCTCATAACCCTCTGGGTTTTCATCATACAAAATAGATTCCCCAAGTTGGTGGTGCCCATCATTCTTTTGCCAGTGACCGCTAGGGGGGGAGTATCCCGCGTTGACGGCCAAGCCGACGACATGCATTGCCACCCCAATAATCAATCCTCGCTATTGCACTATCCAATTCTTCGCTTCCCCGTCGCTTTGCTCCTACACCGAAAGTAAAGGAATGGAAATGGGAATGGAACTAGTCTGCTACTCCACGGCGTGTGACACACAGGTCAGCTGCCCCACCGAGAGTGACACAGTCAGTTGCTCTACCGACCGTGAGACAGAAGCATCAGAGGTCGGCTGCTCCATTACCATTCTTGAGCAGCTGTCGGTGGAGGACGGCGATGGAAAAGCCATAAATTGGATCAAGGAGAATAGCAACACAATCATCATGGTCGCAATCCTGATGACCGGCTTGGCCATCAATGCAGCTTACAACAACCCAGGCGAAAACCATGCACATTGCTAAAACCGTGCAAAATCGTGCAAATAAAGTATTTCATATAAATATGTATTTAAAACACTTTATTTATGAATAATAATGCATATTGTTCTTTATAACAACATCCATTTGCACGATCATGACAACGTGCATGATTTTCGATATTGTCATATGGTTTTACATGGCTTTACACGTTGTCGTAAACCTTTTCCATAACATACATTATTTGCGTGTTGCCATAAGTGACTGACAACGATATAGATCTCATTTGGTTTTTTGGTAAAAATCAAGCAATCCTACACCTTAGGTGTAGAGCTCACCCAATTCATCAGCCACCTCACTGCCTTGTAAAGTTGCTGTAAGACATGCCAAACACCAGAACGATCACCCAGCCGAACCACAACACAATGTTAATGTAAGCTTTATATAGCTAGGGAACCGGAATAGATTCCACCACTCGAACATATATCATGTAAGTGACAGCAATTCCGAAGATGGCCATCCACACGAAAATCATAAAAACTCATACGCATACCTTTCGATTTAACGGGCAACCACACATTAGCATCGTAATGATGCTAAGAGAGGCTATAAAACTGGTTGCACCCGCGGTTACGAATATCTCGTAGGCCTCTGGGTTTTCATCGTACAAATGGATTCCCCAAGTTGGTGGTGCCGATCATTCCATTGCCAGTGACCGCTAGGAGGGGAGTATCCCGCGTTGACGGCCAAGTCGACGACAAGCATTGCCACCCCAATGATCAATCTTCGTTGTTGCTCTATCCAATCCTTCTGTTCCCCATCGCTTTGCTCCTCCACCAAAAGTGAAGGAATGGAAATGGGAATGGAACTGGTTTGCTGCTCCATGAGGTGTGACACAGAGGTCAGCTGCTCCAACGGCCGTGAGATAGAAGCATCAGAGGTCGGCTGCTCCATTACCATTCTTGAGTAGCCGCCGGTGAAGTACTGACGCGACTCGACCCGGATACCTCTAGCTCTGATCCGGTAGGTCACGTCGGCCACCCCAACGGATCGCTCTCAGATTCGACTCGTCGGGCTAAGCGAAACCCGTGGAGCGAACCCTAAACTCTCTGATACTTTCTAAAACATTGTTGGGTTGTTTTTCTTTTAATACTGAAAAACGCATAGGAAATTTTTTTTTTTCTAAACTCATTTTTCTAATAAAATTTCGGCAATATAACGACTGCCATTTTTAACGTTCCCGAAAAAACCTGTTTATAAAAATATCAACACTTCGACTTAAATTTATCACCAACCCAACTTCTGGTTGCCCGTAGGCCTCAATCATGCATTTAATTTTCAAATCCACTTAATAACATTTAAAAGACAATTAATAAACCACATTTAAATAAAAAAACAATTTAAAAACAGTTACGAACGAATAATTACAACTTTCAAATTACTTATACATTTTAAAAAGAGATTTACATGAAAATATAACTGACGAAACAAAATGTGCTGCTCAAATGATGTCGTGTCACGCTGGCTCGCCCACTAGAGGTAATACTACTGCTAGGCTACCTGTTGAGAGTACCTGAAGAGGTTTTTATATAAAACAGAAAATAAAGAGCTAGAAGCTCAGTGAGTGATAATATTTCTCTTCTTTCAAAATCTGATTTGCTAAATGTGCTCCTCTAAAAACGTTTGAAAACTATTCTTCGTTGCTAAAGTATTTAAAACTTAAATTTCTTAAACATCACTTAAACAAGAGAATTTATATATAAACATAGGCTTTCTTTTAAATTTAAAACTTGTAACTGAAAATCATAAATAACTTGAATAATATTTATAAAATTTCTTCTCTCTCTGATCTGTTTTTCTTTTAAAACTGTTTCTTAATATCTTTCAAAATTACCATAGTATCCCTAAATCTGGGGTCTCTCAAATCTAGTGACTATGTGCGGAATTTCTCAGCGCTAACCATAGTTCGCCTGCTCTGAGACATCTCACGGTTATGTGCGGAATTTCTCAACGCTAATCATAACACACGAAACACTACCCCACATCGGTAATAGCGACTCGACTGACAGACTCAGACACTTATCCCCCCAGGTTAGTGACTTATCCCTCCCCAGGACTGTGCCAACTCATGTGGGATAGACCGACCGAGTCTAATCTGATCTGGAATCTCTGAAAATCTCTGAAGGTATACTTATGGGTTTGAAAACACTTTTCTTTTGCTTTTACTTTCTGGTGCAAAAGCATAAATCTCTTTTCTGGGTGCATAAAGCACCAAAATCTAATTTCTGAATGCAATAAGCACTAAAACTCATTTTCTGAATGCAATAAGTACTATAATATCTTTGGTAAGTGCAAAAGCACAAAATAGCATCATTTCAAGTTCTAAATTCATTCTTATATCAGTGCATTTAAAATAAACTCAAACAGTTACTTATTAACTCAACTTAATAATATAAAATACTTCTTAAAATCTTTTAATAAAATTCACTCACAAAACTTATGATTGAAAATGGCACGTGCGGAGCCCTTAATCCTCTCGCCTCGATCCTCAAGCGCCCTCGTCACCTACACAACATATGGAAACGTAAATTTTTGCTCGCGCCAACTTCTAGAAACTCAAAATTGCCAAATTACACAATCACCCCTTAAACTAGTTTATCGCGCGATTCGTTTTATCTTTAACTTTTCACTATTATCTTGGTTCCCTAAGCTTCCAATAGGCATTAATTCACTTACTTCTCATTTTATTTCTACTCAAAATCAACTAACAATGAATCGCGATAAAATCTACTTCGAAGTCAACTCAATCATCAACTAAATCATCAATTTCAACTTAATCCACAATAAAATCATCAACCTTAACTTAAATAACTCACCCCCTTTTCTTCCTCACAAGCTCATCCTTTTCCTCTTCGCTTTGGACTCGTTTCGAGACTGATTTGGTGGCGAAAATGGACTGGTTTGGGCTGGATCTCATCTCTTTTTCTTCTCCTTCGCACGAGCTCCTCTTCCCTGGTCGGATTCTCTCTTCTTCTCCTCTGATCTGCTGCCTCTGCTCTGGTTCCGCTCAGTCGTGCTTCAACACTGTTCCGATGAGATTGCAGCTGGATTTACGACGAATTCTGGTCTGGTTTGTGTCGATCTTCTCCTCCTTTTGTCTCCTTTTCCTCTCTCGCTCTCTCCCTAGCTCGATCTACCTTGATCTGCTCCGATTTGGGGTCTGTCTCACCTGCCGTCTCTGGTCTACTTCTAACTGTCATGATGAGCTTCGGTTCTGCGTACGACAAGGTCTGATTCTTTTTCATCTAGCAGCTGGATGAGCTAGACCGGCGTCAGGCTCGACGGAGCAGTTATTCTCGGCGGTTCTACACATTCTCTCTCCGCTTCATCGGGTATAGGTCGTCTTCGATCTACTCGGTTTCTGCTCGATGACGGGTCACGATAGCGGCTGGTCGAGCTGGTCGACGATCTGGTCGGAGCTACACATCGTCTTCTTCTCTTCTTCTTCTTCTTCTTCTTCTTCTTCTTCTCTTCTTCTTCTTCTTCTTTTCTTCTTTTCTGGTTTAGTTTTGCGTTGACTGTTGTTGGTTCTGCTTTTTTATTCAATTTCATCTTTTTGGCTTCTATTTTCCTTCCCAAAAAATTCTAAAAATGACGGTCACATCCCTTAAAAATTTCAGTCTCCTCCCTTGACTTTTAACTTAATCCTAGTTGACCACACTTATTAAAACTTATCTTCAATTTAGTCCCTTATCACATTAAATAATTACTTGATTTCGTTCGCCACTTTATCCTTCCGTTTAATCTCCGATCGAGTCTAAATCAATCTTTAAGGGTTTCCTATACCCTTAGGTGCTTCCAAGAACCATTTAAGGCCTCTAATAATTATTTAAGGACTGATTCCGGGAAGATCCGTAAAATTACGATAGAGGGCTTACCAGCACGGCGAGGGAGAAGCCACAAATTGGATCAAGGAGAATCGCAACACAATCATCATGGTCATAATCCTGATGGCCGGCTTGGCCATCAATGCTGCTTACAACATCCAAGGCAGAAACCATGCACATTACTAAAACCGTGCAAAATCGTGCAAATAAAGTATTTCATATAAATATGTATTTAAAACACTTTATTTACGAGTAATAATGCATATTGTCATTTATAACAACATCCATTTGCACGGTTATGACAACGTGCATGATTTTCGATATTGTCATATGGTTTTACATGGCTTTACACGTTGTCGTAAACCTTTTCAATAACATACATTATTTGCCTGTTGCCATAAATGACTTACAACAATATAGATCTCATTTATTTTTTTGGCAGAAATCAAGCAATCCTACACATTACACGTAGAGTTCACCCAATTCATCAGCCACTTCACTGCCTTGTAGAGTTGTCGCAGGACATGCCAAACCCCAAGAACGATCACCAAGCCGAACCACAACACAATGATAATGTAAGCTTTATATACCTAGGGAACTGGAATAAATGCCACCACCCGAACATATATAATGTAAGTGACCGCAATTCAGAAGATGGTCATCCACACGAAAATCATAAAAACTCATACGCATACCTTTCGATTTAAGGGGCAGCCACACATTAGCATCGTAATTATGCTAAGATAGGCTATGAAACTAGTTGCAACCGCAGTTACGAAGATCTCATAAAATAGGCTATGAAACTAGTTGCACCCGCGGTTACGAAGATCTCATAAGCCTCAAGGCTTTCATCGTACAAAATGGATTCCCCAAGTTGGTGGTGCTCATCATTCTCTTGCCAATGCCTACCAGAAGAGAAGTATCCCACGTTGACGGCCAAGCCGACGACAAGCATTGCCACCCCAATGATCAATCTTCGCTATTGCTCTATCCAATTCTTCTCTTCCCCATCGCTTTGCTCCTCCATCGAAAGTGAAGGAATGGAAATGGGAATGGAACTGGTCTGCTACTCTACCAGGTGTGACACAGAGGTCAACTGCTCCACCGGGAGTGACATAGTGAGTTGCTCCAACGGCCGTGAGACAGAAGCATCAGAGGTCGGCTGCTCCATTACCATTCTTCAGCAGCCGCCGATGGAGGACGGTGAGGGAGAAGCCATAAATTGGATCAACGGGAATCGCAACACAATCATCATGGTCGTAATCCTAATGGCCGGCTTGGCCATCAATGCTGCTTACAATACCCAAGACGGACACCATGCACATGGCTAAAACAGTGCAAAATCGTGCAAATAAAGTATTTCATATAAATATGTATTTCAAAATTGTGCATGCTTTTTGCATATTGTCATATGGTTTTACATGGCTTTACACGTTGTCGTAAACCTTTTCCATAACATACATTATTTGCATATTGCCATAAGTGAATTACAACGATATAGATCTCATTTGTTTTTTTGGCAGAAATCAAGCAATCCTACACATTAGGCGTAAAGCTCACCCAATTCATCAGCCACTTCACTACCTAGGGATTTCAAAACTTTAAATGAATTCAGATCCATGAATTACACATACTTCTATTAGATTTTGTTGACTAATAGTTTGACTGGATGGGCTGTTAACTTGGAAAGCGTAAAAAATTGAGTTTAAACGTAATCGAAAGGAACAGTAAATAAAATAAATAAATAGTACTTAGTATCAATCAACAAACACTCAACAAACTCAACAAAGAGCACCGTCTCTCTCTCACAACTTGCTTCCTTCAACCCTCTCTCTCTCTCTTCCTCGGTTCATTTGGCTAGTTTTTTTATTTCTCTATTTTCTTCCTCTTCTTCAACTATTAACAAACTATCCTTACATCAAAACGGAACACAGCGCAGATGTTCCAATTTCCTTACACAGTCCATCATCACAGAGGCCAGATGGTTCCAGTTCCGAGCATGGTTAATCGCCTTCGGTGGAGCAGCTGACCACCTCAGCGCGTCCATTTCATCGGAGCAGATATCCGCTCCGTGCCAACCGGTGGGGCACTCCATTACCATTCCTCAGTAGCCGCCGGTGGAGGATAGCGACGGCGAGGGAGAAGCCACAAATTGGATCAAGAAGAATCGCAACACAATCAACATGGTCGCAATCCTGATGGCCGACTTAGCCATCAATGCTGCTTACAACACCTCAAGCGAAAACCATGCACATTGTTAGAATCGTGCAAAATCGTGGAAATAAAGTATTTCATATCAAGATGTACTTAAAACACTTTATTTACGAATAATAATGCATATTATTATTTCTAAAAACATGCATTTGCACGGTTATGACAACGTGCATGATTTTGCATATTGTTATATGGTTTTACATGGCTTTACATGTTGTTGTAAACCTTTTCTTTAACATACATTATTTGCATATTGCCATAAGTGACTTACAACGATATAGATCTCATTTGCTTTTTTGGCAAAAAATCAAGCAATCCTACATATTAGGCGTAGAGCTCACCCAATTCATCAGCCACTTCACCGCCTTGTAGAGTTGCCGCAGGACATGCCAAACACCAAGAACGATTACCAAGCCGAACCACAACACAATGATAATGGAAGCTTTATACAGCCGGGGAACTGGAATAGATGCCACCACTCAAACATATATCATGTAAGTGATAGCAATTCCGAAGATGGCCATCCACATGAAAATCATAAAAACTCAGACGCATACCTTTCGATTTAAGGGGCAGCCACACATTAGCATCGTAATGATGCTAAGAGAGGCTATGAAACTGGTTGCCCCCGCGGTTACGAAGATCTCATAAGCTTCTGGGTTTTCATCGTACAAAATGGATTCCCCAAGTTTGTGGTGCCCATCATCCTCTTGACAGTGACCGCTAGGAGGGGAGTATTCCGCTTTGACGGCCAAGCAGACGATAAGCATTGCCACCCCAATGATCAATCCTCGCCGTTGCTCTATCTAATTCTTCTCTTCCCCATCGCTTTGCTCCTCCACCGAAAGTGAATGAATGGAAATGGGAATGGAACTGGTCTGCTGCTCCACGGGGTGTGACACGAAGGTCAGCTGCTCCACTAGGAGTGACACAGTCAGCTGCTCCAACGGCCGTGAGACAAAAGCATCGGAGGTCTGTTGCTCCATTACTAGTGTTAGAAGAGGCGCTCGGAGAGGTGTTAGAGAATCTGTGTTTTTTGGTTTTTAAAGGGAGGTGTTAGAGAATCTGTGTTTTTTTGTTTTTAAAGGGAGGTGTTTTTTTGTTTTTAAAGGGAGGTGTTTTTTTGTTTTTAAAGGGAGGTGTTTTTTTGTTTTTAAAGGGAGGTGTTAGAGAATCTGTGTTTTTTTGTTTTTAAAGGGAGGTGTTAGAGATTCACTAAGTAAAGAAATATGCATTTGAATATACTTGATGTTGCTTGCTTTCTTGTTGCATATGATGCCTAGCACCCAATCATCTAAAACCGTGCAAAATCGTGCGATTGCTTTGGGATTTCAAAACTTTAAGTGAATTCAGATCCATGAAATACACATGGATATGAAGGTGCGATTGGTTTGGGATTTCATAACTTTAAGTGAATTTAGATCCATGAATTACACATACTTCTTTTCGTCAACAAGTAAGGTGTGATTGCTTTGAGATTTCATAAGTTTAAGTGAATTCAGATCCATGAATTACACATACTTCTTTTAGATTTTATTGACTAATAGTTTGACTGGATGGGCTGTTAACTTGGAAAGGGTAAAAAATTGAGTTTAAACGTAATCGAAAGGAACAGTAAATAAAATAAATAAATAGTGCTTAGTATCAATCAACAAACACTCAACAAACTCAACAAAGAGCACCGTCTCTCTCTCACAACTTGCTTCCTTCAACCCTCTCTCTCTCTCTTCCTCGGTTCATTTGGCTAGTTTTTTTATTTCTCTCTTTTCTTCCTCTTCTTCAACTATTAACAAACTATCCTTACATCAAAACGGAACACAGCGCAGATGTTCCAATTTCCTTACACAATCCATCATCACAGAGGCCAGATGGTTCCAGTTCCGAGCATGGTTAATCGCCTTCGGTGGAGCAGCTGACCACCTCAGCGCGTCCATTCCATCGGAGCAGATATCCGCTCCGTGCCAACCGGTGGGGCACTCCATTACCATTCCTCAGTAGCCGCCGGTGGAGGATAGCGACGGCGAGGGAGAAGCCACAAATTGGATCAAGAAGAATCGCAACACAATCAACATGGTCGCAATCCTGATGGCCGACTTAGCCATCAATGCTGCTTACAACACCTCAAGCGGAAACCATGCACATTGTTAGAATCGTGCAAAATCGTGGAAATAAAGTATTTCATATCAAGATGTATTTAAAACACTTTATTTACGAATAATAATGCATATTATTATTTCTAAAAACATGCATTTGCACGGTTATGACAACGTGCATGATTTTGCATATTGTTATATGGTTTTACATGGCTTTACACGTTGTCGTAAACCTTTTCTTTAACATACATTATTTGCATATTGCCATAAGTGACTTACAACGATATAGATCTCATTTGTTTTTTTGGCAAAAATCAAGCAATCCTACATATTAGGCGTAGAGCTCACCCAATTCATCAGCCACTTCACCGCCTTGTAGAGTTGCCGCAGGACATCCCAAACACCAAGAACGATCACCAAGCCGAACCACAACACAATGATAATGGAAGCTTTATATAGCCGGGGAACTGGAATAGATGCCACCACTCAAACATATATCATGTAAGTGATAGCAATTCCGAAGATGGCCATCCACATGAAAATCATAAAAACTCATACGCATACCTTTCGATTTAAGGGGCAGCCACACATTAGCATCGTAATGATGCTGAGAGAGGCTATGAAACTGGTTGCCCCCGCGGTTACGAAGATCTCATAAGCTTCTGGGTTTTCATCGTACAAAATGGATTCCCCAAGTTGGTGGTGCACATCATCCTCTTGACAGTGACCGCTAGGAGGGGAGTATTCCGCTTTGACGGCCAAGCAGACGACAAGCATTGCCACCCCAATGATCAATCCTCGCCGTTGCTCTATCTAATTCTTCTCTTCCCCATCGCTTTGCTCCTCCACCGAAAGTGAATGAATGGAAATGGGAATGGAACTGGTCTGCTGCTCCATGGGGTGTGACACGAAGGTCAGCTGCTCCACTAGGAGTGACACGGTCAGCTGCTCCAACGGCCGTGAGACAAAAGCATCGGAGGTCTGTTGCTCCATTACTAGTGTTAGGAGAGGCGCTCGGAGAGGTGTTAGAGAATCTGTGTTTTTTTGTTTTTAAAGGGAGGTGTTAGAGAATCTGTGTTTTTTTGTTTTTAAAGGGAGGTGTTAGAGATTCACTAAGTAAAGAAATATGCATTTGAATATACTTGATGTTGCTTGCTTTCTTGTTGCATATGATGCCTAGCACCCAATCATCTAAAACCGTGCAAAATCGTGCGATTGCTTTGGGATTTCAAAACTTTAAGTGAATTCAGATCCATGAAATACGCATGGATATGAAGGTGCGATTGGTTTGGGATTTCATAACTTTAAGTGAATTCAGATCCATGAATTACACATACTTCTTTTCGTCAACAAGTAAGGTGTGATTGCTTTGAGATTTCATAAGTTTAAGTGAATTCAGATCCATGAATTATACATACTTCTTTTAGATTTTATTGACTAATAGTTTGACTGGATGGGCTGTTAACTTGGAAAGGGTAAAAAATTGAGTTTAAACGTAATCGAAAGGAACAGTAAATAAAATAAATAAATAGTACTTAATATCAATCAACAAACACTCAACAAAACTCAATAAAGAGCACCATCTCTATCTCACAACCTGTTTCCTGCAACCCTCTCTCTCTCTCTTCCTCGGTTCATTTAGCCATTTTCGTGATTTCTCTCTTTTCTTCTTCTTCTTCAACTCTTAACAAACTATCCTTACATCAAAATGGAACACAGCGCAGATGTTCCAATTTCCTTGCATAGCCCATCATCACAAAGCCCAGATGGTTCCAATTCCGTGCATGGTCATTTGCCTTCGGTGGAGCAGATATCTGCTCCGTTACAATCGGTGGGGCACTCCAATACCATTCTTGAGCAGTTGCCGGTAGAGGATGGCAAGGGAGAAGCCACAAATTGGATCAAGGAGAATCGCAACACAATCATCATGGTCCCAATCCTGATGGTTGACTTGGCCATCAATGCTGCTTACAACAACCTAGGCGGAAACCATGCACATTGCTAAAATCGTGCAAAATTGTGCGATTGCTTTGGGATTTCATAACTTTAAGTGACTTTAGATCCATGAATTACACATGGATCTGAAGGTGCGATTGCTTTGGGATTTCATAACTTTAAGTGAATTCATATCCATGAATTATACATACTTCTTTTAGTCAACAAGAGCACCGTCTCTATCTCACAACCTGTTTCCTGCAACCCTCTCTCTCTCTCTTCCTTGGTTCATCTAGCCATTTTCGTGATTTCTCTCTTTTCTTCTTCTTCTTCAACTCTTAACAAACTATCCTTACATCAAAATGGAACACAGCACAGATGTTCCAATTTCCTTGCATAGCCCATCATCACAAAGCCCAGATGGTTCCAATTCCGTGCATGGTCATTTGCCTTCGGTGGAGCAGATATCTGCTCCGTTACAATCGGTGGGGCACTCCAATACCATTCTTGAGCAGTTACCGGTAGAGGATGGCGAGGGAGAAGCCACAAAATTGGATCAATGAGAATCGCAACACAATCATCATGGTCCCAATCCTGATGGTTGACTTGGCCATCAATGCTGCTTACAACAACCTAGGCGGAAACCATGCACATTGCTAAAATCGTGCAAAATTGTGCGATTGCTTTGGGATTTCATAACTTTAAGTGACTTTAGATCCATGAATTACACATGGATCTAAAGGTGCGATTGCTTTGGGATTTCATAACTTTAAGTGAATTCGTATCCATGAATTATACATACTTCTTTTAGTCAACAAGTAAGGTGCGATTGCTTTGGGATTTCATAACTTTAAGTGAATTCAGATCCATGAATTACACATACTTTTCTTAGATTTTGTTGACTAACAGTTTGACTGGATGGGCTATTAACTTTGAAAGGGTAAAAAATTGAGTTTAAACGTAATCGAAAGGAACAGTAAATAAAATAAATAAATAGTACTTAATATTAATCAACAAACGCTCAACAAAACTCAACAAAGAGCACTGTCTCTCTCTCACAACCTGCTTCATTCAACCCTCTCTCTCTCTCTCTTCCTCGGTTCATCTGGCCAATTTCTTGATTTCTCTCTTTTCTTCTTCTTTTTCAACTCTTAACAAACTATCCTTACATCAAAACGGAACACAGCTCAGATGTTCCAATTTCCTTGCATAGTCCATCATCACAGAGCCCAGATGGTTCCAGTTCCGTGCATGGTCAGTCGCTTTCTGTGGAGCAGCTAACCACCTCAGCTACGTCCATTCCATCGAAGCAGATATCCGCTCTGTTACAACCGGTGGGGCACTCCATTACCATTCCTGAATAGCCGTCGGTGAAGGACAACGAGGGAGAAGCCACAAATTGGATCAAGGAGAATCGCAACACATTTATCATGATCGCAATCCTGATGGCTGGCTTGGCCATCAATACTGCTTACAACACCCCAGGCGGAAACCATGCACATTGCTAAAACCGTGCAAAATCGTGCAAATAAAGTATTTCATATAAATATGTATTTAAAACACTTTATTTACGAATAATAATGCATATTGTTATTTATAACAACATGCATTTGCACGGTTATGACAACGTGCATGATTTTGCATATTATTATATGGTTTTTCATGGCTTTACACGTTGTCGTAAACCTTTTCCATAACATACATTATTTGCATATTACCATAAGTGACTTACAACGATATAGATCTCATGTGTGTTCTCTTTTAAATGTTGTCATAGATAAAATTTCTTGTAGTGAATAATGCAAAACAAGCCTTTTCAATATTCTTTCTACAAGTATCTGATAAATGAACCAATTACAATCAATCACATATATGGTTGCCAACAATAATTCAAACATCACTCTACAAAAATAAAATCCTTAAATTTTTATATACTTGCATGGAATTCATAGTAAAAGAAAACTATGCTTCAAGTTCAAATTAAAAAAAAAAATATCAAATTAAAAACAAAAACTGATTGTAGCCACTCTAAAATTTGTTCAAAGATATCTCATTACATAGAAGGAACAACCCTTTCAAAGTTGTAGAGTGGGGTGCATCATTGACTAACCCCTGCGGCGAGTCTTGTACAAATTTGAAGGCAAATTAAATTTTGTTAAATCCTCTTATAAACATTTACAATCTTTAAATAAAGTTATAAATTAAAAGGGAAATTAAATAGAATGTGAATCTGGAATACATCACTACAAGAAATTTTATCTATGGCAATGTTCAAAAGACAACGTGCATGAGGTCTATGTTGTCATAGGTTACCTATGACAACCTGCAAAGAATGCATGTTGTGAAAGGAGTTTATGGCAATGTGCAAAACCATGCAAAAACATATCACAACATACAAAACCATACATATAGCTAAAACCGTGAAAAATCGTGCAAATAAAGTATTTCATGTAAGTATGTGTTTAAAATACTCTATTAACGAATAATAATTTATAACGGCATGCGTTTGCACAGCTTTGGCAACGTGCATGATTTTTCACGGTTTTGCACGTTATTGTAAACCCTTTCCACAATATGCATTATTTGTATATTGTCGTCGATAACCTACAATGACAACCCTCATGCGTGTTGTCTTTTGAATGTTACCATAGACAAATTTCTTGTAGTGATCAAATACTCATCAACTTTAATTCTTTTAGTGCACTTCTAACTGTGCAAGTTAAATCAGATTAATGACAAATGGAATGTGTACTAAAAAATTTGGTATTTGTCTATCTTGTCCATCTTTTCTACAGCATGAATTCAGCTTTTAACATGTATCTATATAGTTGTCATTAAATATTTGTGACAAATAATTATCATTTATTGCTAAAATCATGTTCTGTACTAATTTCTTAGATTGATTGTTTACTTCTTGACAATGAACTAACTTATAATTTTCTATTGTTATTAACTCTAAATAGTTAATAATAATGGCAACTTCTTTATCCTTATCAATTTAGGTGGGTTATATTGTTGGCCTGGGAGATCGTCATTCAACTTGCCATTTTATTTGTTTTGATAATAAAAATTGGTCCTCTTGTTTGTTTTGCTATCTAATACAAAATATAAATACAATTCTTCATTTTTTAAAATGGTTGATAGAACAATTTTTCAAAGATAAATTTTGCTGCTTGGTTCGAGTTTTTGTATTGTATTCAAAATTTGTTTTTGAAAGAAAAGCTCTTGTCGAAATTAGAAAACAATAATTAGTTAATTTATCTCGTAACGACAATCATAAGGTATTAATCAAACATGCTTTTAGATGCTAAAATCTCTAGTTATGCTATTGAAGAACATAATAGTTTGCCATAATTAATTATCATGGAATACACGAGTCCAAAATTATATTTATAATTAGAAAGCTTTTTGAAGGATTAAACTAATTCATTTGTAAATTGACACATTATGATGATTTTTGTCATAAGTATGATATGAATAACATAATAGTTTGTCAACTTTTCTAATACAAAAAACACATGATTAAACTAATTCATTTGAAGGATTATATGTGTGTACTATATCTAATTTTGCGTGTTGAGCCCTTAGAACTGTCAATTTTTGTGCATATATTAGGGACTGAAGTGAGTGTCTTTCATAAAATTAGAAGCAGGATAGTCTTTCTCTTACATCACATCAACACAACTCATCTCACTCGATCCTACAGTCTATGACAATATTTAAAAGACAACGTACATAAGTTCTATGTTGTTGTAGGTTACCTATTACAACGTGCAAAAAATGCATGTTCTGAAAGGAGTTTATGGCAACATGCAAAACTATACAAAAACATATGACAACATACAAAACCATGCACATTGCTAAAACCGTGTAAAATCATGCAAATAAAGTATTTCATGTAAATATATGTTTAAAATACTTTATTTACGAATAATAATGCATGTATTGTCATATAGTCATATAGTTTTGGCAACGTGCATGATTTTGCATATTGTTATATAGTTTTACATGGTTTTACACGGTTTTACACATTGTTGTAAACCATTTCCACAACATACATTATTTGCATGTTGTCATAGGTTACTACTACGACATAGATCTCATGCGTTTCTCTTTTGAATGTTGTTATAGATAAAATTTCTTGTAGTGAATAATGCAAACAAGCCTACTTTTCCATATTCTTTCTACATATATCTGATAAATGAATCAGTTATAATCAATCACGAATATAGTTGCCAACTGTAACTCATATATCACTCTACAAAAAATAAAATCCTTGAAAATTAATATGCTTGCATGGAATTCATAGTAAAAGAAAACTATACTTCAAATTCAAATTAAAAAGATATCAAATTGAAAACAGAAACTAAATGTGTCCCTTTTAAAATTTGTTCAAAGATATCTCATTACATAGAATGAACGACCCTTTCAAAGTTGTGGAGTGAGGTGCATCACTGACTAACCCCTGTGACAAGTTTTGTACAAATTTGAAGGCAAATTAAATTTTGTTAAATCTTCTTATAAACATTTACGATCCTTAAATAAAGTTATAAATTAAAAGGGAACTTAAATAGAATATGAATCTGAAATACATCACCACAAGAAATTTTATCTATAGCAACGTTCAAAAAACAATGTGCATAACGTCTATCTTGTTGTAGGTTACTTATGACAACCTACAAAGAATGCATGTTATGAAAAGAGTTTATGACAATGTACAAAACCATATAACAACATACAAAACCATGCACATTTCTAAAACCGTGAAAAATCGTGCAAATAAAGTATTTCATGTAAATATGTGTTTAAAACACTCTATTTACAAATAATAAATTATAACAACATGCATTTGTACGATTTTGGCAACGTGCATGATTTTGCATGTTGTCATATGGTTTTGCACATTTGTACACAACGACGAGGGCTTTCACTGAGCTGGCCATCCCATTTTGGCCATTAACTACCCGGTCACCTATCATTTGTTCGTTGCGACAGATGCAACGAGCTTACTGTCTTCCTTCACCATCATTGCCACGTTGTTCTGTGACTTCCAATTCAACCACTAGATATATATCTGGTTTTTTCTGGCTCTCAATTGGATGTCCATCAACGAGATTCTTTGCACGTACTTGGTGTATCTTGAAGTGGTGGCGAAGTTCAATGTTTCCAACGTAGCAGGCTCAGTTATACTGGCCTTGCTATGGCTTGGGCTCTGGATCCTTCTTGCTGCTGCGCACGTCGTACGACTACTGAGAAGAGCTATCAAATGGATCATCAACAAATTGAGCTCAACGCCTCAAGCGGCTGAAGTGCCCCGAGTGCCCGCAGAAGTGTAGCGCGTAATTTGGTGTTTTTTTTTTTTTTTTAACTATGATATCTTGTTCAAGGATTAAACTAATTTATTGTAAATTGATAAATTGTGGTGATTTTTGCACGTGATATAAAGAACAGCCTTTCGTGTCATACAGTAAGATAGAGAACTACATGTTAACATCGAGGGCATTCATGTTTGTTTTATAGGAGTGACTAGAAAATGAAAGGATTAAATTAAACTCTTTGGTCCCACGAAACTTGTGTTAAGGGTGAGGGAAGGGTAAGGCATTTTGTATCTCATCTCAACATGGATGGTAGGAATTGTTAATTTTCTTGCTTTTTGTTTAATTTTGTTAATTTAAAATCGATTTCTAGTGTCCATTAATAATGAAAAACTATGGAGATTTATATATTTATTATTTTTTTAAGTTTTAAAGATTTTTTTTTCTATTTATTTTTCTTAAAAAGAATAGTCTCAGGGTTGCTGCAGCCATACACAGATGTATATAAGTTTGGTTTTTTTTTCTACTTTAGTCTTTCTAAAGATGTATGTGCAGGAAATTAACTTCATATGGACTGACTACTATGCTTTACTCTTTGTTTATGGGTCAGTAAGTAGCTCGCAAAATATATAGTATCTGCACGTGCACAAATCAAAACGTTACGGGTTCAAATATTCTTGCTCGTATAACAAGTTGAGAGATTTTATTGCATCTCATGCGATAACTTGGAAAAATAACTTATTCCGTTTTTTCAGGGGATAGGAGATTTGTAATATTTGGGACTTTAGATTTACTAAGAAGTGTTTTTACCAACCAGACACCTGACTCTGTCCATAATATTAACAACTTTGAACATTGAAGTTTTAAAGCGGTGGTTTAGAAACTTCAAAGGTAAACTGATGCCTATAAACAATACCGACTAATATAATAGTTTGATCCATTTTAATTCATTTCAACTTTGTAACATAATAGCAGTAAAGGACTTTTGACTAAAAGAACAAAACATGGATCTTCGAAATATGAAATTTGATTTCAAAATGTGAGTGGGCATGGTGAAAATAATGTGAAAGAACTCTCAATAATTGGATTAAAGAGACTGATCAGGCTACCACCTTTGATCAAGTTAACTTGCTCGAGCATATCAGAATTCAAATTTGTTGCATATAATCACAATTCCATCAACAATCATTTTAAATTAAGGCATCCTACTTATGCATTCATCGCCATCAGATTTTACAAATTAACAACATTTCTATCCTGCAATGCCAACCATACATGGCTCTTTCTATTTGCTACAAACAAATCCTCCGGCACTAAAAAATTACTCCAAAAATCAAAACTTCAAAAGAGACCTTCAAATTGTACGGTTCATATAAATAACTAATTTACAGTCTTCTCAAGTTAATCTCCTTAACTTCAGAAGCCATTCCAGCAGCAACCCATCAAAAATTTTGCTTGGAAAGACATGTATCCTCATGACGTTTTCATAGGTTCTCCTTGTAAGCAAATATTCTTCATTCAAGAACTTGTGTGGTATACAAGCCTATAGCAACAAATTTCAGTTATACTATATATCATTTGAAGTTTGTATGTTATTTTCACAATTTTGACTTTGATTCCATGTCTTCATTAGAAAAACTATCACTCTTTGAAGTTTGTGGCTGATTAGCAGGTGATGAACTCTACTTCATCACCTGAAATTTTTGCAGTGAACTGCCTAAGACCAACAGCACTTCATGCACGTTTCTGTAAAAACTAGAATATACGGCTCATGCATGTTTCAAATAAAAGAATCTCACTGAAAGACAAATTCAAGTCATGATGTCTTGATTTTAACAAATCAAACTTCATGCTTCCAAATATTAAATGTATCTAATAGATAAGATTTGATCTCCTCGAGAAAGGACTACCTATAATGCCAAATCTTATCATAGGAGCAAGGACAATCAAAATGAGAAAATATATAAATCTAGACATGTACCTGAAGTTTGGGTTCCTTAGTCATAGGATTATTGCAAAGATCAATGGTTCCCCTTAAGACTTCGTGCTATTACCACGCCATGATTCACACCATAGTCATTCCTGTCGAAGTGAAAAAAATAGGTACTGCGTGCTGGGCATAGTTTGGAAGATCCTAAAATAATAAAAATAGAACACATAAAGTTGAAACTTTTATATTGTCAGTGATGGGATTATATAAATTAAACTATTAATTCAATTTGTGAGTATTGGTCCATGTGCATTGTGTGTTGCATGATAGACCTGTCAGTAAGCCACCAATCCTAAGGCATGTTACTTCGGAATGAGTAAAATACTTCCAATAAACATATAAAATTCGTTTTAGTCATGATGCTTGTTGACGTCATACATCCATTTTTGTTAATTTTTAACAACTTCAAACGTTGCACTAATGTCCAACTTGACGGCTGAACAACTTCGACATTGGTCTTATCAACTTGAACGTTAATCTTAACAAGTCAACTTGTTAAGATTAACTTGAACATTAATCTTAACAAGTTGACGTAACATTAATTGTTAAGAGAACAACTTTGACGTTTGTTGACGTCATACATC
This sequence comes from Nephelium lappaceum, assembly GCA_021234005.1. Classification (NCBI taxonomy): domain Eukaryota; kingdom Viridiplantae; phylum Streptophyta; class Magnoliopsida; order Sapindales; family Sapindaceae; genus Nephelium; species Nephelium lappaceum. Next base: position 5,972,113 of record CM038000.1, on the reverse strand, counting down.
TATTTTTGTTAATTTTTAACGACTTTAGACATTGCATTAATGTCCAACTTGATGGCTGAACAACTTCGACGTTGGTATCAACAAATTAATGTAACCTAACTTGTTAAAAAGGACATTGGAGTTGTTAAGGGAACAACTTGGATGTTTGCTAACATCATACGTCCATTTTTGTTAAATTTTAACAACTTCAGACGTTGAACTAACGTCCAACTTGACCACTGAATAATTTCAACGTTGGTCTTAATAAGTTGACGTTACCTAATTTGTTAAGAAGGACGTTAGAGTTGTTAAAAGAAGAACTACAATGTTTGCTGATGTCATACGTCTATTTTTGTTAAATTTTAGCAATTTCAAATGTTGCCTTAACGTCAAAGTTAACGACTGAACAACTTCGACATTGATCTTAACAAGTTGACGTTACCTTACTTGTTTAACTTGTTAAGAAGGATGTTAGAATTGTTAAGGGAACAACTCGAAGTTTGTTGATGTCATAATCCATTTTCGTTAAATTTTAACAACTTTAGACATTGCACTAATGTCCAACTTGACAGCTTAATAACTTTGACGTTGGTCTTAACAAGTTGACGTTACCTAACTTGTTGAGAAGGACGTTGGAGTTGTTAAGGGAACAACTTCGACGTTTATTGGCGTCATATGTCCATTTTTATTAAAATTTAACAATTTCAGACGTTACCTTAATATTCAACTCGATGACTGAATAACTTCAACGTTGATCTTAACAAGTTAACATCAAGTTAACATCACCTAACTTGTTAAGAAGAATGTTAGAGTTGTTAAGGGAACAACTCGACGTTTGTTGATATCATACGTCCATTTTTGTTAAATTTTAACAACTTCAGATGTTGTACTAACATCCAACTTGATAGTTGAATAACTTCGATGTTGATTTTAACAAGTTGGCGTTACCTAACTTGTTATGAAGGATGTTAGAGTTGTTAAGGAAACAACTTCGACGTTTGCTGACATTATACATCCATTTTTGTTGAATGTTAACAACTATAGACATTGTCCTAATGTCTAACTTGACAGATGAACAACTTTGATGTCGATTTTAACAAGTTGATGTTACCTAATTTGTTAAGAAGGACGTTGGAGTTGTTAAGGAAACAACTCAACATTTGCTTATGTCATACATATATTTTTGTTAAATTTTAATAACTTCAGACGTTGCACTAATGTCTAATTTGATAGCTGAACAACTTTTACATTCGTACGTTGGTTTTAATAATTGACGTTACCTTACTTATTAACAAAAATGTTGTAGTTGTTAAGGGAATAACTTTGACATTTGCTGACGTTATATGTCCATTTTTGGTAATTTTTAACAATTTCAAACGTTGCACTAATGTCAAACTTGACAGTAAAATGATTTTGACGTTAGATTTAACAAATTAATGTTATGTTAATTGTTAAGAAGGACATTGTAGTTGTTAGGTAAACATTTTTTATGTTAAAGTGAAATATTAATAATAAACAAAATTAATATAATATTAATATAATATAATATAATATTTTATAATAAAATATTGTATTTATATATTATTTTAATTATAATATAATATATATTAATTTAATAATAAAATATCAATAATAAATTAAAATAATTATAATATTAATATAGTACTATATTTTATAATAAAATATTATATTTATATATTATTTAATTAAAAATAATATTTTTAATCTATAACAACCGATTGAAACCGGTTGCTGCAGGCATCACTTTTGACTTTGGCTGCCAATGCGTTTGTATGGTACAATAGCCAATCCCTAATAATTTTGCTAAGGGATATTTTACACTATAAAGTTCCATTAAAAAATAGGCGTACAAATCAATTGTATGTATGACAATATTTGCAATGTATGCAAAACTAATGTATAAATAATATCTTGCTATCAATAAAATATATTTTGGAATGCAAGCATTGACAGATCAATCTAGGCCCAATTTGGTATTATTTTGAGGACTTAAAATTTGATTATTAAATAATTTTGGTATAAAAGAGATGTTTAGTAAAATTTCTAAAAGTGATTTCTAATAGTCTAAATAGCTTTGACAACAATTCTAATTTATCTTATCATATTCAACCATACACATCTTCATCTTTGAGCAATATCGCCATCCCATCTTCATCTTAAACCTTCCCAATCTTCATCTCCAAAAAAATCAAGGAATGAACAAAACATAGTTCTTCTTCCATCAATATAAAAACCGAAACCCACATAGGATAGGTTAAAGAGATAATAATGTTACTGGATGGCAGGTAACTCAAGTCATTGTCATATTGAATAACTTGAAGACCATTATTTTTTTTTTTTTTGTAATTTCTAAAATAAATTATTTTTTAATTGATTCATAAAAAAAATTCACTAAAATGCCCTTTCTTTATATAATTTATTATTATTAATTTTTGTCTTATTTATGGGTAAATTGGTCAAATAAACGGAAATTGACTAATAGTGTAGAGATTTAGTGTAATAAAAATATAAATATTTTTGCTTGGATTTTGGCAAGCCTTAAGGGTGTGAAATTACTGATATATATATATATATATATATATATATATATTGTTTGAGATACCACTTATAATATCACTTATAACATGGGTAACTTAAGTCATTGTCATATTGAATAACGTACTTTGCCACCAAATGATATTGGATGGTGGTATATTTTATTTTTTAACTCGTCTTTTATTTAAGCCATTGCATTATTATATTATAGTCTAATAATTCTGAAAACAAATCCGTGTAATTAGAGATATAATATAGTTTCTCGGATGGATCCGCGATTACATTTGTCCTATAAAATCTTAGGGCATGTTGGGTTCCATTTTTAAAGTGATATATATTTTTTAAAAATTATTTTTAAAAATATGGGAAATACCATTTTGAAAATAAAAACTGAAAAATAAAATACAATTTTTAAATATTTTTTAATTAAATCATTATTTTTTTCTCCAAACAACTATACTACTCATTTTCATAAATCATACTAAATACATTTACATCATTTTCTGTTTTTAAAAATATTTTTTAACAAAATCAAACAAAGCTTTTTTAAAAAATATCATTTTTAAAACAAAGAAATTTTACCTAACAATTCGTCAAAGACTTTCCAACCCATTTATTGTTTTCTGAAAATGAAAAACCATGAACATTCCAACGCTACCTTATCTAGCACATATGAGGCCCTACATACTTTTCATTCCATGTGAATTGAATGCTTTTTACTCTATTTTGTTACTACCACAATGACACACAACTCTTTTGGCTCTCTTGCTTGCCAACCAAGTTTTAGTAATTGTTTGTTTGAAAAATAAAATAAATAAAATTTGAGTAACCAAAAAATGTGGCTTATTTATTTCAACTATATTAATGGCAATTCAAGCTGTCTCCTCCATTTGGCTTACCATTTTAGGGTTAGAGTTAAGGTTAGGTATTAAATCCGATAACATTAAATATTTTAAGGTAAGTACGATGTTTTGGTAATAATTTAGATATAGGAAATTATTCTGATAAAGTAGTTGTCAGTTGGTAAATTATGACTTAAAAGTGTATAAAAAATAAAAAGTTTTGACTTTTAAATTTGATATTTTTTAACTTACAAAAAGTAAAAATAAATCATTAAACTTATTTAACTTAATTATCAAATGAAATTAAGATTTAGGTTTTAAAAAAAGTGAAAATAAAATTTAAGTGGTAAAAATTAAATAGCCTCATAAGTAAATTGTAATTTTAAGTCATATATTAAGTAATAGAATACTAAATATATAACTTTATATTGAATTTGTTCATGAGAAAAGAAATGTTTCTTGTTAATGTATAAATTAGAGTGTTTGTTCTTGACTCTTTGGATTACATTGGTGAACATGTTATTTTTTCATATAAAAATATATAAATAACATCATGGTTTATATGGAATCAAACGTCTGTGTACAATTTCAATTGATGCTTGACTAGATTAACCATGTTAGAAAATGTTGCTGCATTTTAGCCCGTTGCTGCATTTTAGCCCTTGAAATGAGAGAACTCTTTGAAATAATTGATTTACACCTCTCTTAAGTCTTAACAAGTGATTATGAATTACTATTTCTTTACTTATCTAGGTTATAGGAGTTTAATCGTTCTTATTTAGGTAATTTTTTGAGTTATTATTTTCCACTTATAACAGTAAATATCCAAATGACTTTTATTTGCATAAATTGTGATAGATTTATGATAGATTGATGTCAATTAGGTAATGAGTAATGTTAGACTTTCCAAAATTTCTATCCAAATTTATGTTTAAATGATGTGACGCATGAACTGTCAATATCATTTGAGCACGAATTTAGATAAAAATTTTGGAAAGTCTATAATAATTCTTAAGTAATAAATCAACCATTTCCCCACAGTGTTAGTATAATTTTCCTTGTTTTTTTTCTTTTTTTTTTTTTAATACAAAACGTGGAAATGTATTAAAAATGAATTGCTAATATTCCAATGCCAAACCTTTTATAACCTCTTCGAAATTTGAACTATAACTGCAATTTAGGAGAGTCGTGTCAAAATAGGTATGTCTCTCTTGAGTTTTGATAATGCAAGCCCATCTTGAAATAAAACTTTCGTTTTTCTATTTTTTTTTTAAACTATTTCTGATTACCTACATTTTTTTAAATATATAAACTCATATCTTAAAAACATCACATTAATTTTTTAATTTATTTCCTTAGAAAAGAAATTTCTGAAAAATGTTTTACAACTATTGCAACAAAAAATATATATATATAAATTCTTTCATATACTAATTTAAATTGTAAAAACCGAATCCAAGTAAATCCAAAAAATAAATTGAGCTCAAACTAAGAATCAATAAATGGGACAAATTTTTAAGTGAAGTCCAAATTTTAAGTGGGCTTATGATATTTAAGTGCAAGCCCAATTGTTTTAATTGTTGGATTTAATTGTAGACCAATGACAATCCAAATTTTATAAAATATATACATATTTGTAAGTGAACCAAAGCCCACAATTCTAGTGGACTATTATTTTACGAGGAAATAAGGCTCGTGGACATCACTGGTGGCTACAGAAAAATTGAGAGTGAAAGTGGTTTGGCTGAAATGAGAGAGATGAGAGTGTGAAATCAAAAGCATGACAATTTGTAATGAGAAGTGAAAGCAAAAGTCATTAAAGAAAGAGAAACACTTGGGTGTGTTAGACTGTTAGTAAAGCAATACTTACGTATTGCATATGAGAGAAAAGAGAAATAAGGAGATAAGAGCAAAAGCAAGCAGCAGATAATTGAAAAAAACAAAAGAAAAGTCAACAATTTAGGAATAAAAAAGGAGACACAAGTGAGTGGCTTATCAAGAGCCACATAAGCAACGTCAATCAAAGACAAAAAAGCAAATGTTAGTTAATATTTTATTTAAAAATGAACAAATGTCATGCATATAAGCATGTAGTGGCAGATCCATCTTTAGGTCAGAGGGGACAACTATCCTTTAAAATTTTTCAAAAATCGATTAAGTTTATGATAGTAATTATTAAATATTTTAATATAAATATATTGTTATATATACATATTGAAGTAAATATTATCAATAACACAAAATAGCACAGTCGGCTTGATCTTTGCCTTCTTTCCGCATCAAAAAGTGTACAGTGTTGCTAACCCCTTTGAACCGTTGAACAATTTTCTGTTTTTTTTTTCTTATTTTTCCCAAAGTGCACAGTATTATTAACCTCCCAAAGTGTTGGACAATTTTCTCTCTTTTTTTTTTCCAAAAAATGCAGTAGGTTCTAAGAGATATATTATTTTCTTTTCTTTTCTTTTCTTTATTTTTTTCAAAACTACCATAATACACACACACACATATATATATATATTTAAAACACACCGTGTATGGTTTAACCCCCCACCATAACACATTATTTTCTTTTTTGGTTCCTCCAAAGAAATGCATCATATCAGTATGGGTTCGAACAGTAAAAATAAATAATAAAAATGCACTATAAATTATTATTATTATTATTATTTTATATAAACTATTTTACTTAATAAATTTTACAAGTAAAAAAACTTAAATGAACTATCAAAATCTGAACTATAATTATTTTTATCTTTAATTTTTATTTTGTTATAAAATGCCCTTACTAAAATATATTTATGGGTCCGCCATTGTAAGCATGAAGAACAACATGATAAGCAATAAAAAAAGTAAGGGGGTCAAGAGTCACATGTTGGGGTTTCTGCCCTAAGAGCTTGTAATATTGTAAACGGTTTTATAAATTTTTAATAATATATTCATTTCATTCAATTTATATATTTTGCAAAAATCGTATATATCATGAGAAACATCCTTGATTACTGATGTAATTTCAAACTAAGTGTATAAGTGTTATATACAGGTGGATTTAGTTTGAGATAAGTAATTTAAAGAGTCTGTAGAAAACAAACGAAGCTGGATACTTCATTTGTGGTAAATCTACAGCTACGGTCCATTTCGTATTTGATACGATAGTCTTATCCAATACTATTCATATGGTGACATGGAAATGGAGGCACCTTATATAATAAAGATTATATAGGACTGGACCACGATAAATATAAGTCTCTAAATAATATCCGTTAACCTTAAAGATTTATATTTATCAACCAGATGATCATATATGAATTGATCTTAATACTAAGTGTATTATGAACTCCTGCTTGTTAAGTTATTTCCTTTGATTTACATGGGTGAAATCGGTGTAGATACCCGATCAATAACTTCGTACTTTGGGAATATGATTTAGTAAATAGCTGGGAACATTCTATACAATAGTGGAATCCACTCCTTCTTGCGAGAAGTAGAAAAGTAGTTCCCTTAAGGGTTGATTCAGGTCTTGAACAATAAGAGCGCTTAACTTTCTGTTTATATGTAAACAGAAAGATAAATTCATAAGTTGTTATGAATATATTGTTCATTAGAGAATCAATAGTACTTAAGGATCAAGAAATAATTAGATAGGTAAAATGGACATTTGACCTTACTCTAATTATGAACTATTTGTGGAGGGTCAAATCATATGTAGTGATTAAATCAATGGACACTGAAAAATTTCAGATTGTATAAAAAAACATCTACAATTTTAAGAGTGCAATCTTAAGTTTTTAATGGAGTAACTTTAAGATTAATAATAGTGAATTATTTAATTAAAGAGTTTAATTAATAATTCCAATATTATTGGAGCTCAAACTGCGGGTCCATCGAGTCCCCTTGATAGCTCATCTTACTATAAGAAACGTGTATATAGAATATTGTAATTGGACCGTCCAATTACAGGTGTTACATAAGTAACAAAAATTTGTGTTAACTTGATATTTGAATAATATTGATTATTCAAATTATTTAATTATTAATTATGAATTAATAATTATTTAATTAATTTTATAAGAGGTCTTGAATCCAATTCTTAGTGACTTTGGTATAAATTAATTATGAATTAATTTATTAAAAGTTACAAGTTCTATTTCAAAATATAATATGAATTAATTTTGAATTAATTATATTATATGGGGCAAAAGTTTAATTATAATAAGATTAGGGTCAATATTAATATTGATTAATTAAAACCCTAATTGTTTGCCTATAAAAAGAAAAAAGTTTCTTTTCTACATTAAGGTTTTTGGTTGTTGTTTATGTTTTTGAGAAAAATAAGAGAAAAGAAAAAGTTTTTTTTTAACAAATACAAAGAACAAGAATTTGTGTCTTTGTTCTTTGTATAACCAAAAATCAAACACTCACCTCTTATAATCATTGATTTAATTTGATTTTTTTTTTTTTGAAAGAAATCAAAAAGTAAGTGAGCACAATTCTATATAATTGTGTCCACTCACTTGTTTCTTGGTTTCGAGATATATCAAGGAAGACAAGGTGGTGAGTAATCCACAAATATCAATACAGAAGGTAAAAATCTAATTTTTATTTATTTATATTATTTTATTTCATTGTTTTATGAATCTTAGGTTCTTGAGTTTTCTAAAAAGTTTTTGAAACTCAATGTTCTGCAAAATACTTAATTTTATGAAAAACAAATTGTTTATTTTTGTTTTTTCAAACCATCATCACATGTATATTTATATACAAGATTAACAAAGGTAATAAACACAAGAGGACAAGTTCGACAGTAGCAAAATAAACAGCAATCAGGAGAAAGAAGAGAGAGAGAGAGAGAGAGAGAGAGAGAGAGAGAGAGAGAAAGAAGAGAGAAAAGAAAAATGGGAAAATTTAGGATGTTTGAATGGAATATTTAGGTATTAAATTTATCTAGATAAGTGATTTACATTTCATTGGGATTTGAAATCTCAAAAATTAATTAATTTTTCTATAAGTATTAAATTGAGTTTATATGATCTTAGGAGGGATTCAAGTTTATGAGAAATTAGATGAATGCTCGTTTTAGATCAAAGTTTGAGCCAAGGAGTTATGTGAATGAATTATTTTATTTTAAATTGATTTATTTAATTATGATTATTTATATTTAAGTGTTTGTTATTTATTGGAAATGAATAATTACATTAATTATGTTTTACGATTGAAATGAGAATTTATTACAATTCGTATATATGTATATGTATAAAAAATTATTGTTAGAAATGATCTTTTGCCCTTGAATTTATTATAAGAAATGTGTAGAATATTTATAGTAATATTATGTTATGTTTTTTAGAAAGAATATTTGTTTATGATTTTGATGAAAGTATATATTAAGAATTATATGTATGTTCAGAAAGAGAATTATACATATGTGCATATGAAAATTATTTGAGACTTCAGAAGAAAAATATAAATATTTTCAGAACACTAAGATTGTACCCTCCATTTTAACGATCAGATGGACTTCACATATATAAGTCCTAGAGAGTAGTCTAGCACGTGAATGGTAAATGTCTGGGGAGTCATAGAGTCACCCAGCATGTGTATGACCAGATGTTATCTTTCGCTCTACGTGTGTATTGGGTATCTCCACCACGTATAACCAGATTTTTTTAGATACTAATTGATGCAAATTTTTATATTATAGATGTTTATAGTTTTATTATGAGACTGGGGGCCACATATATATAAGAGCCATAAGTCTGTGGATATGAGTCCGATGGAGGCTTAAACTATGATGGTCAAACCGGAGAAGCCTATGCAGTATTTGAAAGAGATTTTAGAAAAGTTCTGATCAGATAAGCTTGTGTTTTATAAATCAAATTCTAATAATTTTTTTATTATTTCTAGAGAAGTTTTATATAGATAATAATTTCATAATATATTTTATTAAAGATATAATGATGATTCACACAAATGTTACAGTTTCATTAGGATATGATAATTATTTATTATTACAAGTAATATGCTACAGTTTATTTAGAAAAGTTATATCCATTTACTAGACGTTAGTGCTTACTTTTTTATAAAACCCAATTGTTTTAGGTATCCGCCGTAGATTCGTACAGATTATTACATATCGTGAGAAGGGTTACATGGTGATGACAAAAATAATTCTCATGTTAATGGACAAATTGAAAAAATATTAATATTTTTTATTTTAGATTTTTTAATTATTTTAAATTATATAATCTGCTAATAGGTGGCACTCATATGTTTGTTCAAACTTTTTTATACTTATTTTGTACTGAATTGATGGCTTTGCCATTCCTAGTTAATGATTAAATATTGACTCTTAACATTTAAGTTGATGGTAGGGGCTTTTTTGACTCCTTGTATAAACTACAGGGGGATCCTTAGCTATTTTCTAAAGTCAAAGCCTTTTTTGGCCATTATACCAAAGTACATTAGGGAAATTAGATTTATACCTAAATTAAGTATATATAAAGAGAGAACAATAAACATAAAAAAGATAAAAGATAATAAAAAAAAAGTTTGTACACTGATCAATCTTACCTTATACCCTATAAGGATAAGACGTATTTTGGGGAGGGGAGGTTCCCAAACAGCGGTAGGATAATGAAAGAGAAAGTATAAGAATGGTTTAGGTTGAGCAAACTTTTATAGTGGTTATGACGATAGGGGAGGTTCACGAAAAGATCTCGTATATATGTTGTACAATGTCAAGTAGAAAGACCAGAGAGAAAGAGAGAGAAATTCTATTAATATTTGCTTATTCGGTATGAAGGAATGAGAGATCGGTGGTGTTTATGGAAATGTGAAGGGTGGGAGTTAATGGAAAGGAGGAATAGATAGTTGAGGTAGTGGACCTGTTGATGGTGGTGGGGTACAAACGCAATGACCCTGTTTCTCTCAAAAGGAAAATATCATAATCAAATAGTTCCTACTATTTTTGTTGTCAATATAGATTGGAGTCCGAGATATTACAGGAAGGAATAATGTTAGATTTTACAATTTTTTATTTTTTCTTATCAATTAAAATAGTATGTGTGTGAGTTATCAACATCAAATTAATTATCAAATCATTTCATTATTTATAAAATATTGATAACTCATTTTTCATATCATTTTGGCATAGATTTGGACAAAAAAAAATTGAAAAACCTTATATTACTTTATACTTATATAATATATAGTTTGGATATTTACTTTTATCAACGAAAAACAATTATTTTGTACAAGCAGCTAAATATCAGACTAGGCCCAATGATGAAATCTGTTACATTAGTCTAGCCTAACAACCAACATTGCCACCACCTCCATGACTTGGTGGTCTCCTTGCATTTTACGTTTGTAAGTAAACATCATCAATTATTATTTTTTAATATAAATTGGGATTTTATAAAAATATTTAATAGGGTGGACTTACAAAAAGGGCATATATTAAGTTTTAGAGGGGTGCAAAAATCCATTCTCAAGTTCGAAACTATTAAAGATTCAATCAAATTGTCTGGCTCAATTTAGGCCCTAATGTCATATAAATTATAAGGCCTAATTATTGGTCTCACGATATGGAATATCCCAAGATTGCTTTAGTATCTGCATGCCACATGCACTTCTCAAATTTTTAATTTATTAAATAAACTATACAACTCTACAAACTCCTTTTACAAAAAAAAAAAAAAAAAAAAAAAACCCTGTAAACTCCTGCTTTCAAAAACAAAAAATTCCACAAGCTCGTCCAAACTGCAATTTACAAAGCAAAAGTGAAGAGTTGCATCCAAAAGTGGGACCTAGCTAGCAACAAACAATCAAAACATGATTAATCATCACACACCACTGCTAACATCCCAGTCCTCTCACCCATAACACACCCCACCAGCCCCACATGTGCTTCTGCTCCTGCTTCTACTTATTTTTTACTAGAGTACAATCAATACAATTCATTACTTTAAAATATTATAAAAAGTTTAAACCTCGTATGAAAAGATGTTTTTTCTATTTATGGAAATATCTTAATGGTGGTGGACTTGATTCTATATGGGGAAATGGAGAGAGACAGAGCCAACTGAACTGAGATAATGACAGCAAATAGGGTAAACTTGAGATAATGTGTGGCCTTATAGTGAATAAAAATTGATATTACTTTGATATTTTTTTTTTTTCAAAACAAAAATATTAATATTTGATGTGATTAAATTAAGGGATATTATGAAAAACCCCCCTAAAAAGCAAAATAATCGAAATTTACCCCCCATTTTCATTTTATTAGGTGAACCACCCCCTACCGTTAACTTTCCGTCCAAAATGTTAGCATTTTCCATCCGAAATAGTGAAATGACCAAAATACTCTTACCATATCCTATAAAATTCATCTTATACCCTTCAAACTTATGAAAGGACTAAAATGTCCTTTAAATTATTAATTAATTAAAATATTAAATAAAAAATAAAAGATTAAAAAAAAAATGTTAATCACACAAAATCCCTCTCTCTCTCCACTCTCTCTTCTTCTTCTTCTGCTTCTGCGCTTCTTCTTCTGCTTCTTCTTCTTTTGCTCATCTTCTTCTTCTTCTTCTTCTGCTCGTCTTCTTCTTCTTCTGCTTCTGCGCTTCTTCTTCTGCTCTTCTTCTTCTTTTTCTTCTTCTTTTGCTCATCTTCTTCTTCTTCTTCTTCTGCTCGTCTTCTTCTTCTTCTGCTCTTATTCTTCTTCTTCTTCTTCTACTTCTACTTCTCTGGGTTCGAATCGAACCCAGATCTGGGTTCGAAGGAGCCCAAAACTGGGTTCCAATGCGAACCCAGATCTGGGTTCGTTCAAACCCAGATTTTGGGTTCCAATTCGAACCCAATTTCTGGATTCGAATTGGTTGGTTGATTGTGGTTTTTTTTTTTTTGAGTTATTTTTGGTTGTTGAATTTTGATGTTTTTAGTTTGTTTTGGTATTTTGGGATTGTTGTTTGTGATGTTAGTTCTATCAGTTTTTGGGATTGTTGTTGTTTGGTTAGGTTGAATTGGTTAATTAGGATGATGATAAGATTTTTTTTTATTTTAATTTTTTTAAAAATTTTTTATAATTTTTTTTCATTTTAAAATTTTAATTATTTTATTAAATTACCATTTTACCCTTGAATATTAACGTCGGTTGGTTTTTTTAAACAGCAGGGGGTGGTTTGCCTAATAAAATAAAAATGGGGGGTAAATTTCGATTATTTTACTTTTCAGGGGGTTTTTCATTATAACCCTTAAATTAATTATTAATATTTTTTTTTATGAAGGGCATTTGAAATTATGAGATTTTTTTATTGAAATGATAAGACTTAACAGTCTAATTTAATTTTCAAGTCTTAAAATCTAAATTAATATATGAATTACGGCAAATAAAAGGGGAGAAAGCAAATTAACATGAAACTAAGAGATATTGGGTGAGACTGAACTCCTGCCATCTGTAGTCACATCGGTCAATGTGTACTCTTTCAACTGAGCTTTCGTCATGGAGTTGTGAGAATTGTGACCCAACTTTTTAGTTTTTGACAAACCATTTGCTGGCCTTTATTCCTTTTCCTGTCCTACGTTTTGTATAGCCCCATCCCTCACTGCCCCACTTACCTTCCCTTTTTGGCTATCGCTACAAAAGTGTGATGAGGAGCATAAACAGTACAAAATTCAACACCCCTGGATTTTGTTTGGAGTGAAATTATATCTATACCCTTTCCACTAACTCACCTCCACTTTTTTCTACATGTGATCCTTTGGACAAAAAAAAAGTAAAATGAAAGAAAAAAAAAGGTGCGATTGGTGGCACTCTGTGGTGCCACTCTCTTTCCCATCCAAATATTACACAATTTGAAAACATAACAAGCGGACATCATCAACAAAAAGTACCCTTCAATAAATTGAATGGGCACTCTTCCCAACCAACTTTTCAATGTGTCATGACTTATGACAATTTGATAAATGCATTCTCCAATTTAATTTTAAAGTAATTCTCAAAAAAAAAAAAAAAGTAAGTAATGGGAGAAAACATAAAAACTATGTACAGAAAAATACATGGGATCTACAGACCAGATTTCCAACAATTTAACAGCAATGCATCGTTTACTTTTTGTTGAAGCCTGTAAAAGTATTGTGATATATATCTTAATCTGAGATTTTGTGTAGACCTTTAAAAGGATTGTGATATATAGATATTATCACTAATTTATGGTGAAATTTATACTAATTTATTTGTAATTTATGGTAAAATCTTCTCTCATATATATATACGTATATATATACATATACGCTTGTGTTTATATATATATACATCATGAATCATGATACTGAGTTTTCAAGTGAAGATGGAGGAGTGTTGGGTCAAATTCCAGTCTGTTTTTGGGTGGTTGCATTTCAGTCTGAAGAGGTACGGTCATGCTTGTGGACCTGTGGTGGCTTAGTGGGTCATTAAATCGCGTGGTGGTGAGTCACGTCATAGGCTGATTTGTGTAGGTCTAGGTCTGCAGCTTCCTCGTTGAAATAAAAGAATCACGTATAAATTGAAAGTGTTGATTTGAGGGATGCATCACTAATAAATATTGATATCAAACCGTATTTACTGTTAGATCATCTCCGACGTGACATCATAGCGCCGTAAAGCACCCGTTGTAGTGTTAAAATCACTTCTAACCCCCTCTCAAACGTATGATACCAATTTTACCAAATTTTTTAACATTTTGATATAAACATCAATTTTTCTTACATTAAATTTTATTTCACTTCAATATATTTTATATCAAATTGATATAAATAATATCTTTTAAAAATATTTTATACATAATTTTTTAATTAACATAAATTCTTATTCTCAAATAATTACTCACAATATATAAAAAAATTATTAAATACTCACATTTTTTTTAATTTTGTATAAAGTATTATTCTCGTTATATTTCCAACTAATTTTTCAGTCATTTTATTGTTTTCTACTAATTTTTATCCATCTAATTTTTTATCCATCTCATTTTTCCAACTAATTTTTTATCCTACTAGTTTCTTATTTTTAAATAATTACTCATAATATTTAAAAATTATTAATTACTCATATAAAATTTTTTAATTTATTATAAACTATTATTATCATTAATTTTCCAACTAATTTTTTAATCATTTCATTTTTTAGACTAATTTTTATCCAACTAATTTTTTATCCACCTAATTCTTTATCCATTCCATTTTTGCCACTAATTTTTATCCAACTAATGGAGATGATCTTCCAAATTTCTAAATGATTGTTTAGAAGTATTTTTATCAAGTATTTTATTTTTAAGTTATGTTGTTGTTGGTGGTGAATTTTTTGTTGTTGTTGTGTTTCTTCTTTTTTTATCATGTGTTTTAATTTAAGGTAATGGTAATGTTAATGTTATTGCTTTTGATTACATTATTGAGTTTTTGCATTAAAAATACTACCATTTCCATCAAGTAAGTATTGAAATAATAAATTTTTATGTATATTAAACAATTTAATTCATTTTACATTAATATATTATTTATAATATACATTAAAAATATATTAAAAAATATTCAATATTATACTCATTTTAAAGATCTCAATGAAATATTTTTAATAGTATATATTTTTAATGGTATAATTTAATTTATATTGTTAATTATCAATTAAATTATAAAAATATATAAAATATGATAAAGGATACAGAAGGAATAAAATTGTTATAGTTATTATAAGGGGGGCATTGTTGGAATTAAAGAAAAGAAAAAGAGAGCACGTGGCTCCCAACAAAACATTTGGTGTGGTATAAAATGATGTTCACGTTGGGGCTGATTTCAACACCAAAACTGATGCTCTTACACCATTTTTGGTGCTACGTTGGAGATGGTCCAACGTGAACACCATTTAAAACTTAGAAAAAAATTTTGGGCGCCAGCTACAATTGAACACCAGATTTGATGTTATACTGCATCAACAACAAATGTTTTGTGTTAAGCCGCGTGCCTTTTTTTTTTTTTAATTCCAACAATGCTCCTTTTATAATAACTAAACAATTTTATTCCCTTTATATCCTTTACCATATTTAATTTATTTGCATAATTTGATTAATAATTAAAAATTACAATTAAAATATTATAAAAAATATATACGGTTGAAAATGTTTTATTGAGATCTTTAAAATGAGTATAATATTGAATACATTTTAATATATTTTTAAGTTTTTAGTATACGTTTAAATAATATATTAATATAAAATAAACTAAATTTTTCCTAAGATTATTTTTTCAAATTTTTTATTTTTATATTAGAAAATAAATAATTATATATATTAGATTGTAAAAGAAAACTCCCACTTAATAGTCTTGCTTTTACTATTGAATTTAATTTACTTTTAATACCATCCATAGAGTAACGAATTCAACCTTAAATGTTGATAAGTTGAATAAACACCCTTTTTAAGTTGTCATGCAAAATGTAGCATAAGCGTATTAGTCACGCAAAAAATTTCTTCCACTAAGACCATAATTTTGTCCATGAATGTGAAACCATAAACACATTTGTATTGTAGACAAAGGAAGTGCAATAGCACATGTCCTGCCATGCTAAATACCGGTGATTGTGACCAACAATATAATCCACCATCAAATGTGTCTCTGGCAACCGTTTAGCTAATGCACCAAAAAAAGCATTAATTTGCTCAAAAGCTAGGATGATGAAGAGGTTGCATTTCGGCTTGTAAAGTATCTATTAAAACAAATTGTTGTATTATTTTAGCCTACATGATTTTTTTTTATTTGAGATATATATTTTTTTAATAATACTAACATTTATATAACTGTTAAAATTAGTATCAAATTATGAAAATGAATTTTTCCTTTTAACATCGTTATATTTAACAAATAATGACAATAGTTCACACGGAAAGTAAATTCCTTTGCTTAAGATCTATTAGTGTTAAATATAAGTAAAATTCATGATTGAAAACCAATAATGTTTTAAAAGGACAATATAATCAACTATTGGGTGCACTATTATTATGTATCTAAGTAAGTACACATTATAAATGTTTAATTGTTTTTAACATAAATAAACTAAATCATCTAAGATTCAGAATTACATGATTCAAAGCCAATAATGCATTAAAAGGATAATATAATTAATTATTGGGTGCATTATTAATATGTATCTAAGTACATATTATACATATTTAATTTTTCTTTTAAGTTAAACAAACTAAATCATTTAAGATTCAGAATCGTGAATTCAAATTATAAAACAAATGTAACTGTCCAATTGAACACAAATTCCTTTAAAGAATGAAAAAAGGAACAATAATAATTGGGTTAGATTTGAACCAATCCAACCTCTTCAGGATCACGTGCGTGGGCACTAGTATTATTATTATGTATTTAAGTTAATACGTATTATTAAAAAAAAAAACAAATTGTAAGCATTTCTCAAGTAGCAAACATTTTGTAATTACTACATCTGTACTGGCCAATAGTGCCCATCCCATCAATCTCCACATGGCTATCAAAATTTGTAGAACTGTTGTGCTTTGGATCTTTGCTCACGTTCGTGGCCTTTACATGGGGCTGCTTGTGACGCGGTTGGTGTCTCCACTGTTGTGCCAACACACACATTCTGCAGGTTGACAGAACACCATTTAATTATGGGCGAACGGCACAACCAGCCCAGATGCGTTTTAACGTTACACGAACACCGTTGATAAAAAAGAATCCAAATACATATTATTCATGTTCCTCGTATCACTTTTTATATAAGTTAATAGATAGAAGAAAAAGAAATAGAAATTAGATTTGCTTGTCGGTTCACCACCCACCATCTTGGTCTAGACTCAAACCACCCACCCCTTTAATTAAATGAAACTGACCCGTCACTTTCTTCTTTCTTCTTCTGCATTCACTGTCTTATTTTGTTTTTGTTCTTTATTTTCTCTCCTCTTTCTTCTCCTTCTTCTTCAATATTTCCATGGTCGGTTCACCACCCACCATCTGCGTCTATACTCAACCACCCACCCCTTTCATTAAATGAACATCAACTACACAACCGGTGCTCCATCGCTCACCCAAACCAGCATCTCGCCATTCGCAACCTCAAACACACCCCGCTCATGACCGCTCAAACCCATTTCACCATTTCAACTCGGTCCGTCTTCAAAGTGACTTGGTCCTCCTCCTTCGCCAGCAAACACACTCCATCTTAGACAAACTTACCATTTCACAAGGTTCTGAAATTCAAGCAATGAAGAGAAACCCATTAATGACTCAGAACCAGAACCAGAAGACATGCTGAAGAAGAAGACAGTGAAAGCGAGGAATACTGAGCACGACGTCGTTTGAGTCGTTGGGATTGTCCGAGCATGCACTTTTAGAGCTATTCAGGAGATGGGTTTTCAATATATGACTCAGGTATATGGGCTTTCTTCCTTTAGTTTTTATTTAAGCTTTTTAGGCAGTTTCAATAGCAAACTTGTATGGTGTTTTAAAAGTGGTGAAATTAACTTTACTTGTCTAAGGTTTATTGAGTAGGAATATAGGGCAGACGCATTCGTTGGTTAGTAAGATATAAGAATGCATTTTCATGGATGGAGATTAAATTTGTAAGTTTTAAGAAGTTGTTGTCACGAATGCAGGTTCAAGCGAGAGGAGTTCCAGGTCTTCTCATTGGGAAAGATTTGCTTGGAGCTGCGAGGACTGATTCTGGGTTAACGCTTGCTTTTCTAATACCGGCAGTGGAGTTGCTCTATAATGTTCGCTTCGCCCCTAGTAATGGTCATTGGTGGTTCTCAAGTACCATTCTCATGCCGTGGGAAAGGAGCTTCTGAAGTACCATCTCAGACTGTTGGCTTGGTCATTGGTGGTTCAGCTAGGAGAGGAGAAGCAGAACGTATTGTGGAAGGAGTCAATTTCTTAGTGGCAACCCCTGGTCGACTTCTTGACCATCTTCAAAATACCAAAGGTTTATCTACAAGAACTTGAAGGTAAATGAATGAAAGGATTCGTTTTCAGATTTTTTTCTGGGGTTTTAGCTAGTGATCATACTCAAGTTTATATATTATATACGAAGTTTTGATAGTATACAGTATATATGTAAAATTGAGACCCTTTTTTATACTGTTTTTTTCTCTCTGCCTGTAGGACTGGATTGTGCAATATGATCCTCCTGATGAACCCAAGGTGTGCACAATTATTTCTGGATTCTGTTCTTGTTGATCCTTTTCCCTCTATATTATTGTTCATGCACGTTGAGTAACACAGCTTGGTCTACTGCATTCAGGAATATATTCATAGGGTTGGTTGGACAGCCCGTGGAGAAGGTGTCAAAGGAAATGCTCTGCTTTTCTCGATTCGGGAAGATTTGCAATTCCTTCGTTATCTGAAGGTCAAGTTTTATTTTTATTTTTTATTTTTTTTATAAACTTTTTTGGGTGAAATATATGAATCACTTTAACTGCTCTTGCATAATACTTTTGAAGCATGATGTCCTTGATTAATATATGGTGTCCTATAAATGAAAATTGAACAAACTTGAAATCAGCAAGTTAAAAGCAAATTCACGATATATGACAGTTTTATGCAAGTTAAAAGTTTACAATTAGCAACATTTTTAAAACTTCATATTTCATTTTCTTTTCAGACCGCAAAAGTCCCTGTTACAGAGTATGAATTTGATCAAAAGAAGTTGGCAAATGTGCAGTCACATTTGGTAAGCTCTTGCTTCCCACGGTTAGTGATCTTTTCTTGCTATAACCGACTGAATAATGACTTCAATTATGCTGTTTGGGCTGATGCAGGAGAAATTGGTTGCCAACAACTATTATTTAAACGAGTCAGCTAAAGATGCTATCAGTTGCACATTCTAGCAGATAATTCACACTCCATGAAAGATACTTTTAATCTTCACCGCCTTGATCTCCAGGTACCTTCCTTCTCCAGACCCTTTGTTATGATTTAGTTTTTATATATTATGATTTAGTTTCATTTCATCTTTTAGTGAAAAATGTTAAATTGGATTGAATTGGATTAAAATTGGTCAAAATCATTTGGATTGGATCGTAAAATCCAATGCATCTGCTCTGTAAAATCCAATGCATCTGCTCTGACATATATACAATGCTCTGACAAATCATTTGGATTGGATCATGTAAAATCCAATGCATCTGCTCTGACATATATACACCCCCTAGAAGCATCTTAGCAGTTGTGCAAGCTGAGCTGTCAGCACTTTGATAACATTTTATGATAAGCAATCATGAATTTTGCCTTTGTTTTGTTTTGTTTTTTTTTTTTAGTGAGGATAAGAGTATAGATATTACAACCTATACGCTAGAATCTTATGGTATTCTCTGGCATCCATTGTATAACTGTTAGTTTTTGTTCTAAATTTGAGCAGGCAGTTGCGTCATCCTTTTGCTTTTCTAGCCCTCCAAATGTGGCATTATAATACTTTAAACTGTCAAGTAGATCAGGAATGCGTTTACTAATCATGAATAAAATGAATGGGAATCAAGTTCCCTTGGAAAAAGAATGGAGAGGAATCAGAATTAATTAACTTGATTCCATTCCAGTGCTTATAAATTAACTCCCTTTCAGGTGTTTACATGAGTAAGGAATAAATATGAAACCGTGTTGATTACCTAAATACCTTGTATATGTAACAAACCATTATCTCAAAATTTAATAAACCATTTTTTGACTACTAATTTTCATTAAACTGTTAATTATATAAAACACAAAAAAATATATTAAAGAAAGAACAATTAAAAGACAGCAAATTTAATATATAAAACAAAAAAAATAATTTAAAAATATATGACATAAAACGTAATGTCCCAAATTACTCATTAAACTAGTTCAATATATTACAAATATAAAATATATTCTAAAATGTTCATACAAACCATGTAAAATATTTATGAGTATTAAAACATTGTCAATAAATTAACAAAATAATAATAATTAATATTAAAAAAAAAACACACCAACAATTAGTGTACAATCCATGTTCCAAAAGATCTATGATATATGTTTTCTTCCCTTCAGCTGACACGGTGAAGAACACCCTAGATAAGTCATGGTCTTTAGTTAACATGTTTGTAGCTTGAAAGAGTTGTAGACATTAGGGGTGGCAATTTGGGTGACGGGTCTTGACACGAATTCACATATTGCCCCACATAATTACCTAAAGCAATTACCCCATACAAAATGCAACTTAAATCTAAAAATAACAAGCTATAACCATTCTCCTTCAGCGGATATGGTCAAGGCTAAAACAGAGTGTATCCATCAAGTATTTCTACATTTAATATAAAAGTATCAAATATTAACAGTAATAGATTAAATTTTAAGTTTAAATATTAATTTGAACTAGAAAAATGATACCTTTAGATCTTATTACCCTATTGTTTCATAAAATGTTTTTGGAGTTTTGTAATGAGGATGAAGAAACTTCAATGGCTTTGAACTGAAGTCATGGAACTTGATGTGTGAATTTCCTGCCTAAATGAAACAAATCATGCAAAATCAAATCACTCTAAGATATAAACCATGTTAAAAATCATTGTAATATATATTCAACCTCACACCTATACAGAAATGCTATTAATGAGAACAGTAAGACTAATCTATTAGAGATGAGAAGAATCTCCTAAGCATTAGAACTGTCTAGTAAGGAAAAGCTTCATTGTCAACTTATGCCACCCGTATCAGGCCTTCACCACTATAAATTTATAATCAATCAATAATTTTTGTTCTAGTGAAAGAAGAAAGATTGCAAGTTAAACATAGATTGATAAGAAAAACAATTGCAAAACAAGCAACAATGAAGGCAAAGCTATGTTTACAATGTTCATTTTATTATTGATCATCAGAAGAATAAGCAAGTACATATGTACAAAGAACGCACTAAATTACACTAGAACATATGCAAGTATACATGCACTAAATTACACTAGAATGCGTAAATTACACTAGAATGCACTAAATTGCACTAGAACACATACAAGTATACACGATCACGATATACTATAGTGACAAATTGAGATCGTTCCCATAGGGACAATTTCTACTTTTATGTATCAATTACCAAAATCGGTTGATAACAACTTTATCTAGACTACCAGATTTAAAAGATATTTAAATTTAATTGATCGTTAATTAATTGATGATTTGAATTTTTTTGAAGAGTTTTAAAAAAAGTAGGGAAGAAAAAAGTTGTTTCTAAAAGAACTTTAAAAATTTAATATTTTTTGAAACTCTGGGGATTAAAAAAAGGATTTTCCTAACACTATTTTTTCAAATATTGTATTTTTATATTAAAAAATAAATAATTATATATTAAATTGTAAAGAAAACTTTGACTTAATAGTTTTCTTTTCAAAAGTGCATCCAAACAATGACAATAGTTCACACGGAAACTAAATTCCTTACTTACTATTTATTTAGTGTTAAATATAAGTAAAATTCGTGATTGAAAGCTAATATTGTATTAAAAGGATAATATAATTAACCATTGAGTGCACTATTATAAATATCTAAGTGTTTTTTAACTTGATCAAACTAAATCATCTAAGATTCAGAATTGCATGATTGAAAGCCTAATGTATTAAAAGGATAATATAATTAACTATTGGGTGCACTATTAAAATGTATCTAAGTACATACACATTAAAAAAAAAAAAAAAAACTGTAGTCATTTATCTATTGTCTAATCAAACAAAAATTCCTTTAAATAAGGCAATAGGAACAATAATAATTGGGTTAGATTTGAACCAATCGAAACTCTTTAGGATAACGTGTGGTGCTCCTATTTGGTAATGCTGCAGTCCAATATAATGCCAGCTAGTAGGACTGTTTTAAACATAGATATATATAATTAGTTTTGTAATGGAATTAGTTTGATAGCTATTAGACTCTTTGTGGAATACATAGATAGAGTGTACTCTATGACTGTGAAGTCTTCTTTGAGCGGAAATTGGATTATAGATTTTAAAATATGGGTGAATTTAGTTTATTATCACCATGATTTGGTTTTATTAAATTATGTGTGAATCAAGTTATTTTGAAAGTTAGATGAATATTCTCTTTATAGGAAATTTGTTAATTTTGTCTAACCATTGATGGAGATTAATAAAATTTTCCATTGGAAACAATCCAATTCTAGTTTTATAATTGGCTTGAGCTTTCATAAAAAAAAACTATGAGAATTTAAAGTTTATTTAAAACCAATTCCACTACAATTTTTGGGTTATTTACTTGCTTTAGCCCTTCTACTTTTCCCCTGTTTTGTTAAGAGTAGTGGTAGATATTGAAATATATATATATAATTTCTGTTTGAAAATAGAAGTTGGTAAATCAGTGTAATGGAATTAGTTTGACAGCTATCAGACTCTTTGTGGAATACATAGATAGAGTGTACTCTATGATTGTGAAGTCTTCCTTGAGTGGCAATCTTTTTATAGATTTTAAAATATGGTGAATTTAGTTTATTATCACTGTGATTTGGTTGTATTAAATTACGTATGAATCAAGTTATTCTGAAAGTTAGATGAATATTATCTTTATATGAAATTTGTTAATTTTGTCTAACCATTGATGGAGATTAATAAAATTTTCCAATGGAAACAATCCAATTCTAGTTTTGTAATTGGCTTGAGCTTTCATAAAAAAGACTATGAGAATTTAAAGTTTATTTAAAACCAATTCCACTACAATTTTGGGTTATTTACTTGCTTTAGCCCTTCTACTTTCCCCCTGTTTTGTAAAGAGTAGTGGTAGATATTGAAATATATATATATATATATATATATTTAATTTCTGTTTGAAAATAGAAAATCAGTGTAATAAAATTAGTTTGATAGCTATCAGACTCTTTTTGGAATACGTAGATAGAGTATACTCTATGATTGTGGAATACGTAGAGAGAGTATACTCTATGATTGTGAAGTCTTCTTTGAGCGGGAATCGGATTATAGATTTTAAAATATGGGTGAATTTAGTTTATTATCACCATGATTTGGTTTTAATATATTACGTGTGAATCAAGTTATTCTGAAAGTTAGATGAATATTCTTTTTATAGGAAATTTGTTAATTTTGTCTAACCATTGATGGAGATTAATAAAATTTTTCATTGGAAACAATCCAATTCTAGTTTTGTAATTGGCTTGAGCTTTCATAAAAAAGGCTATGAGAATTTAATATATATATATATTAAATTCTCATAGCCTTATATATATTAAATTGTAGTGGAATTGGTTTTAAATAGACTTAAAATTCTCATAGCCTTTTTTATGAAAGCTCAAGCCAATTACAAAACTAGAATTGGATTGTTTCCAATGGAAAATTTTATTAATCTCAATCAATGGTTGGACAAAATTAACAAGTTTCATATAAAGAGAATATTCATCTAACTTTCAGAATAACTTGATTTACACGTAATTTAATAAAACTAAATCATAGTGATAATAAACTAAATTCACCCATATTTTAAAATCTACAATCGGATTCCCGCTAAAGGAAGACTTCACATTCATAGAGTACACTCTATCTATGTATTCCACAAAGAGTCTGATGGCTATCAAACTAATTCCATTACACTGATTTACCAACTTCTATTTTCAAACAGAAATTATATATATATATATATATATATATTTCAATATCTACCACTACTCTTAACAAAACAGGGGAAAAGTAGAAGGGCTAAAGCAAGTAAATAACCCGAAAATTGTAGTGGAATTGCTTTTAAATAAACTTAAAATTTTCAAGTCTTTTTTATGAAAGCTCAAGCCATTTACAAAACTAGAATTGGACTGTTTCCAATGGAAAATTTTATTAATCTCCATCAATGGTTAGACAAAATTAACAAATTTCCTATAAAGAGAATATTCATTTAACAAATTTCCTATAAAGAGAATATTCATCTAACTTTCAGAATAACTTGATTCTGAAAGTTCACCATATTTTAAAATCTATAATCAGATTCCCGCTCAAGGAAGACTTCATAATCATAGTGTACACTCTATCTATGTATTCCACAAAGATATTGATAGCTGTTAAACTAATTCCATTACACTGATTTACCAACTTTTATTTTCAAACAAAAGCTATATATATATATATTTCAATATCTACCACTACTCTTAACAAAACAAGGGGAAAGGGCTAAAGCAAGTAAATAACCCAAAAATTGTAGTGGAACTGGTTTTATGTAAACTTTAAATTCTCATAATTTTTTTTATGAAAGCTCAAGCCAATTACAAAACTAGAATTGGATTGTTTCCAATGGAAAATTTTATTAATCTCCATCAATGATTAGACAAAATTAACAAATTTTCTATAAAGGAAATATTCATCCAACTTTCAGAATAACTTGATTCACACGTAATTTAATAAAACCAAATCATAGAATAACTTGATTCACACGTAATTTAATAAAACCAAATCATAGTGATAATAAACTAAATTCACTCATATTTTAAAATCTATAATCTGATTTCCGCTCAAGAAAGACTTCACAATCATAGAGTACACAATCATAGAGTACACTCTATCTATGTATTCCACAAAGAGTCTGATAACTGTCAAACTAATTCCATTACACTGATTTACCAACTTCTATTTTCAAACAGAAATTATATATATATTTCAATATCTACCATTACTCTTAACAAAACAGGAGGAAAGTAGAAGGGCTAAAGCAAGTAAATAACCCAAAAATTAAATTGTAGTGGAATTGGTTTTAAATAAACTTTAAATTCTCATAATCTTTTTTTTGAAAGCTCAAGCCAATTACAAAACTAGAATTGGATTGTTTCCAATGGAAAATTTTATTAATCTCCATCAAATTTACAAATTTCCTATAAAGAAAATTTTCATCTAACTTTTAGAATAACTTGATTCACACGTAAAATTTTAACTCATGGAAATCCCAGTCCAATAACTTAGTATATTATTTACTTCCACTATTTCTCCAGGACCAAAATTGTAAATAATATACTAAGTTATCACTATTTCTCTAGGACCAAAAGTTGGAGCGCTACATATAACATCAGGTCTATCTAGGGGCAAAAGAATGAAATAAACCAAAAGAAAGAAAGGAGAGTATAAAACAACAAGGGAATAGACCATAATTTTTTAATTCTCTCAAAATATTTAAGTTCAAAGGTGATACAAACATAATTTAAACCTTTACTCCAAGACTAAGGTAAGCTAAGATGAATGTTCATTGCTTACAGGGCATCTTGTTATGAGAGACCACGAAAAAACTATTCATTGGAAAAAATAATCATACAAGAGGATAACAAAAAAAAAAAGAATGGACTCCTAACAAACAGAGAAACAAAGAATATGCAATTCAACAGCCAGAGGCTAAAAAGGATCCTAAGAACCTCTAAAAAGGGAACAAAATAAAAGGTAAGACTGCAAAAATATATGGCTATCACTGCATCCCAATTTTGCTGGATGAAGAAAACGAAACATTCTTGAAAGCCAGGAAGTCTATTTCCCAAAACTGAGTTTTATCTCAAAGAAATGGAACTTCTACTTGGCAGTCTTATAATATTTGTCTATTCCATTCTAACCAAACAACACAAAAAATGGGCAACACATCTCCACAATTATCGTAAAGGAGCATCTACATGCATAACTAGGTTTTCCCATCCCAAAATTTCTCAACAATTCTCACTCAATCACATGGTTAAGAAAAAGTCAAGTACTTAGCAAAGCATGTTTGTGTTATATCATGAAGATAAACACAACACGATATCTTATAAAATGATGGCATCAGCCTTAATCCATACATGACATTAACTTCCAGTCTAGATGGGCAAAAATGAAGACAGAAATTTAAAATAAGTAAGATGTTAGGCAATAATTTAGAAGAAAGAGATTTGCATAGCAAAAGCATTACAGGTAAAGGTCAATATCTTCAATATTGATTAAAGCACCATTCAAAGCCATCAAAGACTTCCTAGGTGGGATCATTCGCTGGTTTGAAATTATTTCATCTTTAATTGAATCATTGAGCTGCACAAATTCTACTGTTTAGTCAGAAATTCTAACAGCATAATTTAAATTACTTCTAATATCAACCATTCCATGTTCAAACATAATCCTTGAATAATGAGCAAACAGATTTTTACCTTCATACGAGATAAAGAAGAAACTACACTTGGAAAATTTTGGTTGATTTCTTGCATTGGCTGAAGAGGGTTCGAGGCATGAACTATTCTCTGAGCTGTTTGATGTCCTAAATCTGTTAAAACAAAAGCATTAGACAAATTACAGTAGACTAAACTTGCCCCCCAAAAAAAACACTAAAGCTAAGCTTATGAGTACCCTTTAGTTCCCAGACATCCAGTGTGTCTGATATTGTGGAAGACAACAGATAATCTCTAAAAGCCATTATCTCAGATACTTCAGTTTTCGTTCCTGCCAAGACGTAAGAACATCATTAGCACTATGGTAAAATTGGTACAAACTTTGCAATGCAGAAAACCATCTAAACCACAGTGACATCATACAACCATGTTGTACTTTTAACGACTGTCATCATTACCAACAGACAACAACCATTCAGCGAGGTAGGGGCAATTACAATCAAGCATAAAAATTCTTTATCCCAACAATTTGAGTCACCTCCTAATCAATTCATTATTTGGCTTTGTCAGACATGGCACACTATCCTAGATTGGCTTCTCATAAATTCGGTCAGTGACAGTACATCTATCCTTGCATCAACACTCATGCATCTTATTATCTTCATTGAGTTTCCATCATGTCTTCTTGCATTGTCCAATAGTGCGGCAGCTGTAGAGTAAATTGTCCATACTTCAAAACTCTGTTCAGAAGCACCTACCTCTAGTTGCTTGATTTTCATAGAAAGGAAAGCCCAAAAATGGAGGAAGAAAAAATAAAGTGCTGTGGGATTCTACAGCCTAGCTGCTTTACGAATGACTTAAGAGGAAATTGACTGAATAACTTTTGAGGACGATAGAGAGGAGTATAAGCAGTCTTTGGGACAAAATCACCTTTTCTTTCATTAAGTTGAGAAACATTTGGCCTATTTAAATTTGTGGATTACTTTTGATTGTCCAAATTTTCATAAATTCATGCACTATATTACTTCAATATCTTCTTTGCTTAAAGAATGATCCAAAGATATCATCCAAAGAAAACCACATTCAATGGTATGCATATGCATACACATCTGTATATACATAATACAACTAAAGCGTCGGAGTTACTACTCCAGGTTCAGCACCACTCAAACTGAAACAGAAAGAATAAACCCTTACTATGTACCAGCTGACATACATTCTTAATAAAAACATAGATAATTAGGGATTGGCTGTGTGATTAATGATGTCAAAGCTGTCATAAGTTGAACTCAAACAAGAAGACCTTTTTTAAAAGAAACAGAAAACCAACGCAACAACAAATTTAAGTATATTGATTTTCAAGGAAAACAAACCAGAATTGTAGAAAATATGAATCATCTAACTTCTTGGCTAAGATCTTCAGTCCGAGGATCTTCCAGAGTGACACCTGCAACAAACCTCACAATTAAGGTGGGAAAAGGTTCTCACTAAAATGACGTTAATGAAAACACATGCAACCAAGATCAATTATATCATCATAGTAGCAAGCAACATTTTTTTTTCCCTCTTTTGTGATTGGAAACAAGAATTATATTGATCTTACTACAAACAAAAGAAAGGTGAACCAAAACCTGGCAAGCCAAGAACAATTCTATAAGCAAGACATTTTTTGTATATATGAAATTCTACTTAGAAATAAATAAATAAATAAGATAAATAAAAAAAATCTGTTGTTACCCAAAAAGTCAATCATCAATCAGCAGCAAATCTTTTCAATATTAATCGATTCAAAACAACAGAATTCAAGAAATTCCAATAACCATTTCAAGGATGATTCAAAATATACACAGTACTACTCTTAAAGGTCAGAAGCACTGACTTGTGTGTGTAAGCGCGCATGTGTCTGTGTCTCCATATGTGGGGAAAGTAACTAATGTTCTGTTCAGATATTCATGCACTCAGCTGAGAGAAACATAATGCATCCAACACGACAACATAAAAGATATAAATCAGTGCCACCCAGCCTCAAATGAATTGACTTTCCCTTTTTAAGCTTCTGCTTATTTCAGGGTAAACGATAGTGCATAAATCATGCATTCTAACCTTTTTTTATCATACTGCCATCCATAGCCTTATATTCCATATTCTTCAAAGCAAGCTCAACACCATAGCCACCCAAGTTTATGTAATCTGTTGCCCCAACAGCACCACAATGGCCAACTTTTGCTTCACAACCTGAGGGTAATACTGGTCTAACAACAAACTAAACTTTTCCCTGGAATTTGTAGAAACATTTTAGCAGCAATCCCCAGGAAAAAAAAATCATAGCAAATGAATCATACCAAATTAAATAAACAAACGTGATTTACAAGTTTCTTGAATCATCCAAGAACTATCCATTTGTCTATAATTTACATTGCTAAAACATTCAAAGCAATTTAATTTTAGGGGGCCCAAGATATTGGTAGTGCTAGCTACTATAGAACTAGACTGACAGTGGAAATATTGGATTATAGCTTTTTTAACTACAATGTCCCAAGTCATAGGATAATAGCTTTTACACTTCAGGTTCTTTTGGTTTTTTACTTCTTTTTTTTCTATTTGGTAGGGATGTGGTTGGGGATGGTTGGCTAGGCATAGACAGATAGTTTTCAACAATTTTTTTTAGCTGTTCTTAGCATAGTTATTGGAGATCCTTTCCATTGGATCCTAAGTTCCCTTTGTGGACTTCTGCTTCACTTGTTTTCTTGGAACAATATTTTCTTTTTCTTATCAAAACAAGACTCTGACAAAAATTCCCAGACAGCTCAAACGCAGTAGAGTCAAAAAGTCATAAATTATGCTAGAGTGATACGGTTTCCTGTCTGTTGAATACTACTGCCCTTCCACACAACAAAAGTGCACGTCAGATTTTGATGCTAAACTTGTATGTCCAAACAATAAAGCAAGAGAAGCAAAACATAAAATTCAATTACGCTTATAAATTAAGCCAATAAGGAAATTTGTCACAGAACAAGTAACGACCTCTTTGGCAGCTTGAACTAAATTGGCATGAAATTCCTTAAAGCAATCAGTTCCAAGAGCTCCATAAAGAATAGCAACTGGACTTGCAATATTTGAATCAAAGTGGATGCGGTCAAAAATCAAATAATTCAGGCTGCTGAAATGAGTCTTCAGCACTGGCTTCCAAGAATTAACAAAAATAAAGTTAGCGCATGCTGAATATATTACATATATGATGATTAGAAATTGATAGAGCAGTTATGACCGTTCGGTAGGGCCGCCAAGCCACATTAACAGTTCAGCAACATCAAAGAACAGTGCTCCACCGGTATCGACCCAACAACATTTTCCAGCAGGGGCCTTTGGATTTACACCAACAAGCAAGGGGTCAGACTTTTTGGTTTCCAAATTTTCGTTTGCTTCTAAGGTTTCCTTGACTTCGAGGTTTGAGTTACTATCATCAACCGGAGGAAAAGAAGAAAGCGACTCCTCTGCTAACTGACGGTAAAGAACCAATCTCGGGGATGCTGATCTTAATGTCAGGGAGAATTGAAAAAGTGATGCCAATTGGTCAGTTAAGAGAGAGCTAACATGTTTCAAAATTATTTTAGTGCATCCTTTGGCTGTAGAAGAATCAAGATCATCCTTCTTAGCATGATGCCAGACTTCAATGAACTCCCAAAAGAGGTCTTTCCGTTCTTTAGATAGTAATTCACTGTACCAAAATTAATAAAATTGTTTGTTCATTCTATTACAAAATTCAGTGTTCCAGAAAATAAGAATTAAAAGAAAAAAGTTAAAATAGGCTTGGACAGTTGT
Source organism: Nephelium lappaceum (assembly GCA_021234005.1). Classification (NCBI taxonomy): domain Eukaryota; kingdom Viridiplantae; phylum Streptophyta; class Magnoliopsida; order Sapindales; family Sapindaceae; genus Nephelium; species Nephelium lappaceum. The sequence goes on along the minus strand of CM038000.1, from coordinate 5,941,795 downwards.
GTTTCAAGTATAATTTTCAAATACGTATAAAGTCCATAAAATAGTTGAAACCAAGAATTTGTATAAAATCAAAGGTATAATAACTGATAGTTACTCAAAGTATCAAGAAAGTTTATGACTAAGAAAATCATTCCAAACAAAGCAACAAACAACAAAGATAACAAGTAAGGATGCTACTATTTATTTCTTTTTCCATAAAAACTTCATCCACAAATAAAAAGTTGCACAAAATGCTACGCGGTTTTCTCAAACGGAAACCAAAACTGACTTCCAACCACAAACTCACATCAACCCTCACAGAACAATTTGGCAGTGTTTTCCCATAAGAAACTAAACTTTTATCGATAAGTGAATAAAAGAGGAATTACAAACGCAAACTAGAGGTCCACAAAGACAACTCTTCTCAGAGGTTCAAAACCTCCACAGAACAATTAAAATCCTTGTGAAAATTCTGTCCAGCAGCATAGATTACCCAACCAAAAGTACTTAATGGAACCCAGAAAAGACAAAATGGTTCCAATTACCCCTTCCAAATAGAGATGGATAAAGAAGAATGAAACATGTTGAAACTCCCTTATGATGGATATCCAAAGTGAAGTCAATAGTCATGTTTTATTGAATCCTTTTTCCTGTTCTATTGCCAAATCATCTACATAAAAGCTAGTACAATGCATCTCCATAACGTTTTCTGCTTTTCCTACCCACAACACAAAATTATTCTCAACAAGTAAAGAACTTCAAGTTTCCAGTACAATCCACAAGATTTTGGCTTCTTCGCATAGCATAGCCAGTAAGTTAAAGAAAATGACAATGTAGTAACGAATGGTTAAGCATCTCACCGCTATTCTAACACATAATACCCCAAGATTGTGATAATGGTGTCTAAGGGTTTCTATTTTGGATTACAGCTCCAGTTTAAACCTTGCCTTGTTGCAGTTGCCCGGCATAAAATTGGACTTTGGATTGAAACTTTAGCCAAATAACTTTACATTGTTTAAAACACTCATAGGTCTTCCATCTACCAACCACACACAAATATGATTTGAATTTATAACTATCCGTTGGATTAAATTCTAACTTTCTCCATCTCATTAAAGTTAACATGATCTATCGAGCCACAAGGAACTCTCCCTTTCAAATTTTTCTTGAAATTATAATTCCTAACTTAAAGTCAAAGACAATGGGAAAATACGATCATAGCCTTGATAGGTATATTCTAAGAGGAGCACAACATGTAGAAATGGGGCAAAGGCCACTGAAAGATGAATCCCCAATCCACTAATTTTTCCTTTTTTATTCTTAATAGGAAATAAAATATAATATATTGCAAAGAAAATCAGACAATATACAAGAAAGAAAGTGAATTAAAAAATCATCCACCATCAAAACAAAAGACCTCCAATAACTGTAACAAAAGTTTTCATGACTTTCCATAACTAAAGTCATGTGACGGAAAAAGGGAAGGCAAAACTGCTTTTTAAATCCCATCCATTAGATTGAAGACCAGTGTTAGCAACTGAACCCCAGGATTTAGGCTTATGTTAGATAAAACTCTTATGACATTTCTGATACAACTAAACTTACAATATTCATCCCTAATATTATAACCACCCATATCGAAGGCTTGTGCATGATATATATATATATATATATATGTTAACAGAAGAAATAAAAAAAACTGACCCAAATGACAAATTAAGCTGCTGCAGAATTGTGTGCTCTATTCACAGTCCATTAAGGATTTTTCAAAGCAAGTGCCAAGTAGTTAACTAGTGCCAAGTAGTTAACTAATTCCGGGTTCTGATAATTGTCAAAGCATTCAATACAAGTATAAGAAGATGCATTGTCGGAACTTCTCAAGAACCCTATATTTGAAAAACCTATAAAATGTTCTTCTCTAATACTTTTTCTTTCACATCTCTACTACAATTCACAATAACAAACATCTTCCTTTCAAATAAAGCACAGAAACAAATAAGCAACAAACAAAAATGAATATACAATAAAAGCAGGGTTAGACATACCCAACTTCGAGAAGCAAAGGAGTGCCGGACGACTTGGCCCGAATAGCGACCTGAACGTTCTTGGGTCTGCGATGATTCTCTGCAGAAAGCCCAGCAATGCACGCACAGAAGACAACCAACAAAAACGCAAAACCCAGATCTAACACCACTCTCCATTTTGCGAAGCCAGATTATCAGGCTTCCAGGAGTTGATGAAGGAGTCGATGATCACTTCACACTCACTGCCGTAGACCAAGACTTTTTGTGCCCAAACATAAAACAAGAGTCTCTGACCCATGCAAAGAAAGAGACATTCAAAAATGGTCGAGCACAATGGAGTGAAAATCAGAGCTGGAGTACTGGTTTCGATCTAGTGTGTCAGGGACTAGCTAGTTGGTTCATGTCAATGAACACGTGGAGGGCTGGTAGTTGCCGTATGTGATGATCAATCATGTTTTGATTGTTTGTTGTTAGCAACACTTCACTTTTGCTTTGTAAACTGTAGTTTGGAGGAGTTTGTTATTTTTTGAAAGTTGTGTTGTAAGTTTTGGTGGATGACGCCACCATTATGTACTTGCTTATTATTCAGATGGTGAATAATAAAATGAAAATGTAAAACAATAATAAAATCAGAAGTACACGTGGCATACAGATACTAAAGCAATCTTGGGGGATGCCATATCATGACTACTAATTGGGCCTTCTAATTTATACGATTGGACACTTCAGTTAAAGACTATCAAGGCCCCAATTGAGCCCAAACAACTTGATTGGGTCTTTAATTGTTTCAAACTTCAAGATGGAATCCTATAAAACCGTGTATCACCCCTTTTTTAAGTCCACCCTATTAAATATTTATATATAAAAAAAAAAAAAAAATTGATGATGTTTATTTACAAATACAAAATGCAAGGAGACCACCAAGTCACGGAGGTGTTGGCTGTTAGGCTAGACTGATGTCATCATTGGGCCTACTCTGATATTGAGCTGTCTTAAGTTACTAAGCTTTTATAATTACTGGGCCCGAATTTTGCCTCTGTAATAAGCAGCAACATGTCCACATCCAAAATAGTTGTTTTTTCATTGATAAAAATAAACATCCCGACTAAATATTATATAACTACAAAGTAATATAAGATTTTTCAAATTTTTTTATTCAAATTTATACCAAAATGATAAGAAAAATGAGTTATCAACATTTTATAAATCATAAAATAATTTGATAATTAATTTAATATTAATAACTCATATACTATGTTATTTAATTAAAAAAATTTTAAAAATCTAACATTATTTCTTCTTATAATATCTCGGACTCCGATCTATTGTTCTCTTGCTATATAACATCTTATAATATCTCGGACTCCGATCTATTGTTCTCTTGTTATATAACATCTTATATATACTCCAGTCTATTGTTCTCTCGTTATATAACTACAACTTATATTTGTATATATATATTATGTTTATTGTTCTCTAGTTATATATACTTAATTTAAGAGTGATATATGTACAAACTTTTTTTCTCCTTTTTTTTTTTATGTTTATAGTTTTCTTTTTTATGTACAGCTTGGAGGGAATTTACTAAGGAAATTGTTAAAACACCTGAGCAATATGGAAAACTCACATTTCCAATCTCATTGAAGCAGGTAGTACTCTTCTATTCAAATTTGTCAAAGCTGACTTGAATTTGTTTTTTGTGATACAACAAAAGCGTTTTCTCATTGTTGGTGCTGTCAATCGCTCTCCTGTTCACCTCTCTCTCTACCCACAAAAGGGATTCTCCTCTCTGTGGCATCTGTTATTGTGATTAAATTGCTATGTTAGATTTTGAGGAATACTTGTTCGGTGTTGTGGTGAGATTGTTTTGAGGTGTAATTTAGATTTGTGTTTGTTGGTTCATGACATGTTTGCTAGAAAACTTGAAAAAAAAAATATATATTAGATGAATAATTAATAAGAGAATAGATTTAGGCCCGTTTTGATGGGTCCACTTTTAAGATTAGTAGGCCATTATTGGAATTGTGTTTTGGGAGTACTTTACTTTTGTGTATATTATGAAATAATACCATTACTGCACCAAGTGGGTATCTTTTGTATTTCCTCCATTTGAGGAGTACCCCTACTCTAGTTTGTGTCAAGAACTTTTGTGAAGAAAACTTTTCTAGATGTGAATGGGGTAAACTTATGAAATCGTCTATGTTTCTTTTTTTTTTTCGCTGTTGCTTCTTTCCTTTGAACCTTTAGTTAGACATTTGAATGCTCTCATACGTATATTAAAGTTATGTTTTCTTGAATTTAGTCAAGCAATTGACATTTTTCTGAACTGTTATTATGTATGCTAATTAGTAGATCTTTTGAATGGAGCATCAGAATGCTCTTGGGACTGTCTGAAGCTTATACTGCCATGGAAAACAGTTTGACTTAAAAATTCTAGCTGGAAAGAGAGCCAATGTCGAGTTGGTAGCACTGTAGTGTCTTGTTTTAGGCATTTCGTTTTAGGATGAATCGTTGGTTATACAATTTAAGTTGAAAAGAATTATATAGTACTTGTTCTTTTCACAGAGTACTTTCTTTTTTTCCTTGGTGAATTCTCTTGGTTTTTTTAAGTGATGATTCATCTAGACAAACATATTGAGTTATCTGAAGAATTGTGAATAAATAGTATGAGGAACAAAATAGTGGGTATAACGCCATGCATGTTTGATATGTATTTTGTGTTGTGAAGCATTGGTGGTTCGAATTGGTATTGTGCATCAGTAGTTAGGGCGAGATTTGAATGGTTATGTTGCTACTTTGATTTTGTAGTTTCAAATTAGTTTTGTTGAACTACTGTTACGTGTTGCTGCATAATCTTTTTTGATTTGGTTTCTGTAGTTTTTCTTTGCTAGACTAAATCAGTGAATTAACCCAATTACAATTTGCTATGTTGTTTGTTAGGTGGAACTGATATTTCTTTGTTTTTCCATGAAATAACGTTTTAATGCTTTGCGCAAGTATCATTTCAATTTATTTCCCTTGTTTATTGTTAAAACAGTTTGACTTACTGTAGTCATTGTGTGTGTTAAATTTTGTGTCAGCTTTGTTAAAATGCTGAGAAATTGATGCTATTATTTGCTCATCTTTTGTTTCTTTTCTTTTTTTTCTTTTTTTTTTCTTACTTGTTTGGGCTGTGTTGATGGTAGGATGCTTCTTACCATGTTCTCAAAGAAGACGCCTCCCCCTGCATCTTTGGTTCCATCGAGAAGCAGAGGTGGTCATATGCATGTGCCAAACAAAATTAAAACAAGTGTGATTGTTATCTTGTTGAGTTTAATGAGTTATTGACTGCTGGTTTTCAATCGGTTAACTAAAGGATTAAATATATATTGAGAAAGAATTAATATTTAGAATTGCTAAATTAGATTAATTGTATTCTTTGCTGTTTGAAGAATGTATGACCAATTTTGAGTACTTGTGATGATTTTAATCAATTAAAGAGGAAAATGTTCTGTTTTTGGGATAGGTTGAAAAATTATTTGAATGGCGATTGTATAGCTTGATGTGATTTATGTTGCCGTAACTGAATTGATTATTTGCGTGATCCTTTGGTGATTATTGAACTAGTTTTGATATACCAGTTAGAATGTCCCCAACAAATCGATTTCCACCTACTAGCAGTAACCAAAGTTGTGTTGAGATATTGGTTTGCATATAATCCCAACATTTGTAACTTGGTGCAATTAATTAAACAAGATCATTCTACCTTCAGTCAATGACTCTGAGGTCCAATTTTTATAAAATTTTCAAAGTACCAACTTAATGTTGTTATTGGCTGAGTTTATGTTTTGGTCGGTATTACGAGACACGCTAGTCGTAGGTAAATTTATTCTTAAAGATTCTTTTGTTATGACATGTTTCTGATTATGTGCAGTCCAATTTTTAGCTTACAGTGTCTCTACCTTACCTACTTAGGCTATTCTAACCCCAACTACAAATATACCTGAGGCTCATGCACATGGAACTACTGAGGAACAGGCAAATGCTATCATTACAATCTTTTTTGGCTCAAGACATAAGTTAGTACTAATTTTTTTTTTTTTTTTGGTTGTTTTTTCAGGCATTTATTCAGAACTTGGCACTCTTTTTGACGTCATTTTACAAGGAAAGTTTCTATTTTTCAATTGCTTGAACATATTTATGCAAAGTAGATTAGAATAAGGGACGGTTATGATTGACAAAGTTTGTCTGCCGTGCATCTTGTCATTTATCTTCTCATGGTACTAATATTAAATGTTCATCATAGAATGCTGTAGGATTGACCAGGACCACCTGACTGACTTCTATTTTATTTTTTTAATATTAAAATTATATTTATTTGTAAGTGGAGTACTCATCTAAACTGTTAATCCTTCATTTGTACAGAACATGACTGCTGACCAATATTTCATTTTAAAACTATAATTTTGATAGATATTTGTTTGTCCTGTAATGTATTGTTTCTTTCTTTTGCAATTCTGCATTTTCTATTTCTGATTGTGCTGGTTCCGTTGGTCAGATTTTCACATATTTCTTTAATTTTTTATTGGATATTCTTTCTGGTTCTGAATACAGCGCAAGATGCAATTACGTTCCATTAAGTTGCTTTGCATGAATCTTCACAAGATAGGATACTGATAAGATACTTTTGTTGTATGGAGACATGGGCTTGGCTTTGTGTCATTGTAAGGTAGTCCGTGTACACAAGTACAAATGCTGATGCATGATACAACTTCATCCTTGTGCATGTGTGAACTCTATTACTGAGGTTGTAATTACGAAACTGAGTTGTTTTCCTATCCAGTTTCATATCGGAGTGTTGGAACTGACACGAAAATATAAATACGTTGCTGCCGGGTCTTGAATATCTCATTAATATCTCATACGTGGATGACATTCAGGTTTTCAAGGTGTGACAATTTGTCATTTTTAATATCGTGTTTGAACTTTTGGCACTTGGCTTCTCTTTTTGGATATTGTGTTCAGCAATGTATACATGACATGCTTCACTGGTTGTCACAAATGTTTGAATTTTTTATAAGCAGTTTTTTGTAAGTAATTATAAAAGAAACATGATGATTGCGTTGCCTTCATTGTTGTTTGTTTTGCAATTGCTTTTCTTATTCTAATCGGTGTTTAACTGAAGGGAAAAATCGATTTTAATTCGAATGCTGGAAACGTGAATTTTAAAAATTTTCAAACAAAACATGTCCGATCGATGCTAGTAATAACGATTCAATAGTTAAATTAATAAGATCGAATCTTACCTTACATGAAGATTGAATTGATCCCTTTTGATTCGCAAATTCTTCACCACATGATCTTCCTTGCTATGACTCTTTACAAAAGAAACTGTGTAGGCACAATCTTTTAAAGATCCTTTTGAAGTAGATGGTTATTAGGTGATTTTTAATCAATGGAAATTTTTGGTTCAAGTAGCCAAAAATTCTCTCAACCACCACACTCATTACCAATCATAAAAACATCTTTTTATATTGGCAAATTAGAGTTCTTCAATTTTAACAAGGAATTTAAATTCCTATTAAAATTGAAAGACATAATTCATATCCAATATGGAATCAAATTTCTTATTGGGTTAGAATTCTATTCTTTTAATTTAATATGGAATCTAATTCCTATTAAATTAAAACTCTTTTAATATCATTTAAATGGAATCTTATTCCAATTAAAATTATTATTTCCATTAATTAATTAAATGATTTTTCATTAAATTAAATTATTCTAAATCATAATTAATTTAATGACATCATTTATAATTGAACCCATGACCTCTACAAATAATTAAATAATTAACCATTAATTAAATAATTATAAATATTTAAATAATCAAATTATTTAAATAATTTATGAACATGTACATAAATTTATATGTACACCAATAATCGGACAATCCAATTATATTCTTCAACTTGTTTCTTTATGTGGTTGTGAGCTAGCAAGGAGACCAAATGGACCTACAATTTGAGCTTCAATAATATCGAAATTATTAATTAAACTCTTTAATTAATAATTCACTATTATTAACCTTAGAGTTAATCTACTAAAAACTTAAAGTTGCACTCTCAAAATTGTAGATGTTTTACACAATCTAAATTTTCAATGTTCATCGATTTAATCATTTCATATGATTCGATCCTCCACGAGTAGTTCATAATTAGAGCTAGGTTATTAAAATTCGTTATACCTCTCTAATTATATCTTGTTCCATTAAATACCATTGATTCTCTAATGAACAATATATCCATAACAACTTATGAATTTATCTTTCCGTTTACTCGTAAACAGAAAGTTGAGCGCTCTTATTGTTCAAGACTCGAATCAACACTTAAGGGAACTACTCATCTACTTCTTGCAAGAAGGAGTGGATTCCACTATTGTGTAGAATGTTCCCAACCACTTATTAAATCACATTTCCAAAGTACGAAGCTTATTGAACGTAAATCTATAACAGTCTCACCCATGTAAATCAAAAGATATGACCTAACAAATAGGAGTCCATTAAACACTCAGAATTAAGATCAATCCATATATGATCATCTAGTCGATAAATTAGAATTTCTTTGTTTAACGGATATTAATAAGAAATTCATTTTTATCATGGTTCAGTCCTATATAATCTCTATTATATAAGTGCTTCTATTTTTATATCACCATATGAACAATCCGGGATAAGATCATCGTATCAAATACGAAATGGACCGCAACTGTAGATTTACCATAAACAAAGTACCCAGCTTTGTTTGCTTTCTACAGACTCTTTAGATTACTAATCTCAAACTAAATCCTCTTGTATATAACACTTATATACTTAATTTGAGACTATATAAGTAATCATGGATGTTACATGATATTCGTATGAAGCAAACATTTCATAAATGCACATTAATTTGAATAAAATAAACTTTATTTATTTATAATTTATTTAAATGTTTACAAAGTACAAGCTCTTAGGGCATAATGTCTAACATTAACTTGCAATCTTTCTTCTTTCACTAGAAAAAAAATTATTGATTGATTATAAATTTATGGTGGTGAAGGCCTAATGTGGGTGGCATAAGTTGACAATCAAGCTTTTTCTTACTAGACAATTCCAATGCTTTGGAGATTCTTTTCATCTCTAATAGATTAGTCTTACTATTCTTATTAATAGCATTCTATACAATTCCAATGAATATCCGTCGCAATGATTTTTAACATGGGTTATATCATAGAGTGATTTGATTTTGCATGATTTGTTTCATTTAGGCAACAAATTCACACATCAACAAGTTCCATGACTTCGGTTCCAAAGCCATTGAAGTTACTTTGTCCAAATTACAAAACTCTGAAAACATTTGATGAAACAATGGATGAATCAGATCTAAAAGTATTATTTTTCTAGTTCAAATTAATGTTTAAATTTAAAGTTTAATCTATTACAGTTAATATTTGATATTTTTATATTAAATACAGAAATACCTAACGGATACACTCTCTGTTTCAACCTTGACCATGTCCGCTGAAGGAGAACGGGTATGGCTTGTTATTTTTAAATTTAAGTTGTATTTTGTATGGGGTAATTGTTTTAGGTAATTATGTTGGATAATGTGCAAATTTGCGTCAACCTATCACCCAAATTGCCACCCCTAACTACAACTCTTTCGAGCTACAAACATGTTAACTAAAGACCATGACTTATTAAGGGTGTTATTCGCCATGTCAGCTGAGGAGAAGAAAACATATATCATAGATATTTTGGAACATGGATTGGACACTAATTGTTGGTGTTTTTTTCTTTTTAGTATTAATTATTATTATTTTGTTAATTTATTGGCAATGTTTTAATACTCATAAATATTTTATGTGGTTTGTATGAACATTTTAGGATATATTTTATATTTTTAATATATTGAACTAGTTTAATGAGTAATTTGGGACATTTTATGTTTTACATTATATATTTTTAAATTATTTTTTTCCTTTATATATTTTATTTGTCTTTTGATTATTTTTTCTTTTAAATATTTTTTTTTGTCTTCTATATAATTAATAGTTTAATGAATATTAGTAGTCAGAAAAGGGTTTATTAAACTTTGAGATAAATGGTTTGTTATGTACACAAGGTATTTAGGTAATCAACACGGTTTCATATTTATTCCTTATGTAAACACCTGAAAGGGAAATTAATTTATAAGCACTGGGATGGAATCAAGTTACTTAATTCTGATTCCTCTCCATTCCTTTTCCAAGGAAACTTGATTCCCATTCATTTTATTCATGATTAGTAGACGCATTTACTGATCTACTTGATAGTTTAAAGTATTATATGCCACATTTGGAGGGCTAGACAAGCAAAAAGATGACGCAACTGCCTGCTCAAATGTAGAACAAAAACTAGCAGTTACACAATAGATGCTAGAGAATATCATAAGATTCGATTGTTTAGGTTGTAATATCTATACTCTTATCCTTACTTAAAAAGAAAACAGAGGCAAAATTTATGATTGCTTATCATAAAATATTATCGAAGTGCTGACAGCTGAACTCGCACTGCTGCTAAGACCCTTCTAGGGGGTGTATAAATGTCAGAGCAGATGCCAGAGAATACCATAAGATTCTATTGTTTAGGTTGTAATATCTATACTCTTATCCTTACTTAGAAAAGAAAAAAAAAAAAACAAAGGCAAAATTCATGATCTTTTATATTGGGTTGAAACTCTATTTGTTTGGCTTATATCAAGTCCAAAAAGATATCTTAAATTATCTTAAAAAAATAAATATTTTCACATATTTCAATTGGTAACGAGTGAAAATGAGATATTTTTATAACGATAGAAGTGAGGAACAATCGTCAAATTGTCTTGTGGTGCAGTGGTAGCACGCAAACTAAGGTTTGACATCTCACCTCATCCAATAAAAGTGAGATTTTATCTCATGTATATGAGTTATCTCTCATCCTGATGTGGATGACTTTCAATTTGATTCGGATTGTGTCATTAAGGTCATATCAGTTTGATTCCAGTTGTAGCTACTAGTCATATAGGAGTCGTTGATTCGGTCATATCATTAGTCTTATCAATCTCATTCCGATTATCTTATGGATCCGTTTCAGAATCTCGAAAAAAAAAAAATTTAAAAAAAGGGAGGAAAATGTTTTATCTAGCTATTTTGCTGGCACTTATGATTTGGTTAGGAAATTACAGCTTAAAGTTTAATTTTTGCCATGAAAGGCTCAATTGGTACCATTTTTTTTTTTCAAGAAACTACTTGGTATGATTTTAACAGTGGATTGAGGTTAGGTTAGCAGACTAGTTTTATAAGTTTTCATATTCTCTCTCTTATCTATTGGTGGCTTCTCACATCATCATCATCTCGATGACATCTGGACAAAGCTCGTCACCATCATCACCATCAATTGGTCTTGTCTTTGTCCCATCTTTTTCGACTTGCTCTTTTTTTCATTTACTTTTCAACCAGACCCACATCTGTTAACAGTGTCCAACCTCTCTCCATCACAAACTGTGACCGTCTGCTTTGTTTATTACAGTCAAAGAGTGACAATACTACAGTTCTGCTTTGTTTGTTTTAAATTAATTTTTAAATAAATAAAACTAAAATTATTTATAATTGTTTTTAAACAAAACGAGGTGGTCAACACAGCGATATGTTGATTATATGCTCTATGAAGAGCACGCACACTTTAATGGATTTCACCAATCTCAACATAATGTAAGAAATAATCAGTTCTTTTTAAGACTGATTGTATATTAATACGATCACGAACGTGTATGTATAATTATTATGATCATAAATTAAAAGATAAAAATGATACTTAAATGAAGTAATTTATTATCCTATATCAATGGTATATATCATTCTAATTCTTAAAGTATAACTAGGAAAAATAAATGAATATAACATTACATCGGTGACACTAGATAATATTAAAGTTATAACAATCCTTGAGCAATACTCAATCTTTTGATTGACTAATGGGCGTTTATTCACATAATTAGCAAGGGGCATCTGCATTTAAGGAACATCGGTTCATCTTCTGTTGTCTAGTGGGTCCAACCCAACCGATGTGAAGACTCTGCATCAACAAAGACTTTAGCAAGTAGAATCTGACACATTTGGACTAGGCAGTACCAGTAAGTACCAGTTCATGACAAAATATTTAGAAGAGGTTAATCAAAAATATATATATATATATATTTTTGAAGAGGCCACCGACCATTTAATCAACCTTTTAACATGTGGGACAAAATTTGAGAACAAGGCGCATCCACTTTCAGTTCAAATGGTCGGTGCATTTATTTTCTTAGGTTGCTTTTTCATTTTGTTTTCAACTCAAAATTTCATCATCCATAGCATTCCTACGGTATCTTCCAGTAGGCCTCTCCAATTGACCTTTTCCTTAAAAAAATAAAGAATAAGATCATATGCATATCCATCAATTACCTTTTGGTGCACTGGAAGTGCACACACAGCCTATTCATAACCAAAGTTCGACACTCCATCTCACCCAATAAAATTGGGATGGTCCAATGAAAAAGTAATTTGGGATTTTTTTTTTTGGCTTTTAAGTTAAAATTAATGGAATAAAAAGTATGCGGAGATGGTAACATCAATTGTTATAAATATGGTTTGGAATATGTTTTTCAATATAAGGATAGGTTTTTCTATATTTTTTTTATTTGTAATAAATAAGGTTTTGAAATATATTTTTTAATATAAGGATAGGTTTTTCTATATTTTATGATTTAATAGATAACGGTACAGTAGAAAGTCCTATTATAAAAGTAAACAGAATGTGCACAATCATTTTATTAAAAGTTACAAGCAATTTATTAAGAGTAGATGTCATTATTTTATTAAGAATGTACATGTGGTGATTTGGGATTTGTGTTAGTACGACGAAGATACATCGGCGAGTTCATGTATGATTATAGTTAATAACAGTTGGTTAACCACGCCACTTAATATAATCTATTTCTAATATAACAAAGCAATACCATACATAACAAACACACCTCTTTACTGGGTTAAGTTTAAATAATGCAAAGTACCAAATGGTAGAGCGACTAGGGCTGCTTAGAGTTTTTTAATTTTTTTTATATTATATATAAATATATATAATTAATAAAAAAATATACAAATTTCTTTTATAAGGTTCATATTTTATTGCTTTTAATTTAATCTTCAAATTATGATGAAAATTAGTTATTATTATTATTATTTTTCATTTTAGCTGGTAATATTTTCCAAATATGAGTCACAATATAGTGTGTACTCTGCCACCAATTTTAGTCTTCTGGTTACGCACGAACATCATAAAGAAAGCATAAAAATGAAATGAATAGGCTTTAAAGTTGTTTCTCATCCAATTTATGTAACTGATTCAGTAAATAATCATTAATTCATTTAAAAAATAATAATCATTAATTAATATTTTTGTCATGTCATGAAGAGTGAGTTTTGGGCAAAGACTTTTTTGTTTTTTTGATTTTAGCAAAGACTTTGAAATACAATTGTTCAACTTAATTATGCTGTAACTCTACTGTGAAACTTGGAGCTTTTAAATGTCTTGCTTTATACTAGCGATGATCATATTTTATCAATTTTACAGTTTACGCACTTTAATTACACATCTAATTTAAGTATAACAATTTAGATTAGCAAAAGTAGATGTGAGTGGTTGAATCAATTAAACTGTAGATCAAACTGAACAAAATCAACAATTGATTAATTTTTAAAAATTGAGCTAATCCAACGTATTCCTCAATGATCTATTTAATTTGATTTGGTTTACTTAGGGGTTGTTTGTTTTTTTATCTAAAGACTGAACAGTGCTGCTCAAGACTGAAAACTGAATAATGACTGAAACCTGAAATCTGAATTATATATTTGTTTTTTTTTTTCCTTTATCTCTGAATATATAGTAATCTCGTTTGTTTTTTAAAATTAAAATTGTCTGAAAATTAGCAATTCGACATTTATATCATTTTACTATTAGTAAGGAAATATGCGTTTGAATATACTTGATGTTGTTGCTTTCTTGTTGTATATGACGAATAGCAACCAATCATCTAAAACCGTGCAAAATCGTGCGATTGCTTTGAGATTTCACAACATTAAGTGAACTCAAATCCATTAAACACACATGGATATTAAGGCACGATTTTGCACGGTTTTAGCAATGTGCATGGTTTCCGCCTAGGGTGTTTTAAGCAGCATTGATGGCCAAGCCGGCCATCAGGCTTGTGACCATGATGATTGTATTACAATTCTCTTTGATCCAATTTGTGACTTCTCCATTGCCGTCCTCCACCGGCGATCGCTCAGGTATGGTAATGGAGTGCTCCACCGGACGCATACCTTTCGATTTAAGGCGACATCAGTAAGTTTCAATTTTCTAATATTGAGAGGGAGGATCTTTCAGACATTTTCAACAAAGTAAGTCCCTTGGGGAAGTCACTCTTACATGTGGCGTCAAGCTATGGTCAGGAAGAGATGACTCAACTCATAGCTTGTAAATTTCCCTTCCTGATGACTAAGAAGAACTCTGAGGGCAACACTCCATTTCACCTTGCTGTTAGAGCTCATAAATTGCACACTATCAGAAAACTTGTCAACCTTGCCAAACAGTTTCCAAATGCATCCACTGACTACTCTTTCTTGACCATGAAGAATGATGAAGGAAATATAGCTTTGCATGACGTTTTGTTTGCGATACGCGTAGCAAAGAAAGATGTCAGCACTGCAGTGGATATTGCTTGTTTCCTAGCTTTGAATGACCCAGCTATCAGTTGTCATCGAAATAATACAGGTAAGTCTCCGTTGTGTCTGGCAGTTGAATCGGGTAACAAAGAGATTCTTGAATATATTTTAAATGCTCTACCTAACGGTGATGGTTTACTACAGAGACTGGAATGAAAGTCTCCAATTCACGTTGCCATTGAGCATAAAAAAATAGGAACGCACTTTAAGCATCTTAATTTTTTTTTTTAAAAAAAAATTATATATATTTATTTATTTTTGAATGATTCTCATTATGTTTCAACGTATGTATTCACGTTGATGTTGTTTCTTATCATTTTAATTTTCAAATATGTTAAGAACAATAAAGGGAAAAAAAAAAAGAAGAGCTACTATGATTACGAGATGAAGAAGTGAAATCAAATCCATGAAATGCACATGGATATGAAGGCACGATTTTGCATAGTTTTAGCAATGGGCATGGTCTTCGCCTAGGGCGGTGTAAGCAGCATTGATGGCCAAACCGGCCATCAGAATTGTGACCATGATGATTGTGTTGCGATTCTCCTTTATCCAATTTGTGGCTTCTCCCTCATCGTCCTCCACCGGTGGCTGCTCAGGAATGGTAATGGAGTGCCCTATCAGACGCATACCTTTCGATTTATGGTAATGGAGTGCCCTATCAGACGCATACCTTTCGAATGACCCAGATATCAGTTGTCATCGAAACAATACAGGTAAGTCTCCGTTGTGTCTGGACAGTTGAATCGGGCAACAAAGAGATTCTTGAATATATTTTAAATGCTCTACCTAACGGTGATGGTTTACTACAGAGACTGGAATGAAAGTCTCCAGTTCACGTTGCCATTGAGCATAAAAAAATAGGAACGCACTTTAAGCATCTTAATTTTTTTTTTTAAAAAAAAAATTATATATAATTATTTAATTTTGAATGATTCTCATTATGTTTCAACGTATGTATTCACGTTGATGTTGTTTCTTATAATTTTAATTTTCAAATATGTTAAGAACAATAAAGGAAAAAAAAGAAGAGCTACTATGATTACTGAGATGAAGAAGTGAAATCAAATCCATGAAATACACATGGATATGAAGGCACGATTTTGCACGGTTTTAGCAATGGGCATGGTCTTCGCCTGGGGCGGTGTAAGCAGCATTGATGGCCAAGCCGACCATCAGGATTGTGACCATGATGATTGTATAACAATTCTCTTTGATCCAATTTGTGACTTCTCCATTGTCGTCCTCCACCGGCGATCGCTCAGGTATGGTAATGGAGTGCTCCACCGGACGCATACCTTTCGATTTAAGGCGACGTAAGTAAGTTTCAATTTTCTAATATTGAGAGGGAGGATCTTTCAGACATTTTCAACAAAGTAAGTCCCTTGGGGAAGTCACTCTTACATGTGGCGTCAAGCTATGGTCAGGAAGAGATGACTCAACTTATAGCTCGTGAATTTCCCTTCCTGATGACTAAGAAGAACTCCGAGGGCAACACTCCATTTCACCTTGCTGTTAGAGCTCAGAAATTGCACACTATTAGAAAACTTGTCGACCTTGCCAAACAGTTTCCAAATGCATCCACTGACTACTCTTCCTTGACCATGAGGAATGATGAAGGAAATATAGCTTTGCATGACTGCTTTGTTTGCGATACGCGTAGCAAAGAAAGATGTCAACACTGCAGTGGATATTGCTTGTTTCCTAGCTTTGAATGACCCAGATATCAGTTGTCATCGAAACAATACAGGTAAGTCTCCGTTGTGTCTGGCAGTTGAATCGGGTAACAAAGAGATTCTTGAATATATTTTAAATGCTCTACCTAACGGTGATGGTTTACTACAGAGACTGGAATGAAAGTCTCCAGTTCACGTTGCCATTGAGCATAAAAAAATAGGAATGCACTTTAAGCTTCTTAATTTTTTTTTTTAAAAAAAAATTATATATATTTATTTAATTTTGAATGATTCTCATTATGTTTCAACGTATGTATTCACGTTGATGTTGTTTCTTATAATTTTAATTTTCAAATATGTTAAGAACAATAAAGGAAAAAAAAGAAGAGCTACTATGATTACGAGATGAAGAAGTGAAATCAAATCCATGAAATACACATGGATATGAAGGCACTGATTTTGCACGGTTTTAGCAATGGGCATGGTCTTCGCCTGGGGCGGTGTAAGCAGCATTGATGGCCAAGCCGGCCATCAGGATTGTGACCATGATGATTGTATAACAATTCTCTTTGATCCATTTTGTGACTTCTCCATTGCCGTCCTCCACCGGCGATCGCTCAGGTATGGTAATGGAGTGCTCCACCGGACGCATACCTTTCGATTTAAGGTGACGTCAGTAAGTTTCAATTTTCTAATATTGAGAGGGAGGATCTTTCAGACATTTTCAACAAAGTAAGTCCCTTGGGGAAGTCACTCTTACATGTGGCGTCAAGCTATGGTCAGGAAGAGATGACTCAACTCATAGCTTGTAAATTTCCCTTCCTGATGACTAAGTAGAACTCTGAGGGCAACACTCCATTTCACCTTGCTGTTAGAGCTCATAAATTGCACACTATCAGAAAACTTGTCGAACCTTGCCAAACAGTTTCCAAATGCATCCACTGACTACTCTTTCTTGACCATGAAGAATGATGAAGGAAATATAGCTTTGCATGACGTTTTGTTTGCGATACGCATAGCAAAGAAAGATGTCTGCACTGCAGTGGATATTGCTTGTTTCCTAGCTTTGAATGACCCAGATATCAGTTGTCATCGAAATAATACAGGTAAGTCTCCGTTGTGTCTGGCAGTTGAATCGGGTAACAAAGAGATTCTTGAATATATTTTAAATGCTCTACCTAACGGTGATGGTTTACTACAGAGACTGGAATGAAAGTCTCCAAGTTCACGTTGCCATTGAGCATAAAAAATAGGAACGCACTTTAAGCATCTAATTTTTTTTTTAAAAAAAAATTATATATATTTATTTATTTTTGAATGATTCTCATTATGTTTCAACGTATGTATTCACGTTGATGTTGTTTCTTATCATTTTAATTTTCAAATATGTTAAGAACAATAAAGGAAAAAAAAAAAAAGAAGAGCTACTATGATTACGAGATGAAGAAGTGAAATCAAATCCATGAAATGCACATGGATATGAAGGCACGATTTTGCACAGGTTTTAGCAATGGGCATGGTCTTCGCCTAGGGCGGTGTAAGTAGCATTGATGGCCAAGCCGGCCATCAGGAATTGTGACCATGATGATTGTGTTGCGATTCTCCTTTATCCAATTTGTGGCTTCTCCCTCATCGTCCTCCACCGGTGGCTGCTCAGGAATGGTAATGGAGTGCCCTATCAGACGCATACCTTTCGATTTATGGTAATGGAGTGCCCTATCAGACGCATACCTTTCGAATGACCCAGATATCAGTTGTCATCGAAACAACACAAGTAAGTCTCCGTTGTGTCTGGCAGTTGAATCGGGTAACAAAGAGATTCTTGAATATATTTTAAATGCTCTACCTAACAGTGATGGTTTACTACAGAAACTGGAATGAAAGTCTCCAGTTCACGTTGCCATTGAGCATAAAAAAATAGGAACGCACTTCAAGCATCTTAATTTAAAAAAAAAAAAATTATATATATTCATTTATTTTTGAATGATTCTCATTATGTTTCAACGTATGTATTCACGTTGATGTTGTTTCTTATAATTTTAACTTTCAAATATGTTAAGAACAATAAAGGAAAAAAAAAAAGAAGAGCTACTATGATTACGAGATGAAGAAGTGAAATCAAATCCATGAAATACACATGGAAATGAAGGCACGATTTTGCACGATTTTAGCAATGGGCATAGTCTTCGCCTGGGGCGGTGTAAGCAGCATTGATGGGCAAGCCGGCCATCAGGATTGTGACCATGATGATTGTGTTGCGATTCTCCTTTATCTAATTTGTGGCTTCTCCCTCACCGTCCTCCACCGGTGGCTGCTCAGGAATGGTAATGGAGTGCCCTATCAGACGCATACCTTTCGATTTATGGTAATGGAGTGCCCTATCAGACGCATACCTTTCGATTTATGGTAATGGAGTGCCCTATCAGACGCATACCTTTTGAATGACCCAGATATCAGTTGTCATCGAAACAACACAGGTAAGTCTCCATTGTGTCTGGTAGTTGAATCGGGTAACAAAGAGATTCTTGAATATATTTTAAATGATCTACCTAACGGTGATGGTTTACTACAAAGACTGAAATGAAAGTCTCCAGTTCACGTTGCCATTGAGCATAAAAAAATAGGAACACACTTTAAGCATCTTAATTTTTTTTTTTAAAAAAAATTATATATATATTTATTTAATTTTGAATGATTCTCATTATGTTTCAACGTATGTATTCACGTTGATGTTATTTCTTATAATCTTAATTTTCAAATATGTTAAGAACAATAAAGGAAAAAAAAGAAGAGCTACTATGATTACGAGATGAAGAAGTGAAATCAAATCCATGAAATACACATGGATATGAAGGCACGATTTTGCACGGTTTTAGCAATGGGCATGGTCTTCGCCTGGGGCGGTGTAAGCAACATTGATGGCCAAGCCGGCCATCAGGATTGTGACCATGATGATTGTATAACAATTCTCTTTGATCCAATTTGTGACTTCTCCATCGCCGTCCTCCACCGGCGATCGCTCAGGTATGGTAATGGAGTGCTCCATCGGACGCATACCTTTCGATTTAAGGCGACGCCAGTAAGTTTCAATTTTCTAATATTGAGAGGGAGGATCTTTTAGACATTTTCAACAAAGTAAGTCCCTTGGGGAAGTCACTCTTACATGTGGCGTCAAGCTATGGTCAGGAAGAGATGACTCAACTCATAGCTCGTAAATTTCCCTTCCTGATGACTAAGAAGAACTCCGAGGGCAACACTCCATTTGACCTTGCTGTTAGAGCTCAGAAATTGCACACTATCAGAAAACTTGTCGACCTTGCCAAACAGTTTCCAAATGCATCCACTGACTACTCTTTCTTGACCATGAAGAATGATGAAGGAAATATAGCTTTGCATGACGTTTTGTTTGCGATACGCATAGCAAAGAAAGATGTCAACACTGCAATGGATATTGCTTGTTTCCTAGCTTTGAATGACCCAGATATCAGTTGTCATCGAAACAATACAGGTAAGTCTCCGTTGTGTCTGGCAGTTGATTCGGGTAACAAAGATATTCTTGAATATATTTTAAATGCTCTACCTAACGGTGATGGTTTACTACAGAGACTGGAATGAAAGTCTCCAATTCACGTTGCCATTGAGCATAAAAAAATAGGAACGCACTTCAAGCATCTAAATTTTTTTTTAAAAAAAAAAATTATATATTTATTTATTTTTGAATGATTCTCATTATGTTTCAACGTATGTATTTACGTTGATGTTGTTTCTTATAATTTTAATTTTCAAAAATGTTAAGAAAAATAAAGGAAAAAAGAAGAAGAGCTACTATGATTACGAGATGAAGAAGTGAAATCAAATCCATGAAATAAACATGGATATGAAGGCACGATTTTGCACGGTCTTAGCAATGGGCATGCTCTTCGCCTGGGGCGGTGTAAGCAGCATTTATGGCCAAGCCGGCCATCAGGATTGTCACCATGATGATTGTGTTGCAATTCTCCTTTATCCAATTTGTGGCTTCTCCCTCATCGTCCTCCACCGGTGGCTGTTCAAGAATGGTAATGGAGTGCCCTATCAGACGCATACCTTTCGATTTATGGTAATGGAGTGCCCTATCAGACGCATACCTTTCGAATGACCCAGATATCAGTTGTCATCGAAACAACACAGGTAAGTCTCCGTTGTGTCTGGCAGTTGAATCGGGTAACAAAGAGATTCTTGAATGTATTTTAAATGCTCTACCTAACGGTGATTGTTTACTACAAAGACTGAAATGAAAGTCTCCAGTTCACGTTGCCATTGAGCATAAAAAAATAGGAACACACTTTAAGCATCTTAATTTTTTTTTTTTTTAAAGAAAATTTTATATATATTTATTTAATTTTGAATGATTCTCATTATGTTTCTACGTATGTATTCACGTTGATGTTGTTTTGTTATAATCTTAATTTTCAAATATGTTAAGAACAATAAAGGGAAAAAAAGAAGAGCTACTATGATTACGAGATGAAGAAGTGAAATCAAATCCATGAAATACACATGGATATGAAGGCACGATTTTGCACGGTTTTAGCAATGGGCATGGTCTTCGCCTGGGGCGGTGTAAGCAGCATTGATGGGCAAGCCGGCCATCAGGATTGTGACCATGATGATTGTATAACAATTCTCTTTGATCCAATTTGTGACTTCTCCATTGCCGTCCTCCACCGGCGATCGCTCAGGTATGGTAATGGAGTGCTCCACCGGACGCATACCTTTCGATTTAAGGCGACGTCAATAAGTTTCAATTTTCTAATATTGAGGGGGAGGATCTTTCAGACATTTTCAACAAAGTAAGTCCCTTTGGGAAGTCACTCTTACATGTGGCGTCAAGCTATGGTCAGGAAGAGATAACTCAACTCATAGCTCGTAAATTTCCCTTCCTGATGACTAAGAAGAACTCCGAGGGCAACACTCCATTTGACCTTGCTGTTAGAGCTCAGAAATTGCACACTATCAGAAAACTTCTCGACCTTGCCAAACAGTTTCCAAATGCATCCACTGACTGCTCTTTCTTGACCATGAAGAATGATGAAGGAAATATAGCTTTGCATGACGCTTTGTTTGCGATACGCGTAGCAAAGAAAGATGTAAACACTGCAGTGGATATTGCTTGTTTCCTAGCTTTGAATGACCCAGATATCAGTTGTCATCGAAACAATACAGGTAAGTCTCCGTTGTGTCTGGCAGTTGAATCGGGTAACAAAGAGATTCTTGAATATATTTTAAATGCTCCACCTAACGGTGATGGTTTACTACAGAGACTGGAATGAAAGTCTCCAGTTGACGTTGCCATTGAGCATAAAAAAATAGGAACGCACTTTAAGCATCTTAATTTTTTTTAAAAAAAAAAAATTATATATATATATATTTATTTATTTTTGAATGATTCTCATTAGGTTTCAACGTATGTATTCACATTGATGTTGTTTCTTATAATTTTAATTTTCAAATATGTTAAGAACAATAAAGGAAAAAAAAAAGAAGAGCTACTGTGATTACGAGATGAAGAAGTGAAATCAAATCCATGAAATACACATGGACAAGAAGGCACGATTTTGCACGGCTTTAGCAATGGGCATGGTCTTCGCCTGGGGCGGTGTAAGCAGCATTGATGGCAAAGCCGGCCATCAGGATTGTCACCATGATGATTGTGTTGCGATTCTCCTTTATCCATTTTATGGCTTCTCCCTCATCGTCCTCCACCGGTGGCTGCTCAGGAATGGTAATTGAGTGCCCTATCAGACGCTTACCTTTCGATTTATGGTAATGGAGTGCCCTATCGGACGCATACCTTTCGATTTATGGTAATGGAGTGCCCTATCAGACGCATACCTTTCGAATGACCCAGATATCAGTTGTCACCGAAACAATACAGGTAAGTCTCCGTTGTGTCTGGCAGTTGAATCGGGTAACAAAGAGATTCTTGAATATATTTTAAATGATCTACCTAACGGTGATGACTACAAAGACTGAAATGAAAGTCTCCAGTTCACGTTGCCATTGAGCATAAGAAAATAGAAACTCACTTTAAGCATCTTAATTATTTTTTTTAAAAAAAAATTATATTATATTTATTTATTTTTGAATGATTCTCATTATGTTTCAACGTATGTATTCACGTGGATGTTGTTTCTTATAATTTTAATTTTCAAATATGTTAAGAACAATAAAGGAAAAAAAAAAGAAGAGCTACTATGATTACGAGATGAAGAAGTGAAATCAAATCCATGAAATACACATGGATATGAAGGCACGATTTTGCACGGTTTTAGCAATGGGCATGGTCTTCGCCTGGGGCTGTGTAAGCAGCATTGATGGCCAAGCCGGCCATCAGGATTGTGACCATGATGATTGTGTTGCGATTCTCCTTTATCCAATTTGTGGCTTCTCCCTCATCGTCCTCCACCGGTGGCTGCTCAAGAATGGTAATGGAGTGCCCTATCAGACACATACCTTTCGGTTTATGTTAATGGAGTGCCTTATCAGACGCATACCTTTCGAATGACCCAGATATCAGTTGTCATCGAAACAATATAGGTAAGTCCCCGTTGTGTCTGGCAGTTGAATCGGGTAACAAAAAGATTCTTGAATATATTTTAAATGCTCTACCTAACGGTGATGGTTTACTACAAACACTGAAATGAAAGTCTCCAGTTCACGTTGCCATTGAGCATAAAAACATAGGAACACACTTTAAGCATCTTAATTTTTTTTTAAAAAAAAAAATTTATATATATTTATTTATTTTTGAATGATTCTCATTATGTTTCTACGTATGTATTCACGTTGATGTTGTTTTGTTATAATCTTAATTTTCAAATATGTTAAGAACAATAAAGGGAAAAAAAGAAGAGCTACTATGATTACGAGATGAAGAAGTGAAATCAAATCCATGAAATACACATGGATATGAAGGCACGATTTTGCACGGTTTTAGCAATGGGCATGGTCTTCACCTGGGGCGGTGTAAGCAGCATTGATAGCCAAGTCGGCCATCAGGATTGTGACCATGATGATTGTGTTGCGATTCTCCTTTACCCAATTTGTGGCTTCTCCCTCATCGTCCTCTACCGATGGCTGCTCAGGAATGGTAATGGAGTGCCCTATCAGACGCATACCTTTCGAATGACCCAGATATCAGTTGTCATCGAAACAATATAGGTAAGTCTCCGTTGTGTCTGGCAGTTGAATCGGGTAACAAAGAGATTCTTGAATATATTTTAAATGCTCTACCTAACGGTGATGGTTTACTACAAAGACTGAAATGAAAGTCTCCAGTTCACGTTGCCATCGAGCATAAAAAAATAGGAACACACTTTAAGCATCTTAATTTTTTTTTTAAAAAAAAATAATATATATATTTATTTATTTTTGAATGATTCTCATTATGTTTCAACGTATGTATTCACGTTGATGTTGTTTCTTATAATTTTAATTTTCAAATATGTTAAGAACAATAAGGGAAAAAAAAAAAGAAGAGCTACTATGGTTACGAGACGAAGAAGTGAAATCAAATCCATGAAATACACATGGATATGAAGGCACGATTTTGCACGGTTTTAGCAATGGGCATGGTCTTCTCCTGGGGCTGTGTAAGCAGCATTGATGGCCAAGCCGGCCATCAGGATTGTGACCATGATGATTGTGTTACGATTCCCCTTTATCCAATTTGTGGCTTCTCCCTCATCGTCCCCCACCGGTGGCTGCTCAGGAATGGTAATGGAGTGCCCTATCAGTCACATACCTTTCGATTTATGGTAATGGAGTGCCCCATCAGTAGCATACCTTTCGAATGACCCAGATATCAGTTGTCATCGAAACAATACAGGTAAGTCTCTGTTGTGTCTGGCAGTTGAATCGGGTAACAAAGAGATTCTTGAATATATTTTAAATGCTCTACCTAATGGTGATGGTTTACTACAAAGACTGAAATGAAAGTCTCCAGTTCACGTTGCCATTGAGCATAAAAAAATTGGAACACACTTTAAGCATCTTAATTTTTTTTTTTAAAAAAAAATTATATATATATTTATTTATTTTTGAATGATTCTCATTATGTTTCAACGTATGTATTCACGTTGATGTTGTTTCTTATAATTTTAATTTTCAAATATGTTCAGAACAATAAAAGAAAAAAAAGAAGAGCTACTATGATTACGAGATGAAGAAGTGAAATCAAATCCATGAAATACACATGGATATGAAGGCACGATTTTGCACGGTATTAGCAATGGGCATGGTCTTCGCCTGGGGCGGTGTAAGCAACATTGATGGCTAAGCCGGGCATCAGGATTGTGACGATGATGATTGTATAACAATTCTCTTTGATCCAATTTGTGACTTCTCCATTGCCGTCCTCCACCGACGATCGTTCAGGTATGGTAATGGAGTGCTCACCGGACGCATACCTTTTGAGTTAAGGCGACGTCAGTAAGTTTCAATTTTCTAATATTGAGAGGGAGGATCTTTCAGACATTTTCAACAAAGTAAGTCCCTTGGGGAAGTCACTCTTACATGTGGCGTCATGCTATGGTCAGGAAGAGATGACTCAACTCATAGCTCGTAAATTTCCCTTCCTGATGACTAAGAATAACTCCGAGGGCAACACTCCATTTCACCTTCTGTTAGAGCTCAGTAATTGCACACTATCAGAAAACTTGTCAACCTTGCCAAACAGTTTCCAAATGCATCCACTGACTACTCTTTGTTGAGCATGAAGAATGATGAAGGTAATATAGCTTTGCATGACGCTTTGTTTGCGATACGCATAGCAAAGAAAGATGTCAAAACTGCAGTGGATATTGCTTGTTTTCTAGCTTTGAATGACCCAGATATCAGTTGTCATCGAAACAATACAGGTAAGTCTCCGTTGTGTCTGACAGTTGAATCGGGTAACAAAGAGATTCTTGATTATATTTTAAATGCTCTAGTTAATGGTGATGGTTTACTACAGAGACTGGAATGAAAGTCTCCAGTTCACGTTGCCATTGAGCATAAAAAAATAGGAACGCACTTTGAGCATCTTAATTTTTTTTAAAAAAAAAAAAATTTATATATTTATTTATTTTTGAATGATTCTCATTATGTTTCAACGTATGTATTCACGTCGATGTTGTTTCTTATAATTTTAATTTTCAAATATGCTAAGAACAATAAAGGAGAAAAAAGAACAGCTACTATGATTACGAGATGAAGAAGTGAAATCAAATCCATGAAATACACATGGATATGAAGGCACGATTTTGCACGGTTTTAGCAATGGGCATGGTCTTCGCCTGGGGCGGTGTAAGCAGCATTGATAGCCAAGCCGGCCATCAGGATTGTGACCATGATGATTGTGTTGCGATTCTCCTTTACCCAATTTGTGGCTTCTCCCTCATCGTCCTCCACCGGTGGCTGCTCAGGAATGGTAATGGAGTGCCCTATCAGACGTATACCTTTCGAATGACCCAGATATCAGTTGTCATCGAAACAATATAGGTAAGTCTCCGTTGTGTCTGGCAGTTGAATCGGGTAACAAAGAGATTCTTGAATATATTTTAAATGCTCTACCTAACGGTGATGGTTTACTACAAAGACTGAAATGAAAGTCTCCAGTTCACATTGCCATTGAGCATAAAAAAATAGGAACACACTTTAAGCATCTTAATTTTTTTTTTAAAAAAAAATAATATATATATTTATTTATTTTTGAATGATTCTCATTATGTTTCAACGTATGTATTCACGTTGATGTTGTTTCTTATAATTTTAATTTTCAAATATGTTAAGCACAATAAAGGAAAAAAAAAAAGAAGAGCTACTATGATTACGAGATGAAGAAGTGAAATCAAATCCATGAAATACACATGGATATGAAGGCACGATTTTGCACGGTTTTAGCAATGGGCATGGTCTTCGCCTGGGGCTGTGTAAGCAGCATTGATGGCCAAGCCGGCCATCAGGATTGTGACCATGATGATGGTGTTACGATTCCCCTTTATCCAATTTGTGGCTTCTCCCTCATCGTCCTCCACCGGTGGCTGCTCAGGAATGGTAATGGAGTGCCCTATCAGACACATACCTTTCGATTTATGGTAATGGAGTGCCCTATCAGAAGCATACCTTTCAAATGACCCATATATCAGTTGTCATCGAAACAATACAGGTAACTCTCCGTTGTGTCTGGCAGTTGAATCGGGTAACAAAGAGATTCTTGAATATATTTTAAATGCTCCACCTAACGGTGATGGTTTACTACAAAGACTGAAATGAAAGTCTCCAGTTCACGTTGCCATTGAGCATAAAAAAATAGGAACCCACTTTAAGCATCTTAATTTTTTTTAAAAAAAAAATTATATATATATTTATTTATTTTTGAATGATTCTCATTATGTTTCAACGTATGTATTCACGTTGATGTTGTTTCTTATAATTTTAATTTTCAAATATGTTAAGAACAATAAAAGAAAAAAAAGAAGAGCTACTATGATTACGAGATGAAGAAGTGAAATCAAATCCATGAAATACACAAGGATATGAAGGCACGATTTTGCACGGTTTTAGCAATGGGCATGGTCTTCGCCTGGGGCGGTGTAAGCAACATTGATGGCTAAGCCGGGCATCAGGATTGTGACGATGATGATTGTATAACAATTCTCTTTGATCCAATTTGTGACTTCTCCATTGTCGTCCTCCACCGACGATCGCCCAGGTATGGTAATGGAGTGCTCCACCAGATGCATACCTTTTGATTTAAGGCGACGTCAGTAAGTTTCAATTTTCTAATATTGAGAGGGAGGATCTTTTAGACATTTTCAACAAAGTACGTCCCTTGGGGAAGTCACTCTTACGTGTGGCGTCAAGCTATGGTCAGGAAGAGATGACTCAACTCATAGCTCGTAAATTTCCCTTCCTGATGACTAAGAATAACTCCGAGGGCAACACTCCATTTCACCTTGCTGTTAGAGCTCAGTAATTGCACACTATCAGAAAACTTGTCGACCTTGCCAAACAGTTTCCAAATGCATCCACTGACTACTCTTTGTTGAGCATGAAGAATGATGAAGGTAATATAGCTTTGCATGACGCTTTGTTTGCGATACGCATAGCAAAGAAAGATGTCAACACTGCAGTGGATATTGCTTGTTTCCTAGCTTTGAATGACCCAGATATCAGTTGTCATCGAAACAATACAGGTAAGTCTCCGTTGTATCTGACAGTTGAATCGGGTAACAAAGAGATTCTTGAATATATTTTAAATGCTCTACCTAATGGTGATGGTTTACTACAGAGACTGGAATGAAAGTCTCCAGTTCACGTTGCCATTGAGCATAAAAAAATAGGAACGCACTTTAAGCAGCTTAATTTTTTTTTTTTAAAAAAATTATATATATTTATTTATTTTTGAATGATTCTCATTATGTTTCAACGTTTGTATTCACGTTGATGTTGTTTCTTATAATTTTAATTTTCAAATATGTTCAGAACAATAAAAGAAAAAAAAGAAGAGCTACTATGATTACGAGATGAAGAAGTGAAATCAAATCCATGAAATACACAAGGATATGAAGGCACGATTTTGCACGGTTTTAGCAATGGGCATGGTCTTCGCCTGGGGCGGTGTAAGCAACATTGATGGCTAAGCCGCGCATCAGGATTGTGACGATGATGATTGTATAACAATTCTCTTTGATCCAATTTGTGACTTCTCCATTGCCGTCCTCCACCGACGATCGCTCAGGTATGGTAATGGAGTGCTCACCGGACGCATACCTTTTGATTTAAGGCGACGTCAGTAAGTTTCAATTTTCTAATATTGAGAGGGAGGATCTTTCAGACATTTTCAACAAAGTAAGTCCCTTGGGGAAGTCATTCTTACATGTGGCGTCATGCTATGGTCAGGAAGAGATGACTCAACTCATAGCTCGTAAATTTCCTTTCCTGATGACTAAGAATAACTCCGAGGGCAACACTCCATTTCACCTTGCTGTTAGAGCTCAGTAATTGCACACTATCAGAAAACTTGTCGACCTTGCCAAACAGTTTCCAAATGCATCCACTGACTACTCTTTGTTGAGCATGAAGAATGATGAAGGTAATATAGCTTTGCATGACGCTTTGTTTGCGATACGCATAGCAAAGAAAGATGTCAACACTGCAGTGGATATTGCTTGTTTCCTAGCTTTGATTGACCCAGATATCAGTTGTCATCGAAACAATACAGGTAAGTCTCCGTTGTGTCTGACAGTTGAATCGGGTAACAAAGAGATTCTTGAATATATTTTAAATGCTCTACCTAACGGTGATGGTTTACTACAGAGACTGGAATGAAAGTCTCCAGTTCACGTTGCCATTGAGCATAAAAAAATAGGAACACACTTTAAGCATCTTAATTTTTTTTTTTAAAAAAAATTTATATATATATTTATTTATTTTTGAATGATTCTCATTATGTTTCAACGTATGTATTCACGTTGATGTTGTTTCTTATAATTTTAATTTTCAAATATGTTAAGAACAATAAAGGAAAAAAAAGAAGAGCTACTATGATTACGAGATGAAGAAGTGAAATCAAATCCATGAAATACACATGGATATGAAGGCACGATTTTGCACGGTTTTAGCAATGGGCATGGTCTTCGCCTGGGGCGGTGTAAGCAGCATTGATAGCCAAGCCGGCCATCAGGATTGTGACCATGATGATTGTGTTGCGATTCTCCTTTATCCAATTTGTGGCTTCTCCCTCATCGTCCTCCACCGGTGGCTGCTCAGGAATGGTAATGGAGTGCCCTATCAGACGCATACCTTTCGAATGACCCAGATATCAGTTGTCATCGAAACAATATAGGTAAGTCTCCGTTGTGTCTGGCAGTTGAATCGGGTAACAATGAGATTCTTGAATATATTTTAAATGCTCTACCTAACGGTGATGGTTTACTACAAAGGCTGAAATGAAAGTCTCTAGTTCACGTTGCCATTGAGCATAAAAAAATAGGAACACACTTTAAGCATCTTAATTTTTTTTAAAAAAAAAAATAATATATATATTCTCATTATGTTTCAACGTATGTATTCACGTTGATGTTGTTTCTTATAATCTTAATTTTCAAATATGTCAAGAACAATAAAGGAAAAAAAAAAAAAGAAGAGCTACTATGATTACGAGATGAAGAAGTGAAATCAAATCCATGAAATACACATGGATATGAAGGCACGATTTTGCACGGTTTTAGCAATGGGCATTGTCTTCGCCTGGGGCTGTGTAAGCAACATTGATGGCCAAGCCGGCCATCAGGATTGTGACCATGATGATTGTGTTACGATTCTCCTTTATCCAATTTGTGGCTTCTCCCTCATCGTCCTCCACCGGTGGCTGCTCAGGAATGGTAATGGAGTACCCTATCAGACACATACCTTTCGATTTATGGTAATGGAGTGCACTATCAGAAGCATACCTTTCGAATGACCGAGATATCAGTTGTCATCGAAACAATACAGGTAAGTCTCCGTTGCGTCTGGCAGTTGAATCGGGTAACAAAGAGATTCTTGAATATATTTTAAATGCTCTACCTAACGGTGATGGTTTACTACAAAGACTGAAATGAAAGTCTCCAGTTCACGTTGCCATTGAGCATAAAAAAATAGGAACACACTTTAAGCATCTTAATTTTTTTTTAAAAAAAAATTATATATATATTTATTTATTTTTGAATGATTCTCATTTTGTTTCAACGTATGTATTCACGTTGATGTTGTTTCTTATAATTTTAATTTTCAAATATGTTAAGATCAATAAAAGAAAAAAAAGAAGAGCTACTATGATTACGAGATGAAGAAGTGAAATCAAATCCATGAAATACACATGGATATGAAGGCACGATTTTGCACGGTTTTAGCAATGGGCATGGTCTTCGCCTGGGGCGGTGTAAGCAACATTGATGGTTAAGCCGGGCATCAGGATTGTGACGATGATGATTGTATAACAATTCTCTTTGATCCAATTTGTGACTTCTCCATTGCTGTCCTCCACCGACGATCGCACAGGTATGGTAATGGAGTGCTCCACCGTATGCATACCTTTTGATTTAAGGCGACGTCAGTAAGTTTCAATTTTCTAATATTGAGAGGGAGGATCTTTTAGACATTTTCAACAAAGTACGTCCCTTGGGGAAGTCACTCTTACGTGTGGCGTCAAGCTATGGTCAGGAAGAGATGACTCAACTCATAGCTCGTAAATTTCCTTTCCTGATGACTAAGAATAACTCCGAGGGCAACACTCCATTTCACCTTGCTGTTAGAGCTCAGTAATTGCACACTATCAGAAAACTTGTCGACCTTGCCAAACAGTTTCCAAATGCATCCACTGACTACTCTTTGTTGAGCATGAAGAATGATGAAGGTAATATAGCTTTGCATGACGCTTTGTTTGCGATACGCATAGCAAAGAAAGATGTCAACACTGCAGTGGATATTGCTTGTTTCCTAGCTTTGAATGACCCAGATATCAGTTGTCATCAAAACAATACAGGTAAGTCTCCGTTGTGTCTGACAGTTGAATCGGGTAACAAAGAGATTCTTGAATATATTTTAAATGCTCTACCTAATGGTGATGGTTTACTACAAAGACTGGAATGAAAGTCTCCAGTTCACGTTGCCATTGAGCATAAAAAAATAGGAACGCACTTTAAGTATCTTAATTTTTTTTTTTAAAAAAAAATTATATATATTTATTTATTTTTGAATGATTCTCATTATGTTTCAACGTATGTATTCACGTTGATGTTGTTTCTTATAATTTTAATTTTCAAATATGTTAAGAACAATAAAGGAAAAAAAAGAAGAGCTACTATGATTACGAGATGAAGAAGTGAAATCAAATCCATGAAATACACATGGATATGAAGGCACGATTTTGCACGGTTTTAGCAATGGGCATGGTCTTCGCCTGGGGCGGTGTAAGCAGCATTGATAGCCAAGCCGGCCATCAGGATTGTGACCATGATGATTGTGTTGCGATTCTCCTTTATCCAATTTGTGGCTTCTCCCTCATCGTCCTCCACCGGTGGCTGCTCAGGAATGGTAATGGAGTGCCCTATCAGACGCATACCTTTCGAATGACCCAGATATCAGTTGTCATCGAAACAATATAGGTAAGTCTCCGTTGTGTCTGGCAGTTGAATCGGGTAACAATGAGATTCTTGAATATATTTTAAATGCTCTACCTAACGGTGATGGTTTACTACAAAGACTGAAATGAAAGTCTCTAGTTCACGTTGCCATTGAGCATAAAAAAATAGGAACACACTTTAAGCATCTTAATTTTTTTTAAAAAAAAAAATAATATATATATTCTCATTATGTTTCAACGTATGTATTCACGTTGATGTTGTTTCTTATAATCTTAATTTTCAAATATGTCAAGAACAATAAAGGAAAAAAAAAAAAGAAGAGCTACTATGATTACGAGATGAAGAATTGAAATCAAATCCATGAAATACACATGGATATGAAGGCACGATTTTGCACGGTTTTAGCAATGGGCATTGTCTTCGCCTGGGGCTGTGTAAGCAGCATTGATGGCCAAGCCGGCCATCAAGATTGTGACCATGATGATTGTGTTACGATTCTCCTTTATCCAATTTGTGGCTTCTCCCTCATCGTCCTCCACCGGTGGCTGCTCAGGAATGGTAATGGAGTACCCTATCAGACACATACCTTTCGATTTATGGTAATGGAGTGCCCTATCAGAAGCATACCTTTCGAATGACCGAGATATCAGTTGTCATCGAAACAATACAGGTAAGTCTCCGTTGTGTCTGGCAGTTGAATCGGGTAACAAAGAGATTCTTGAATATATTTTAAATGCTCTACCTAACGGTGATGGTTTACTACAAAGACTGAAATGAAAGTCTCCAGTTCACGTTGCCATTGAGCATAAAAAAATAGGAACACACTTTAAGCATCTTAATTTTTTTTAAAAAAAAAATTATATATATATTTATTTATTTTTGAATGATTCTCATTTTGTTTCAACGTATGTATTCACGTTGATGTTGTTTCTTATAATTTTAATTTTCAAATATGTTAAGATCAATAAAAGAAAAAAAAGAAGAGCTACTATGATTACGAGATGAAGAAGTGAAATCAAATCCATGAAATACACATGGATATGAAGGCACGATTTTGCACGGTTTTAGCAATGGGC
Organism: Nephelium lappaceum; assembly: GCA_021234005.1. Lineage (NCBI taxonomy): Eukaryota > Viridiplantae > Streptophyta > Magnoliopsida > Sapindales > Sapindaceae > Nephelium > Nephelium lappaceum. The sequence goes on along the minus strand of CM038000.1, from coordinate 5,909,090 downwards.
ATGGTCTTCGCCTGGGGCGGTGTAAGCAACATTGATGGTTAAGCCGGGCATCAGGATTGTGACGATGATGATTGTATAACAATTCTCTTTGATCCAATTTGTGACTTCTCCATTGCTGTCCTCCACCGACGATCGCACAGGTATGGTAATGGAGTGCTCCACCGTATGCATACCTTTTGATTTAAGGCGACGTTAGTAAGTTTCAATTTTCTAATATTGAGAGGGAGGATCTTTTAGACATTTTCAACAAAGTACGTCCCTTGGGGAAGTCACTCTTACGTGTGGCGTCAAGCTATGGTCAGGAAGAGATGACTCAACTCATAGCTCGTAAATTTCCTTTCCTGATGACTAAGAATAACTCCGAGGGCAACACTCCATTTCACCTTGCTGTTAGAGCTCAGTAATTGCACACTATCAGAAAACTTGTCGACCTTGCCAAACAGTTTCCAAATGCATCCACTGACTACTCTTTGTTGAGCATGAAGAATGATGAAGGTAATATAGCTTTGCATGACGCTTTGTTTGCGATACGCATAGCAAAGAAAGATGTCAACACTGCAGTGGATATTGCTTGTTTCCTAGCTTTGAATGACCCAGATATCAGTTGTCATCAAAACAATACAGGTAAGTCTCCGTTGTGTCTGACAGTTGAATCGGGTAACAAAGAGATTCTTGAATATATTTTAAATGCTCTACCTAATGGTGATGGTTTACTACAAAGACTGGAATGAAAGTCTCCAGTTCACGTTGCCATTGAGCATAAAAAAATAGGAACGCACTTTAAGTATCTTAATTTTTTTTTTTTAAAAAAAATTATATATATTTATTTATTTTTGAATGATTCTCATTATGTTTCAACGTATGTATTCACGTTGATGTTGTTTCTTATAATTTTAATTTTCAAATATGTTAAGAACAATAAAGGAAAAAAAAGAAGAGCTACTATGATTACGAGATGAAGAAGTGAAATCAAATCCATGAAATACACATGGATATGAAGGCACGATTTTGCACGGTTTTAGCAATGGGCATGGTCTTCGCCTGGGGCGGTGTAAGCAGCATTGATAGCCAAGCCGGCCATCAGGATTGTGACCATGATGATTGTGTTGCGATTCTCCTTTATCCAATTTGTGGCTTCTCCCTCATCGTCCTCCACCGGTGGCTGCTCAGGAATGGTAATGGAGTGCCCTATCAGACGCATACCTTTCAAATGACCCAGATATCAGTTGTCATCGAAACAATATAGGTAAGTCTCCGTTGTGTCTGGCAGTTGAATCAGGTAACAAAGAGATTCTTGAATATATTTTAAATGCTCTACCTAACGGTGATGGTTTACTACAAAGACTGAAATGAAAGTCTCCAGTTCACGTTGCCATTGAGCATAAAAAAATAGGAACACACTTTAAGCATCTTAATTTTTTTAAAAAAAAAATTATATATATATTTATTTATTTTTGAATGATTCTCATTATGTTTCAACGTATGTATTCACGTTGATGTTGTTTCTTATAATTTTAATTTTCAAATATGTTAAGAACAATAAAAGAAAAAAAAGAAGAGCTACTATGATTACGAGATGAAGAAGTGAAATCAAATCCATGAAATACACATGGATATGAAGGCACGATTTTGCACGGTTTTAGCAATGTGCATGGTCATTGCCTGGGGCGGTGTAAGCAGCATTGATGGCCAAGCCGGCCATCAAGATTGTGACCATGATGATTGTGTTGCGATTCTTCTTGATCTAACTTATGGCTTCTCCCTCGTCGTCCTCCACCGGTGGCTGCTCAGGAATTGTAATGGAGTGCCCTATCAGACGCATACCTTTCGATTTATGGGGCAGCCACACATTAGCATCGTAATGATACTAAGAAAGGCTATGAAACCGGTTACCCCCGCGGTTACGATGATCTCATAAGCCTCTGGGTTTTCGTCGTACAAAATGGATTCGCCAAGTTGGTAGTGCTCATCATTCTCTTGCTAGTGAACGCCAAGAGGGGAGTATCCCGCGTTGTTGGCTAAGCCGACGACAAGCATTGCTGCCCCAATGATCAATCCTCTCTATTGCTCTATCCAATTCTTCTCTTCCCCATTGCTTTGCTCCACCACCGAAAGTGAAGGAATGAAAATGGGCATGGAACTAGTGTGTTGCTCCACGGGGTGTGACACAGGGGTCAGCTGCTCCACCGGGAGTGACACAGTCAGCTGCTCCAACGGCCGTGAGACAGAAGCATCAGAGGTCGGCTGCTCCGTTACTGATGTTAGGAGAGGCGCTCAGAGAGGTGTTAGAGAATCTGTTTTTTTTTTTTTTTGAACGGAAGTGTTAGAGATTCACTAAGTAAAGAAATATGCGTTTGAGTATGCTTGATGTTTCTTGCTTTCTTGTTTTATATGACGCATAGCACTAAATCATCTAAAACCGTGCAAAATCGTGCGATTGCTTTAGGATTTCATAACTTTAAGTGAATTCAGATCCATGAAATACACATGGATATGAAGGCACGATTTTGCACGATTTTAGCAATGTGCATTGTTTTCGCCTGGGGTGTTATAAGCAGCATTGATGGCCAAGCCGACCATCAGGATTGCGATTATGACGATTCTGTTACGATTCTCCTTGATCCAATTTATGGCTTCTCCCTCGCCGTTCTCCACCGACGACTGCTTAGGAAACGTAATGGAGTGCCCCACCAGACGCATACATTTTGATTTAAGGTGCAGCCACACATTAGCATCGTAATGATGCTAAGAGAGGCTATGAAACTGGTTGCACCCGCGGTTATGAAGATCTCATAAGCCTCTGGGTTTTCATCGTACAAAATGGATTCCTCAAGTTGGTGGTGCCCGTCATTCTTTTGCCAGTGAACGCCAGAAGGGGAGTATTTCGCGTTGACGGCTATGCCGATGACAGGCATTGCTACCCTAATGATCAATCCTCGCTAAAGCTCTGTCCAATTCTTCTCTTCCTCATCGCTTTGCTCCTCCACCGAAAGTGAAGAAATGGAAATGGGAATGGAACTGGTCTGTTGCTCCACGTGGAGTGACGTAGAGGTCAGCTGCTCCACCGGGAGTAACACAGTCAGCTGCTCCAATGGCTGTGAGATAGAAGCATCAGAGGTCGGCTGCTCCGTTACTGATGTTAGGAGAGGCGCTCAGAGAGGGGTTAGAGAATCTGTTTTTTTTTTTTTTTTTTGAAAGGAGGTGTTAGAGATTCACTAAGTAAGGAAATATGCGTTTGAATATACTTGATGTTGCTTGCTTTCTTGTTGTATATGACGCATAACACCCAATCATCTAAAATCATGCAAAATCGTGCAATTGCTTTGGGATTTCATAACTTTAAGTGAATTCAGATCCATGAAACATACATGGATATGAAGGCACGATTTTGCACGGTTTTAGCAATGTGCATGGTTTTCACTTGGGGTGGTATAAGCAGCATTGATGGCCAAGCCGACCATCAGGATTGCGACCATGATGATCGTGTTTCGATTCTCCTTGATCCAATTTGTGGCTTCTCCCTCGCCGTACTCCACCGACGGCTGCTCAAGAATGGTAATGGAGTGCCCTACCAGACGCATATCTTTCGATTTAGGGGGCAACCACACATTAGCATCGTAATGATGCTAAGAGAGGCTATGAAACTGGTTGCACCCGCAGTTACGAAGATCTCATAAACCTCTGGGTTTTCATCGTACAAAATGGATTCCCCAAGTTGGTGGTGTCCGTCATGCTCTTGCTAATGACCACCAGGAGGGGAGTATCCCGTGTTGACGGTCAAGCTGACGACAAGCATTGCCACCCCAATGATCAATCCTTATTGTTGCTCTATCCAATTCTTCTCTTCCCCATCGCTTTGCTCCTCCACCGAAAGTGAAGGAATGGAAATGGGAATGGAACTAGTCTGCTGCTCCACGGGGTGTGACACAGAGGTCAGCTACTCCACCGGGAGTGACACAGTCAGCTGCTCCAACGGCCGTGAGATAGAAGCATTAGAGGTCGGCTGCTCCATTACTGGTGTTAGGAGAGACGCTCATATAGGTGTTAGAGAATCTGTTTTTTTTTTTTTTTTTTTAAGGGAGGTGTTAGAGATTCACTAAGTAAAGAACTATGCATTTGAATATACTTGATGTTGCTTGCTTTCTTGTTGTATATGACGCATAGCACCTAATCATCTAAAACCGTGCAAAATTGTGTGATTGCTTTGGGATTTCATAACTTTAAGTGAATTCAGATCAATGAAATACACATGGATATGAAGGCACAATTTTGCATGGTTTTAGCAATGTGTATGGTTTCCGTTTGGGGTGTTGTAAGCAGCATTGATGACCAAGCCGACCATCAGGATTGTGACCATGATGATGGTGTTGCGATTCTCCTTGATCCAATTTGTGGCTTCTCCCTCGTCGTCCTCTACCAACGGTTGCTCAGGAACGGTAATGGAGTGCCCCACCAGATGCATACCTTTCGATTTAAGAGGCAGCCACACATTAGCATCGTAATGATGCTAAGAGAAGCTATGAAACTGGTTGCACTCGTGGTTACGAAGATCTCATAAACCTCTGGGTTTTCATCGTACAAAATGGATTCCCCAAGTTGGTGGTGCCCGTCATTCTCTTGCTAATGATCGCTAGGAGAGGAGGATCCTGCGTTGACGGTCAAGCTGACGACAGACATTGCCACCCCAATGATCAATCCTTATTGTTGCTCTATCCAATTCTTCTCTTCCCCATCGCTTTGCTCCTCCATCGAAAGTTAAGAAATGAAAATGGGAATGGAACTGGTCTGCTGCTTCACGGGGTGTGACATAGAGGTCAGCTACTCCACCAGGAGTGACACAGTCAACTGCTCCAACGGCCGTGAGACAGAAGCATTAGAGGTCGGCTGCTCCATTTCTGGTGTTAGGAGAGGCGCTCAGAGAGGTGTTAGAGAATCTGTTTTTTTTTTTTTTTTTTTTTTTTGAAGGGAGGTGTTAGAGACTCACTAAGTAAGGAAATATGCGTTTGAATATACTTGATGTTGTTGCTTTCTTGTTATATATGACGCATAGCAACCAATCATCTAAAACCGTGCAAAATCGTGCGATTGCTTTGGGATTTCATAACTTTAAGTGAATTAAGATCATTGAAATACACATGGATATAAAGGCACGATTTTGCACGGTTTTAGCAATGTGCATGGTTTCCGCCTAGAGTGTTGTAAGTAGCATTGATGGCCAAGCCGGCCATCAGGATTGTGACTATGATGATTGTGTTGCGATTCTACTTGATCCAATTTATGGCTTCTCCCTCGCCGTCCTCCACCAGCGGCTGCTCAGGAATGGTAATGGAGTGCCCCACCAGATGCATTACTCCGTTTTCAATTAGTTTCTAACTAGATAGTTAAACTGTAACTTACTTTCTTAAGAATTCAAATTCTAGCAAGCTCAAATTAAGTGCCAACTTAATAAAAAATTTAGTTTGTTAATAATATTATATAATTTTACAACGAAACACAAAAAAATTACAATAAAAAATATCTGAAACAGGATCAGGTTTAGACCAAATTCCTCCAATCTGGTTTGGATTTGGATGGAAAGTAACGATCCATTTGAAGAGGGTCAGGTAATCATTTATCTTGATAACGTGTGGTGCTCCCATTTGGTTGTGCCACATTCCAATATAATGTCAGCTAGGAGGATTTTTTTTGTGAAAATGCCAGACTGGTGTGAAAATATATTAAAAGCCACCAGTTCCTTTCTATGACTTTTTTGGTTTATGGGAAAATGACACACTGGTGTGAAAATATCCATTTGAGTAACATGACACACTGGTATGAAAAAAAAAGGACATGTGGGGACCCGAGAGTATTTATAATTTTGATGAGTGGGACAGTGATTTTCTTGCTGTTCAATTGGAATCAAAGAAGACTAGTAAGCGTTTTACCAACCACCGTCCATTTCAATTCTAATTCAAAATAGTGGAAAAGCAATGAGTCGTATGCCTATGGGAATATACGTTAGGTATAGTAAATATGAATAAAACAGAAGATTCTAAATGCAATAAAGTGTGTGTTTCCAAAAGAAGTAAACGATGGTGATGTTCAACCAGTTTGCACGGGTAAGGTAATTGAAGCAGACTGAAATGTGACGAGACATGTGGATGCATCTGAGGTTCAACATCTGATGTCCAGTGGATCCAACCCATGTGAAGACTGAAGAGTCTACAGCAACAAAGACCTGTGAAGGACCAGTTAACTTGAGAAGGTAATAAAGTCATTTGGATTTAAATAGTAATTGAAAGGATGTGAAATGATCAATAGTGAATAAAATTAATAAAGTATATTTAATATAATAAATAGTATTAATTATAATTAATATCAATCAAAATGTCTTAATCAAACCTCATATTTTTTATTTTTTGGCGTCAATTAATCTGTCAAAAAAAGCATAAAGCTCTCTTTTTTCTCTTTTATTTATAATTTGTCTGGATTTTGACTTTTATTTATAATTTGGTTGTTTTACATCTGTGGTATGATAAAATATCCCCCCACTGGACGCCTGCCTCTCTCTCTCTAAACCTCAGACTTTCTATCTCATTCTTGCTTCTTCCTCGGTTCCTCTAGTCAATCTCTCCACCTCTTCTTCCTCTCTTCTCCATCTTCAAAGTGACAGTCCGCTGGAGCCCTGATCTGTCTTCTCCCGCTTCTCTTGCTTCCCTCTCTTTCTCAAATTTGGAATGAAATTAGAAATGAGCAGATGAGGTGAGAGGGGTGACAGAGAGGTGTAAAGGTAAGGTGGTGGGAACGAAAGAAAGATTCTCATCTTTCTCTGAACCCCCCAAATCCTGACTCCTTCCTCCTCGGCCACCATTATTATTAATTAAATAAAACCTAAACCCTCACTTCTCAGTCTCCTTTCTAGGGTTAGATAGATCTGAGTAGACATACAGGGGGCAGTCGTCGGAGCCAGAAGCGAGGGCCTTCCACGGCCAGGAAATCCGAAAACGGAACTTCCTCCAAACCCTCTTCTCCACCTCCGCCCCTGTCGTATGTTGTTTCTTTTAATTAATCAACGTTTTTTGTTTATTCTTTCTCGTGAATTTGTGGTTGTGTGGATTGTTTTTGGAAGGTCTTCTGCTGGGGGGGAGAGGACTGTCAAGAAGCTGAGGCTATCGAAAGCCCTTACGATTCCAGAGGGGACGACGGTTTCCGATGCTTGTCGACGGATGGCAGCTCGCCGGGTTGATGCCGTTTTGTTGACTGATGCTAATGCTTTGCTCTCGGGGATTGTTACCGATACCGATAAGGTTACCATCACTATCTCTAAATTTGTTGTTATTGTTATGTTTGTGTTTGGATTATAATGTTTTGTGTGGATGTTTTTGTTGGATTTGGAAAGGATATTGCCACCAGAGTTATAGCCGAAGGTTTGAGACCGGAGCAGACCATTTTTTCAAAGATCATGACTCGGAATCCTCTATTTGTAACTGCTGATTCATTGGCCATTGAAGCTCTACAGAAGATGGTCCAAGGTTTTTCCTTCTTTCTTTTAATGCTTTATCTAGTTCTTTATTGGCTTGTTTAAAGTTTGAAGGGACAACCCAAGGATGAGTATTTTGTAGGGTCGCTTTAAATAGGAAACTTTCCAATATTATGGTTTTGGCCAGTAATATTATGGTGTCTATTGTAGGGTTGTTGTTGGTGATGGAAGAGGCTGTTCGTGGTTGTGTTAGGCTGTTAGTAATGTTGGCCGTTAGTGGTGTTGGGTGATGGTGTCAGCCAGCTGGTGGGTGTGGAGGAAGGCCGCCACTTTCAGGCGGTCTCTGGTTTCCTCTTATCACCTAAAGATGGAAAAATGGCACCACCACTAACTCTCCATCATCACATCATGAGTTCCTCCACCAAGATCCATTTCTACAGGTCAGATCTCCTCCCCCATTTCATTTTTCTTGCATGATCTACTGCTACATATGTCTATTAACTATTGTTGTTGTTATTGAGCGAGTTAGTGTTTGGATTTTGTAATTTTTCCTTTCGTTTTTTTTTTTTTGAAATCTTGATAAATTTTCTTGAGCAGAGAGTTAAAATATATTGTTTGTAGTGAGATTTTATTTGTTAACAACTAAAACTATTATAGATCATGTAATTTAACATAAATAATTACACCAACAAAAATGTGATTTTTTACTTTCCATGTTGGACAGAAACAAAAGATGTTTGGATGCTTAATTTTACTATGTATATTGAGAATAATGAGTAGCTGGTTTCTCTTACCCCCACCGAATATTATTATGTGCTTCAAAATTAATTTTTTACTTGGACAAGGTTGTAGACTAATTTAATGTCATACTGTCTAACAGGCATGTGTCTAGAATGGAGTGCTTTGACATCGGTTGTTTGATCATGTCATAACAATTAATAACCAATCAAAGCATGTTATGACAAATCCTTAATCGGTAAAACTCAATTAAGGTATCTGCATTAGTTGTTCATTGAAACCGGTTTCATGGCCTATTATTTGAAAAAGCACCCATTTTACAGATACTTGGACTCCTAAACTAATGTCAATATCCAAAACAAAGTTACTGATGCTGATTTGATTAGCTAATGACTTGTATATTTCTGGTCAGAAACAACGGTGAAACAAATTAAAATGCATTCAAAGACTTTACGACAAAGGAGGATGTTGCTGTTGTTTTGATCAGCCGGTGTATAAGTATTGTTCTCACTCCATATGGGTTATTGTTAGACCAGGCCAATCCCAGTCATGAAACATCCATTACTTATGTTGTTTTGATTCACTGAGCAAAAAAAGTTGTTAGATTTGATCATCTTTGCAATTGTGCTACAAAAATTACTTTGTTAGTAAAAAAAATTATTTTTGATGATTAAATTATAGTCTAATAATTAATATTTAAATGATATATTATGGATATCCATATGATCGATAACTCATAATGATATATATTATTTATATTAAGGTCCTTTGTTAAGTATTAATAGATAGGATAAATTTCATAATTGTTGTGTTATTTGTGTATATTAATTATTTTGAAATCCCAATATAGTTCCAAGTGTTGGCTTGACCTTTTAATAAGAGCATAACTCATTTCAATTTAGATTTGAATGATCTTTTTGAAACTTAGGAATCCAAAAGGTTACAATGTAAATAAAAGCTTTTAGACATTATGGAAGTTAACTATATGTATAGTTGTATATTTTCTCCCTTTTATAATATGATGTAAATAAAGTTTCTCCTTATTATGCTTATTGATTTAATTACTCTATTTTAAATACAAAATGTTTGATGTGATTCTTATGGTCGCTTGAAATATATAGAATTTAAAAAAAAAAAAAACAACAAATATAAATTTAAGCACGTGCCTTGCACGTGCAGCCAAAACTAATTTTCTTTAAAAATGTGGTCCTCTCCTCTTATAGAAACAAAATTGTCCTTTTAAGAGTTTAAGATGAAAATAAAGCTTCTTTCTTCTATGGATGTACTTTCTTGTGGACAGTGGTAAGTCATTTCACCAATGAAAGAATATTTTTTTAGTACATTTGTCAATTTTGAGCGTAACTTTTTCACTGCAAGAGTTTAAAAGTGAAAATAAAATTCTAATATTCTTTTATGTATATTTTTTTTATTTATAATTTTTTTTTTTTTAAAAAAAAAAAGAGAGAATTGGGTTCACACATTTAATACAATTGTTCTGATCCCGGTACTAGGCAAAAAGAGAAAAGCATTTCCTTTTTGAGTTCATAAATTTATTTCAATTGGATATACATCATAACCAATGAAAGGATAGGTTTTTATGTATAATTTTTTTTTTCAAAAGGGAGAGAATGGGGTGCATAAATTATATAATTAGCACCATGGTAAGATCATTTTAACAATTTTTGTGTCTATTCTACTTGTTAATTGGATATATGATTATAGATGGTATATAGTGCATTAAATATGTTTTTCCAACCATAATCAACCCAAATTAAGCTATTAGACATCCATAGATCAATTCCATTTTTATAAGCCATTTATTTTGAACCATTTTATTTACTGTGTTAAAAACTAGAAAGGAGAACCAAGGGGTTTTAATGGGACAAAAATAGTGTAATGGACTCCATTCAAAGAAAAAATTGTACAATGATTGATTGTTCAAGGACTCAATTGAAAGAACTCTTTGCAAAAGATAGAAAGAAGTAATGAATGATGATGTTTCTGTACACATCAAGTAAAATAATCTAGATTTTGAAATAGAGTAAAATTTTTATAGTTAATTACTTAATAGCTCTTTCATTTGTCTATTTGAAATCGTCAATGAACACTGGTTACATTCACTAGATTAACTTCGACTCAAAGAAACAGCTATGGCACTTGTCAGGTTTATTTTCATGCTTTTGCTCCTCCTTGGTTTGGCAAAAGGGAAGGCAGTAGGGGAGGTAGGGACAACAGGTCGACCACGCCCCCTTGGGTAATACTTCCATGATGCCCCCTGGCCAAGGTTCATGACCCCTATCTAAGCCACACTACTGCAACCGGCCAGCCACCACTAAAACTTGACCCAGTAAATTTGTGTGTTTGTTATGTATGGTATTGCTCTGTTATATTAGAAGTAGATTGTACTAAGTGGAGTGGTTAACCAACTGTTATTAACTATAATCATACATGAACTCGCCAATGTATCTTCGTGGCACTAACACAATTCCCAAATCACCACATATACACTCTTAATAAAATAATGACATCCATTTTTAATAAATTGATTGTCACTTTTGATAAAATGATTGTGCACATTCTATTCATTTTTGTGAGAGGACTCTCTACTCTACCAAATTGATTGACACTTTAATAAAATGATTGCGTACTTCTATTTACTTTTATAATAGTACTTCCTACTCTACCGGTTGTCTATAGAAAAACCTTTCCTTATATTAAAAAATATATTTCAAAACCTTACTTGTTACGGATCACAAAATATAGAAAACCTGTCCTTATATTAAAAAGTATATTCCAAACCATATTTGTAACAAGTGATATTACTATCTCTGCATACTTTTTATTCCATTAATTTCAACTTACAAAGCCAAAAAAAAAAAAAAAAAAAAATCCCAAATCACTTTTTTATCGGACCATCTCAATTATATTGGGTGAGATGGAGTGTCGAACCTTTGGTCATGAATCTAGGCTATTAATCTAGGTTGTCTGTGTGCTTCCGGTGCACTAAAAGGTTATTGATGGATGTGCTCGTGATCTTATTCTTTATTTTTTTGAAGGAAAAGGCCAATTGGAGAGTCCCACTGGAAGATACCGTGGGAATGCTATGGATAATGAAATTTTGAGTTGAAAACATAATGAAAAAGCAAGATAAGAAAATACATGCACCGACCATTTGAACTGATTTTGTTTAACATGTTAAGGTTGACAGAAGGGTTGGTGGCTTCTTAAAAATATTTTGTCATGACCTAGTACTCAGTAATCACTGCCTAGTCCAAAGTTGTCAGATTCCACTTGCTAAAGCCTTCGTTGATGCAGAGTCTTCACATGGGTTGCGTTGGACCCACTACACATCAGCAGTTGAACCAATATTTCTCAAGCGCAGATGCCCCTTGCTAATTATGTGAATAAATGCCTATTAGTCAATCAAAAGATTGAGTATTGCTCAAGGATTGTTATAACTTTAATATTATCTAGTGTCACCGATGCAACGTTATATTCACTGATTTTTCCTAATTATGCTTTAGGAATGAGAGTGATATACCATTGATATAGGACAATAAATTTCTCTATTTAAGTATCATTTTTATCTTTTTATTTGTGATCATAATAATTATATACATATGTTCGTGATCATATCGACACACTGATCAGTCCTTAAAGGAACGGTTATTTCTTACATTATATTGAAATCAGATTGATGGAATCCATTTAAGTGTGCATCTGAACTAGGGCATACAACCAACCTATCATTTTTATCTTACATTTTTGTATTCAAGTGTGCGTGTGAACTAGGACAATAAATTTCTCTATTTAAGTATCATTTTTATTTTTTAATTTTTGATCATAATAATTATATATATATGTTTGTGATCATATCGATACACGATCAATCTTAAAAGGAACGGTTATTTCTTATGTTATATTGAAATGAGATTGGTGGAATCCATTCAAGTGTGCGTGTTCTCCCTAAGGCATACAACCAATCTATTACTATGTTGAGCACGTAGTTTTGTTTAAAAACAATTACAAATATTTTTAGTTTTATTTATTATTAACAAACAAAGCAGACGGTCACTGTATGTGATGGACAGAGGTTGGACAGCAGAGGTGGGGCTCTTTGAAAAGGAAATGAAAAAATAAAAATCGAAAAAGATGGGACAAAAACAAGACCAATTTGATGGTGATGATGGTGACGAGCTTTGTCCAGATGTCATCGAGATGATATGATGTGACAAGCCACCTATAAAGATGAGAGAGATATGAAAACTTATAAAACTAGTCTGCTAACCTAACCTCAGTCCACTATTAAAATCGTACCTACTAGTTTCTGAGAAAAAAAGAGTGATGCCAAGTGAACCTTTCATGATAAGTGAACCTTTCATGACAAAAATTAAACTTCAAGCTATAATTTCCTAACCAAATCATAAGAGTTGGCAACATAGTCGGATAAAACTTTTTCCTACTTTTTTTTTTTTCGAGGTCCTGAAACGGATCCTAAAGATAACTGAAATTAGATTGATAGGATTATGATCGAATCAGTGAATTCTATACAACTGAGAGCCACAACTGGAATCAAACTGATAGGATTTTAATTACATGATCCGAATCAACATCTTTCATACAACTGAAAACCACCTACATTAAGATGAGAAATAATTTATATAAATAAGAGAAAATCTCAATTTTATTAGATGAGGTGAGGTGTCAAACCTTAGTTTTGAAACTAAGGTTGTTTGTATGCTACCGCTGTACCACAAGACAATCGACGTTTTTTCCTTCCTTCTATGGTTATTAAAATATCTTATTTTCACTTATTATCAATTGAAATACGTGAAAACATTTATTTTTTTAAGATAATTTAGCATATATTTTCGGACTTGATATAAGCCAATCAAATAGAGTTTCAACCAAATATAAATATCTTCAAATTGGATTATAGGATAATAAAATTTCGAAAAAGAAAAAAGATACAAGGAGGCAAAATTTGTGGATTGGCAAGTATTAATTCTGCACTTGGAAATAAAAATGATAAATTATAAGTAACATTTTAGAGGAAGAAAAAAAAAAAAAAACGTAAGCTGAGCTGACTACTTAAAAGAAAAATATGTTGGATATATGTTTGTCCCTTTGGACCCCACTATCAACTAGACGGCTGATAAAGACTGACTACTACTTATTGTTGGACTCATGAATTAATTAATTAATTTCAGCGCAGAGAATCCCCGTAATCATCTATCTTCCAAACAAGGTCCACTCACACAAAAAGGACTGATACCCATGGTTAATCACTTAATGACAAATTTAATGTTGACATCAGGGGTAAAATAGTAAACTCACCAATAACATCGACGTTCTCAACAATGTCAAGAACATTATTCTCATTAATCTATCCCTCTTGTTGAGCATCCAAAATGTGATCAATTGTACATTTCAAGCCTTAATTGTTCATGCTCTTCGTGCTTGTAAGTTTCCTCTATCACCAATTAAAAAAAAAAATTATAAGTCAAGAAGAATCATTTAGTTTTTTGAGGAATAAATAACCCATTTGATATTATTTTTGAATCCATCTTCAATTTAGCGGGCTCGGATCCCATGAATATACAATAATTTTCTACATAATAAATTTAAAATACTTTTTGTGATAAGTTTTTTTTTTAAATAATGATAATAATAATAAATACTAAATAAATGTAAACTTTAACATACTTCTGCAAAGTGTAATAAATTCATCTGTTTATTATTATTTTTTTTTTGAAAAAATCAATTGATCGGTTTCAGAGACTTCAGAAGACAAACAAATAATAATAAAGTTTTATAATGATTGTGACAAGCACTGTGTAAAGAAGAGAGAGAGAGTGTGAGTTAGCAACAACATGCATGCCACCAAAAGTAACTATAAAGGAATAAGCTTTTTAATAATAAATAAATAAGATTAAATTACAATTAGCCTACTAATTTAAAAATAATTATAAATAGAGTCAAAATTTATTATTAATTATAATTTAGTCTACTGTCGTTAGTAAATTTTATTAGAGTTAATCATTGCTAGGGGTGAAATTATATTTTTATATTATTTTTAATTTTTTTAAAAAATACTTTTTATTTAAAAAAAAACTCAGATCTCTTTCTACCCAAATCCTTTCTCTCTCTATTTCTCTTTTGCTCTTCTTATTCTTCATCTTTCTTCTTTTTCCTCTCTTCTCTTCTCTTTCTTCCTCTTCTTCTTTTTCTTCCTTCTTCTTTTTCTCTCCTTTTTTTTATTTTTTTATTTTTCTTATTCGAACCCTAATGAATCTGGATTCTGGAACGAATCTAGATTCACGAGCCTTAAATTTGGGTTCGTTCTAGAACCTATATTCATCTAGATTCTGAAACAAACCCAGATGAACTCTCTGTTTCTCTCTCTCTCTCTGTTGTTCTTCTTCATCTTTCTTCTTCTTTTTCTTTTTCCTCTCTTCTCTTCTCTTTCTTCTTCTTCTTCTTCTCTCCTATTTCTTCTTCTCCTTCGAACCCAAATGAATCTAGGTTTATTCAACAAAACCCAGATTCAATTTGGGTTCTGAAACAAACCCAGATAAAACCTTTTCATCTGGGTTCGTTTCAAAACCCAAATGAATCTGGGTCCTTGATGTTTTTTTTTTTTTTTTCAATTTACTCTTTTTTGTGATTTTTTAAAAATGATTTGATTATTTTTTGTGTTTTTCGATTTATTGTTGACTGTTTTTTTGAATATGTTGATGATTGTTTATTGATGGAGTTGTACTGGTGATTATTTGGATTGTTGATATTGATGATTTTTTGAATTGATAATTGCAATGGCTGGATAGGTTTGCAATGGGTAGATGGTTAATGATTTTTGCATATTGGGTTGGTGATTTTTTTTTTTTTTTTCATTTTCTATTAATGGATGGTTCATATTCCGAAGATGGTCTTGATTTTGTTAATGGATGGTTGATATTTCTTCCTAGATGGAGAAAATCTTTTTTAACTTTTATTTTTGTTAAACAAATTCTTTTATTTAATTTTGTATATTTTTATTTTCTAATTTTTAATTAATTTTTTTTTTTTGAAAATAATTAAAATGTAAAGGTATTTTGATATTTTTATCTATCAACGGTTAACTCTAATGGAATTTACTAATGGTAGTAGGTTAAATGTAATTAATAACAAAAATTAACTCTATCTGTAATTTTTTTCAAACCAGTAAACTAAATTATAATTTGGCCTATAAATAAACGAATTAGTTTAAACCCAAAAAAAAAAACACCTCTCTTTTAGTTAAAAAAATAAAAAAGAAAAATCTCAAAAAACAACTTGACGTATGAAAATATATCTATTTTACAACTCATTATTTCATATTTATCCGAAATACAACCTGACATTAACATAAATATTCAAAATTCCCTTTGGAGGTGTACGAAAAAGCGACAATGCCCCATGACAATCATGAAATCTATTATGTTAACATGGTAGACCGGTTGACTCTAAGAATAAAAAGAGAAAGATAATTGAAAGTTAATTAAAATAATATTAATTAAAATATAAAAAATCAAAATAAATAATATTAAATATAAAATCATAAAAAAATCAAGTATTTTTTTTTAAATATGTATATATATATAAATTTCTCGCAACTTTCTCTCTCTCCTCTTCATCTTTTTTAGTCGGCCCCTTTCTCTTCGTTCTTTGTCTCCGTCTGGTGATGATGGTGGTAGGGATCTTGGCGATGGCGGTGGTGATAGCAGTGTAGTGGCAAAGATCTCATCTAGTGATAATGGTCTCCATGTTAGACGAAACTCAATTGTCGTCTTTCCAACCTTGTCTCCACTTTTCACTCCTCTTTCATCTCCTTCACCGAAACCGTTGCTTTCTCCACCACGTGACTTCTAACCTTAGCTCCATTTTTGTGTCTTCTTCAACCCTGATTGTCTTCCGTTTCCTTCTTCGAAACCATCGCTTCCTCTACCATGTGGTCGCTAATCTTTACTCAATCTATGTTTCTTCTTCAACTTGTCAATAACCTGAGTTCAACCCAGATCGAGACGATTTGGGTTCCTATCTCTGCTAGCCGCCAGATAACCGATGATGATGACATTGATTTGTTAGTTTAAATTTTGAGTTAGTTTTAATTTTCAATTTGTTAGTGATGATAGTTTTAATTTTCAATTTGTTAGTGATGACATTGATTTGGGTTTGTTGATGATGATATTGATTTTGGATTCGTTAATTTTGATTCTAGCTTAATTTTAATTTTGGGTTTGTTAATTTTCAGATGAGAATTGAAGAGTTTATTGGTGTTTGATGATACTGATATTGAGAGATTGATGATGGTGTTTGCTGAAGATTTAGATTGGATCTCCACATTTTTTATATTAAAATTTTTATTTTTTGATTTGTTATTAATTTATTTTTTTTTATTTTTTAAATATTATTTTAATAAAAATCTCAAGGGTAAAATAATTATTTTAACTTTTGTCAAACTTTTCTTTAAATTATAATGTTTGTGGTAAATTGGATAAAAATAAAATAATAGATGGTAAAAGGAGATTAAATATGTTATGTGGTTTTTCGGGATTTAAAAAAAAAAGAAACTCTTTTTTTTTTTTTAATTTTAAATTTAATTTAAAAAAAAGGAGATTTTTATTCTTTTATTTTTAAAAGATCTTCAAATTAGATTAATGAGTAATGACTTTTTTGTTTTTTTCTAAAAGTAATGACTCTAATGAGTAATGACTTTTGAGTGGGTATTTTTCGACTAAACACCACAACAAATGATGGCACCATTTTGGTCAATAAGGGATTAATATATATATATTTTTGAAACTGAGTAATGACTGAGTTATGAGTGACTGTTTGGTCACACGAAAGACCAAAGACCATTTGGTCAGAGTTGGGAACCATTGGGTAGACGGTGCTATCGGTACGGGTACCATGTTGGTAAAACGTGAGTGATTGTTTGATCCTAAACAAGACCATTTGGTACTATATCAGTTGTTTATAAATTAATCTCTTCCCTTTGTTCGCCGATTGTCACGTGGTGTGCTGTGCACACTAAAATAAAAAAATAATGATAATAAAGTCATCTGATGATGTGACAACCGCGAGTACAAAGAAAAGACAAAGTGACATTTCACCAAAACCATCTTAACTCGGTGCTAAAATTTTAAATAGGGATTAGGCAAATCATCCCATTTGACACAATCGGGAAAAAAATGTTAAATAAAGTAACGAAAAGAAGATGTCAACAAAGGAAATAATAGCCATGAATAAATCACTCTCTATTATCATAACATTAGACAGTTGATATTGAAATATAAAAGTATTTATCACAGTAAATGATTTTTGGTTGCTTGCATGAATAGACTACAAATTCGTTTACACAATAGAACAGTTGAGTCGACAAATACAAAGCAAAGGAAAATGTCTGATTAGAAATTCTCATATTAATTTAGATTTTATAATTTAAAAATTAATCTAGATCGTTAAGTCTTACAATTTCAATAAAAAGTTTCATGGCTCCAAATGGTCTTCATAGAAAAAAATATTAATAATTAACTTAATCACATCAAATATTAATTTTTTTTTTGAAAAGAAAACAAATGCAAATGAGAGTTACATATTAAATTAATAATAGTACTACATGTATTTTATTAAAATTTAATTAGATTTATAATAATTCTCTTGCATGAAATACAATGATTATTAGAAGAGTCATGATCAAGAAGTCATATATTTTAAAATACGACTTATTTATCATGATTAAAATATATATATATACACTAATATATATGTATTTTTAAATACATTGATTGAATGTAATAGGGTGATTATACTATGCTAGACTTGAATATTTATAAATGAGAAAAAAAGGAAGGTACAAATATTTAGTGTGATGATTAAGTTAAAGAGCATCAAAGTAAAATGTGTGGTCCCAAGTATTAAATACAGAGAGTTAGGGGTTAGGAGTTAGGAGTTGGGAGTGTTGTGTTGCTTGTGCATTTACAAATTACAGACACCAATCAATTATCAACATTCAACTAATTAAACCAACTAACAATCAACAAACCAATTAACCATCAACGTTTTTTTCCCAGTGAAAATAAACCAATAATTAAACTATATAAACAGTCAATCCAAAGAAAGAAAGCAGCTGATTAAGGCATGTGATACACTTTCATCGGATATATCTCAGTACTCAATTCAATTGGCTCTCTCTCCATTTCCCCAGATAGAGCCGGGTCCACCACCATCAAGACATTTCCATAAATAGAAAACGAATCTTTTCTTTGGAGTTTCAAAATTTTTATAATATCTCTTATGATCAAGACCACCACCATCATCAAGACGGGTCCACCACCATCAAGACATTTCCACCACCGTCTCGCCCGGTATGGATATTCTGGGTTTTTTGCGACCCAATTTCCCTTCTCCCTCATTTTCACTTTTTTTTCTGTTTTTCTCTCTCTCTCACATCCTCTCTCTCACAACCCTTCCACCGACGCATCTCCACCTTTGCCGACCGGTCACCGCTCCGGGAGCTCGCCGTTCACCTCGTCGTGCGCCGCCGTCCGCCGATCTGGTAAGAGTGGGTCTTGTTCTTCTTCTTCTCTCTTTCTTCTTCTTCTTCTGCTTCTTCTCCATTCTTCTTCGTCTTCTTCTTCTTCTTCTTCTCCATTCTTCTTCTTCTTCTGACCGCCGCGCGATCGGCCGGAACAAGTCCGACCGCGCGACAGTCGGTCGGACTCCTTCTGACCGCCGGCGCGGCGGTCTTACTTTGAGCATCAAAATACAGTCGGTATTAATGTGTGTTACACATTTGGGTGGTATTGTTCGTTACTTGCTCAGTTCACATTTCAAAATACTTGGTTGTTTTGATTGCTGGCACGTTTTCTTCACTTATAAACGGTGTATCTGGAAGTTCGAGTGCAAAGTGTTCGACGAAATGCCTGAACCATCATGGTCTCACTCGCTTCCGCTTCATTTCATTTTCTTGTCTCGCGTTTTTCGCTCACAGATTTGAATACGCATACATTTCCTTCATGGGTTTTTGTTTTCAAGCCGAGGAGGGTAGTGAGGAGGCAAGAGGAGGATGTTGCTTTGTGTTCAGTTAAGGCGGTGAAAGCGAGGGGAAAAGGTAGGTCTTTGGTGGGGTTTGTGGAGGTGAAGAAGAGGGGTAGTTGTTGTTGGTCGTCTGGTGGGTTTGTGAGGAGGTGCAAGAGGGATTGTGATAGTGAGGGAGATTTGGGTTTGGAGGCTGAGATATTGGAGTTTATGATGAGGGCAGAGAATCCTGAGGTGTTTCCTAGCAAGAAACAGTTGTTGGATGCTGGAAGGATGGATCTTGTTGAGGGTATTGTGAGGCAAGGTGGGTGGCTTGCTTTTGGTTGGGATTTGGATGATGAAGATGTTGAAGAAGAGGAGCATAACTGGGACTTGGTAATGGAGGAAGATTACAGAAATAGTGCTGTTGAAGAGAGAGGTGGGAATGGTCTAAAGGGCAGTGCTTTGGAGGCCAACGGAGTTGGGAGATATGGGGGTTCTTCTTTTGCTGTTAATTCTTCTGGCTCGGCTTCCTCGTCTGGTAGATCATTGTGAGATTCTAATTTTAGTGTTTTTGGTGTTAATATTTATGTTCACTTTGTGTCCTTGGTTTTTTGTGTCTCAGCTGATATATGTGCTAGGTCCTTTAAAACCATTAGCTATTACAGTAGAAGGTTTGGCTAGAATAGTAGTGTAAATATTCACTAATTCCGTGTTCAAGTCAAGAATCAAGACTTACAATATTTTTGTTTTCCTGATTGCTACATTCTTGGCCTGATTATATTATTCATTGCAATTGCTATTTAACTTTACCAATTGTGAAGCAATTTCATGCCATTTGGTGATGCTGATTGTTTGGCGTTATTAGGTAAGAAACAGTCTTATGGGTTTTCGATGATGTTGATAGTTTCACAATTTTAGGTACACTCAGTTCTGATTGCACGTTGGCACCGCCCCCTGTTCAAGATAAAGCAACTAGGACTAATGAGTCAATCTTTGATCGTAAGTACTCTAACATTATTAATCTTTTCTGTCATTATCTAGTATCGTGCTACTAATTCATCATGTTGTTATTATCTAGCTTGTCGCTGGACTGATTGTGGGGGTGGCTCATGCAACAAGACATCACCGTTCACATACAGTTGCACATGTGCAGAGGGTTACTATAATCTTTTCAATGTTTCTGCTTTCTCTTGCTACAAACAATGTAAGAGTACATACTCAGTTATGTAACTGACAAGTTAGTTTTAAATCTGATTTGCAGTGGATGATAATTTAGGTGCTTATTCTAAGATGTTGCTTTTATTTTGGTTGTGGTTTAAAGGTTCAATTGGAATGGATTGTAAGGACCTCGGGATTTCAACGTTGAACACAACCACACCTCCTGTGCTGACAGTGTTTGCTGACAGCAGTCAAGGTAATGTTTCAAGTCAGCTATAAGATGAAATCATATAAAAATCTTATGGCCTTGTCGAGTTTCAATCTCACAAATAATTCCTTAATACTCAAATATATTCATCATCTGGTCTTTAAAGAACACATTATAGTAGATTTGATCATTTGAATTTTAAGCATTCATTATGCACACAAGATGCATCAATTAATGTATAAAATCGATGCTCAAACGTTTTAATATCTGTTCCACTTAATCTCTCTTTTGCAGCTGGCTTAAATCTCCTCGGAAATCATTATTGGTTGATTATTCTGGTGATGTCCCTGGCTATGGTGCAGTAAATAATAGGGATGCTTAAGGTTTCTGGTAGCACAGTCCAGATAGCTTCTACGAATTATTATGATCGTGTAGTTTTTTAGATTTCGTTTGATGTATCAGTTACATACTGCATTTTATGATTAAAAAAATTTATAAAAAAACTTTTCCATGCCGGGCACAGTGCTCGGCATGGATAATAATTATCCATGCCGGGCACTGTGCCCGGCATGGATATATATTATGATGTATAGTGATCGTTAATCTGTTTAGAGGATAGTGAAATGTACCTGTTGTTGGTTTGATAGTCATGCTTCATACTTGGCATAGATCATGCATGTAAATTGTAATTTTGATTTGGGTGCAGCTGGGGTGCATTAAGTTCATGATATCCACTTACTTATGCGTTAATGACTTGTAATCTCTTCACCATGTTGTGGGACTTTAGGCTTTATTTGTTTAGGAATGGTTAATGGGCGGGTACTATAGTGATCCTGTCTTTTGACGTGGAGTTCAGTGTGGTGTTCGAGTGAGGAGATAGGGTGTTACTTGTGACAACTTGTTGACCTAGTAAACACACTCGAGTGTACTGGAAGGAATTTGGATATTTTATGTTTGAATGTGTTTTGTGTTCTAATGTGGAAAAAACATTTGGTTTGCTTTTGTTAATTGAAGCTAAAATTTGTTAGTCACAATGAGAAAAATGTCTCTTTTGGCATTATAGACTAAAGTAAAGTTCGTTTGGGGTTGGAAATTGTGAAGTACACTTATGACTTGTGGACATAGGTGATACAAGTGTTAACCCGATGATCATGTCTTTTTTTAGCTTCTCTTGAGATTTGGTGCCTAAAAGGTTGCAATTATATGTTCGTTCATTCTGACATGCAGCAGTCTTTGTCTATGTGATCTGCGGTTGGGTTCTTCATGTACAATGTTGACTTTACTAGATAGACCATGACGTAAGTACTGATGTTCATGTCTTTGGAAGACCCATCTGATAATAATTCTTTATCATGTAGGATACTATAACTAGATTTTTGCTTCCTGGAGTGGGCGATGTTGATTTGCGGAGAAAGAGAAACTATCTAATTGTCGATTCAAGTATGCTCTTGGGCCTTCTTATTGCTGAATGTCGAAACTTAATTATATTTTGAAGTTTAGAAGTTGAGCTTTGACGTATACTTCAACAATTTCCTCTCTATAGGATTTCCTTGAAACCTAAAGCACATAATGTGTTATTCTCTAAAAATGTTTTAGAGAGCTCATGACCAACTTTTTTTGTGATACTTAAAGAAGATAGGTGAATAGGTGGTAAGAGGGAGAAATATAAGCCTCTTTTGGATATTGTTGGTTCTTTTATGACTTATATGACTGAGTAGTTTCATTGTTGAAGTTATTTTTATTTCTTTAGTTCTTAGATTGTGAAGTGGATTCATTTGCTTTTGTTTGGATGCACGTTAGTGGGATGGTGTTGAAAGTTGATTTGCTTTAGTTTTTAAAGGTTGATTTGTTCAAGTGTTATGCTGCACAAGAAGTTTGGTTGTTCAAATACTGTTCTTTTGGCATTTATTTTATGATTTAGTAGTTGAAAATATTTAGAGATAAATGTTTCATCTGATTTCACTTTGAAACATTACATTCTTTTATATGGTTTAAGGAAACAATCCTTCCTTAAACTTAGGAACCTCAACAATATCTCTAGAATTTAAACTAAAAACAAACTAAAACAAACTAAAAGATTAGGATAACTCTAAGAGTTTTGAATCTTAATTATTCAAATAAATTACTACTCTAAGAGCAGTAACTTTCCTAAGTAACCAAGATAAACTCCTAATTCTACACTCCCCCTCAAGCTGGATGATAGATATCTATCATACCCAGCTTAGAACACAAGTTATCAAAAGCTGTTCGAATTAATGGTTTGGTGAGAATGTCGGCTGTCTGAGATTGCAGTAGGTATATGCACCAGATCAATGCTTCCTTCAATTTTCTCTTTAAGAAAGTGTATCAATTTCCACATGCTTTGTCCTATCATGTAGCATTGGATTCTTGACAATTTTAATAGTGGACTGGTTGTCATAAAACAGTTGTAGTGCATCATCCATAGGAACCTTTAGCTCAGTTAGAACTCTCTTTAACCAAATTCTGTCACACACTCCATGTGCTATAGCTCAAAACTCAGCTTCAGCACTTCTTCTTGCTGCCACTGACTGTTTTTTACTTCTCCAAGTGACCAAGTTACCCCACACATAGTTATAGTAGCTAGATGTAGACCTTCTCTTTGATTGAACCTGCCCAGTCTGCATCTGTGAAAATCTTTATGCTTCTGCTCCTATTTTTCTTGAAAAACATATCGTTGCCTGGAGTAAATTTCAGGTATCTCAACATTCTCACAATAGCCTGCATGTGTTCTTCTGTGGGTTTATTCATAAACTGACTCACAGCACTTACAGGAAAGCCAATGTCAGGTCTTGAACCTGCCCAGTCCATGTGCGGCCAAAACTAGTTCTTGTGAAAAAAAATATTTTTATTATTTTATTTGTTTAAGGGTTTTGCAGATAAAATTAATTGGACTCAGGTTATGATTGGGTGGACAAAATATTTAGTTTTGGTGATAATGGTGGGACTACTTAAAAAAATAGTTTTGTCTACTTAGAAAAAATCATATAACCTTTCAAATTAAAACGAGTGCATTTTCTATTGTGGAGCGATTTAAGCAAACATTTAAACATTTGAGTGGATTTTATAGTAGATTTGTCACTCATTTTCTTTTTTCTATTAAGCATTTTCAAATTAAAAAAAGTTGCAGGATTTGGTGGAGCGATTATATCACATGCTGTTGGATGAAAGAGTGCAAAAATAATTGATGAAACTTACAGGTGCTACTTTTATTTATATTTAACATCATCTTTTTTTTTTCTTTTTTCTTGCATACATGTTGGAAAATGGGGATTTTTCCTGCATTTATGGTCCATCATTATACATTAAATAAACTGTTTGTTCCAGAAAAATGCAGATTTTGAATGATGCTGATTTAGCAACCAACGAGCATAGTACTTCAGTTTTGTCCGATGTGAATCTTAAAATGGAAGTTGAAGACTCTTTAAATTCAAATGCAAAGATTTGCTGCCCCTGTGGAAATTCATTGCCTACTAAATTTATGATGCAGGTAATGAATCATTTTGAGTTTTGTTCATGTGCCTGGTTGAGTTTCTACACAACGCCCTACACCTCATCCCAAAACCGAACCCGCAATGTCTCTCTCTCACCCAACTGCATCACCATTTGTTTTTCTTGCGGCCGTTCGACGGCCGTTTACTTTCAGGTGACTTCTCCTCTTCTCTTTTCATCATCTTCTTATTTTCTTCTTCTGCTTTTATTTTTTGGCTGCAGATCTGCTCACACGCCGCTGACAGCAAACCTTGCTTGCCTTCGACCGATTCAGCGCCGCAGGTAACCCATCTCAGATTCTCTCTCTATATATCGAGTAGAAAATAGTAATTTTAGAGAAATGTTTGTAATTTTCAAATTATCCGGTAAGATATTTTATTATTTTATTTTGTTTGAGGGTTTAAATGCTTGTTAGTTTATTTGGTAAGACTAGGTTTGGCCGCAATCCTTAAATTTATATTCATTTTATTTATTTAATAAGTTTAAAGATTAAAAGAATTAAAAATTATTATTTATAATTCATATCGATTGGATATTTAAATTTAACCATTGAATTAATCATATTTTTTACTTAAATTATTATCATATATATATATATGATGACATAGAAAATAATTCTAAGCTTAATTATAATTATAATGCTTTTAGTTTAACTAGAAGATTTAATGAAAAAATGTGGAAAAACTATTTTACCACTCATGAGCTTGAAATTACTTATTGTCATTGTGAAATAGATTGTGATGAAAATGCTCCTAATTTAATTTATAATTTTTGCTTTATAAAAAGGAAAAACAATTTATTTTGAAATAAAATCAAACTTTAAAAACAAAAGAAAAAAGTGTTGAATTAAACTTAATAGAAGAAAAGAAATTATTGCGGACCATTTTTGAACAAATATGTTTGGTAAAATTATCTAAATTTTCCTAAAGTATTGTAAATTCATCAATTTCATCTCTCTAATCATAATTTTAACTGTCAAACCTAACCAAAAAAAAAAAAAAAAAAAAACAAATAAACCATTTTATTATTCATGAACCTAAGAAATTATCTTATTGCTTTTTTGATATAGAATGTGAAGAAATTCGCCTAATTTAACTTTAACTTTTAACTTTAAAAAAAGAAATAATTTGTTTTGAAATAAAATTAAATTTAAAAATGAAGGAAAAAAAAGTGTCAAATTAAACTTAATAAAAGAAGAAAAAAATTATCCTAGATCATTTTTGAACAATCTGGAATCGAGTGTGATACTTACATCAAATTAGTTGGAAGAAACTTCTTCTAAATTTTACATTATCTAATGTTGGTCTATTTCTCTTATATTGAGATTGGAACAACTTTCAAGTTGGAACTTGAGATTATAGTTTCCATAAAAGGTATTAAATTAAATCTATTAAATATATATAAAAATGGGAAGAGGGGTTGTGAATAGTGATAGAATTCCACTCCCCTGAATTTGTTTGAAACTAAAATGACATTTTTACCCTTAAAAATTGGGAAGAGGGCGTGTGAATAGTTAAAGAATTTCATACCCAAGAATGTATTTGAAACCAAGATGACATTTTTACTCTTGAAAAATGGGAAGAAGGGCCATGAATACTACAGATTTCCACACTCTTGAATTCATTTGAAACTGAAATAATATTTTTGCTCTTGATAGTTTGAACTGTAAAAATATTAGTGAATAAATAAAGAGTTCCATTTTCTCAAAAAACAAAATACAGAACTCCAAGATCCCTGATATTTATTTGAAAATGTAATTATATTTTTGCTCTTGATTGAAAATGAAAACTTCATATCAGAAATTAAAAAACATAAAACAAAAACACGAGCATTCTTCCAAGCAAAATACACATCTAACCTTAGAATTTATTAATAGAAGATAATCATACTGCAGCATATGATGCCCCTGTTTACACTAACCCAACAACAGGGGCATTCTTCAAAGCAAAAATATCATACTAAATTTATTAATAGAAGATAAAACAAAAACAGGGGCATTCTTCTAGACAAAATACACCTCTAACGCAAGCAGCATATGATGTCAAAATCATTGAGATCGCCTCAAGTATGAGCAATTTCTTTAAAGTGGTTCTAGGTAAGTATATATATATGTATATATATATATATGGCTTACACTTTTATGACATAAACTAGCTATTCCTGCTCATTGGGACACCTCAATTTTGTTCTGCTTGTCGTTGGATGTATGTGGGCTTAACCTTTTGTCTGATATTAGTTAAAACTAATGTGAGTTTTTATGAACAGCTTAAAGACTTGATTAAGACTTTAAGACTAGCAAATAATCAAGTCTTTAAGCTGCTCATCAAAAATCACATTAGCTTTAACTAAAATCTGACTAAAGGTTAAGTCCACATACATCCAACGACAAACAAAACAAAATTGAGGTGACCCAATGCTAGTTTTTGCCATGAAAGTGTAAGCCATATATATTTCTTTACATAGAACCCCTTTAATAAGAAATTGCTCATAATCTCAACGATTTTGACATCATATGCTGCTTGGACAATACGTCAGCAGTAAGTTGCTAGCAATTACTGAACCGCGTGGTTCATCTAGAACTCCGTGCCCCTCTCTGTGTGTTTGCTAGAACTCCGTGCCTCGTTTAGTACTCCGTGCGTCTCTCTTTGTGTCTCTCTCTATGTGTTTGCTAGCAATTACTGAACCGCGTGCCTCGTTTAGAACTGCAATTACTGAGGCCTAATAACAATCATATGAAGTTAGTTATGTGTTTGCCAGCAATTATTGAGGCCTAATAAAAGTCATATGTAGTAGAAATAAGAGAAACTTTAAGTCGGTTGTCAATCAACTAGAAAGTTGCACTTCACAAGGCAATGAAGTACATCAGAGAAGCATAATTAATCGAGAACCAAGAGACCTTTGCTTCTCGGATTAATACGATCGAAAGGGAGTGGGTGGGGCGATGGAGAACATTAATTAATAGAGGGCAATCATCTTAAAAATAAGATAAACTTTGTTTACAAAATAGAGAAAAAACTTCAAGCCATTAAAAATGAGATAACCTTTGTTTACTAAATATCATTAAAACATTTGACAGTTAGTCTGAAGCTGAGACCATTTGGGTCTTGGACCATCATATACTTCGACCATTGTAATTACAGATCAAAATTGCCAATTTTCTAGTTATCAAGAAATACGTTTGAAGACTTATTCAAGGAAATTAAGGATGGAACCTGTCCATTTCGAAGTCGTACTAAATGGGGAAGTCAGTAAGTTTTCATTTTCTAATATTGAGAGAGCATCTTTCAGACATTTTCAACAAACTAAGTCCCTCGGGGAAGTCACTCTTACATGTGGCGTCAAACTCTGGTCAGGAAGAGATTACTCAACTCATAGCTCGTAAATTTCCCTTCTTGATGACTAAGAAGAACTCCGAGGGCGACACTCCACTTCACCTTACTGTTAGAGCTCAGAAATTGCACACTGTCAGAAAACTTGTCGACCTTGCCAAACAGTTTCCAAATGCATCCACTGACTACTCTTTGTTGACCATGAAGAATGATGAAGGAAATACAGCTTTGCATGAAGTTTTGTTTGCGATATGCGCATCAAAGAAAGATGTTAGCAATGCAGTGGATATTGCTTGTTTCTTAGTTTTAATGACCCAGATATCAGTTGTCATCAACACAATGCAAGTAAGTCTCTATTGTGTCTGGCAGTTGAATCCGGTAACAAGGAGATTCTTAAATATATTTTGAATGCTCTACCTAACGGTGATGGTTTACTACAAAGACTGGAAGCAAAGTCTCCAGTTCATGTTGCCATTGAGCACAAAAATATAGGTACGTATTTTAAGCATCTTAAATTTTTTCCTTTTTTTAAAAAATTATATATATATTTATTTGTGATTGATTCTCATTATGTTTCAACGTATGTATTTATGTTGATGTTCTTTCTTATAATTTTAATTTTCAGATATGTTAAGAACAATAAAGGGAAAAAAAGAAGAGGTACTATGCTTACGATATGAAGTAGGGAATAATTCACTTCACTTTGCAGCAAGCATAGGTTACATTAAGGCAGTATGCTACCTCTTAGAAATTAAGAGTAATTTGGTATTTAAGAGGAATAATAAAGGGTTTTATCCTCTCCATTTAGCATGTGAAAATGGATATATGGAGGTTATGGAGGCGGTGTTTCGAGAGTGGCCAGATCCAACTGAATTGCTCTCTGATGAAGGTCAAAGCATTCTTCATGTTGCAGCCAAGAACGGAAAAGATAACATGGTTAGGTGTATACTCAATGAAAAAGGTATTGATAAGATTGTTAACAAGATGGACACAAATGGCGATATACCTTCTCATTTGGTAGCTTTACATGACCATTCTACCAAATGAGAAAGTGTATTGTCATTTGTGTCCATCTTGTTAACAAGCTTATCAATACCTTTTTCATTGAGTATACACCTAACCACGTTATCTTTTCCGCTCTTGACTGCAAGATGAAGAATGCTTTGACCTTCATCAGAGAGCAATTCAGTTGGATCTGGCCACTCTCAAAACGACGCCTTCATAACCTCCATATATCCATTTTCACATGCTAAATGGAGAGGATAAAACCCTTTATTATTCCTCTTAAATGCCAAATTACTCTTGATTTTTAAGAGATAGCGTACTGCCTTAATGGAACCTATGCTTGCTGCAAAGTGGAGTAAATTATTCCCTACTTCATCTCGAAAGCATAGTAGCTCTTCTTTTTTTTCCCTCTATTGTTCTTAACATATCTGAAAATTAAAATTATAAGAAAGAACATCAACATGAATACATACGTTGAAAAATAATGAGAATCATTCACAAATACATAGATATATAATTTTTTTAAAAAAGGAAAAAATTTAAGATGCTTAAATACGTACTCAATGGCAACATGAATTGGAGACTTTGCTTCCAGTCTTTGTAGTAAACCATCACCGTTAGGTAGAGCATTCAAAATGTATTCAAGAATCTCCTTGTTACCCGATTCAACTGCCAGACACAATAGACACTTACTTGCATTGTTTTGATGACAACTGATATTTGGGTCATTAAAAATTAGGAAACAAGCAATATCCACTGCAGTGCTGACATCTTTCTTTGCTGCGCATATCGCAAACAAAGCGTTATGCAAAGCCATATTTCCTTCATCATTCTTCATGGTCAACAAAGAGTAGTTAGTGAATGCATTTGGAAACTGTTTGGCAAGGTCGACAAGTTTTCTGACAGTGTGTAATTTCTGAGCTCTAAAAGCAAGGTGAAGTGGAGTGTCGCCCTCGGAGTTCTTCCTAGTCATCAAGAATGGAAATTTACGAGCTATGAGTTGATTAATCTCTTCCTGACTAGAGCTTGACGCCACATGTAAGAGTGACTTCCCCGAGGGACTTAGTTTGTTGAAAATGTTTGAAACATCCTCTCTCAATATTAGAAAATGGAAACTTACTAACGTCGCCATTTAGTACGACTTCGAAACAGACAGGTTCCATCCTTAATTTCCTTGAATAAGCCTTCAAACGGATTTCTTGATAACTAGAAAATTGGCAATTTTGATCTGTAATTACAATGGCCGGAGTATATGATGGTCCAAAACCCAAATGGACTTAGCTTCAGACTAATTGTCAAATTTTTTAATGATATTTTGTAAACAAAGGTTATCTTATTTTTAATGGCTTGAAGTTTTTTTTCTCTATTTTGTAAACAAAGTTTATCTCATTTTTGAGATGATTGCCCTCTATTAATTAATGTTCTCCTTCGTATACCCACTCCCTTTCGATTGTATTAGTCGTGGAAGCAAAGGTCTCTTGGTTCTCGATTAATTATGCTTCTCTGATGTACTTCATTGCCTCGTGAAGTGCAACTTTCTAGTTGATTGACAATCGACTTAAAGTTTCTCTTATTTCTACTAAATTTGATTTTTATTAGGCCTCAGTAATTGCTGACAAACACACAACTAGATTAATATGACTGTTATTAGGCCTTAGTAATTGCAGTTCTAAACGAGCCATGCGGTTTAGTAATTGGTAGCAAACACATAGAGAGAGACACAAAGAGAGAGGCACGGAGTTCTAGCAAAACACAGAGAGGGGCACGGAGTTCTAGACGAGCTACGCGGTTTAGTAATTGCTAGCAACTTACTGTTGACGTATTGTCCAAGCAGCATATGATGTGAAAATCGTTGAGATTATGAGCAATTTCTTATTAAAGGGGTTCTATGTAAAGAAATATAATGGCTTACACTTTCATGGCATAAACTAGCATTGGGTCACCTCAATTTTGTTTTGCTTGTCGTTGGATGCATGTGGACTGAACCTTTAGTCAGATATTAGTTAAAACTAATGTGATTTTTGATGAGCAGCTTAAAAGCTTGATTATCTTTAAGACTAGCAAAAAATCAAGTCTTTAAGCTGCTCATCAAAAATCACATTAGCTTTAACTAAAATCTGATTAAAGGTTAAATCCACATAAATCCAACGACAAGCAAAACAAAATTGAGGTGACCCAATGCTAGTTCATGCCATGAAAGTGTAAGCCATATATATTTCTTTACATAGAACCCCTTTAATAAGAAATTGCTCATAATCTCAACGATTTTGACATCATATGCTGTTTGGACAATACGTCAGCAGTAAGTTGCTAGCAATTACTTAACTGTGTGGCTCGTCTAGAACTCCGTGCCCCTCTCCGTGTGTTTGCTAGAACTCCGTGCCTTGTCTAGTACTCCGTGCATCTCTGTTTGTGTCTCTCGCTATGTGTTTGCTAGCAATTACTGAACCGCGTGCCTTGTTTAGAACTGCAATTACTGAGGCCTAATAACAATCATATTAAGTTAGTTGTGTGTTTGCCAGCAATTACTAAGGCCTAATAAAAGTCATATGTAGTGGAAATAAGGGAAACTTTAAGTCGGTTATCGATCAACTTGAAAGTTGCACTTCACGAGGCAACGAAGTACATCAGAGAAGCATAATTAATCGAGAACCAAGAGACCTTTGTTTCCACAATTAATACGATCGAAAAGGAGTGGGTGGGGCGATGGAGAACATTAATTAATAGAGGGCAATCATATAAAAAATGAGATAAACTTTGTTTACAAAATAGAGAAAAAACATCAAGTCATTAAAAATGAGATAACCTTTGTTTACAAAATATCATTAAAAAATTTGGCAGTTAGTCTGAAGCTGAGACCATTTGGGTTTTTGATCATCATATACTCCGACCATTGTAATTACAGATCAAAATTACCAATTTTCTAGTTATCAAGAAATCCGTTTGAAGGCTTATTCAAGGAAATTAAGGATAGAACCTGTCCATTTCGAAGCCGTACTAAATGGCGAAGTAAATAAGTTTTCATTTTCTAATATTGGGAGAGGATCTTTCAGACATTTTGAACAAACTAAGTCCCTCGGAGAAGTCACTCTTACATGTGGCATCAAGCTTTGGTCAGGAAGAGATTATTCAACTCATAGCTCGTAAATTTCTATTCTTGATGACTAAGAAGAACTCCGAGGGCGACACTCCACTTCACCTTGCTGTTAGAGCTCAGAAATTGCACACTGTCAAAAAACTTGTCGACCTTGCCAAACAGCTTCCAAATGCATCCACTGACTACTCTTTGTTGACCATGAAGAATGATGAAGGAAATACAGCTTTGCATGAAGCTTTGTTTGCGATATGCGCAGCAAAGAATGATGTCAACATTGTAGTGGATATTGCTTGTTTCGTGGTTTTTAATGACCCAGATATCAATTGTCATCAAAACAATGCAAGTAAGTCTCCGTTGTGTCTGGCAGTTGAATCGGGTGACAAGGAGATTCTTGAATATATTTTGAATGCTTTACCTAACGGTGATGGTTTACTACAAAGATTGGAAGGAAAGTCTCCAGTTCACGTTGCCATTGAGCACAAAAATATAGGTACGTATTTTAAGCATTTTAAATTTTTTCCTTTTTTTTAAAAATTATATATATATATTTATTTGTGAATGATTCTCATTATGTTTTAACGTATGTATTCATGTTGATGTTTTTTCTTATAATTTTAATTTTCAGATATGTTAAGAACAGTAAAGAGAAAAAAAGAAGAGGTACTATGCTTACGAGATGAAGTAGGGAATAATTCACTCCACTTTGTAGCAAGCATAGGTTACATTAGGGCAGTACGCTACCTTTTAGAAATCAAGAGTAATTTGGCATTTGAGAGGAATAATAAAGGGTTTTATCCTCTCCGTTTAGCATGTGAAAATGGATATATGGAAGTTATGAAGGCGGCGTTTCGAGAGTGGCCAGATCGAATTGAATTGCTCTCTGATGAAGGTCAAAGCATTCTTCATGTTGCAGCCAAGAGCGGAAAAGATAACGTGATTAGGTGTATATTCAATGAAAAAGGTATTGATAAGCTTGTTAACAACTTGGACACAAATGGCAATACACCTTCTCATTTGGTAGAATGGTCATGAAAAGCTACCAAATGAGAAGGTGTATTGCCATTTGTGTCCATCTTGTTAACAAGCTTATCAATACCTTTTTCATTGCGTATACGCCTAAACACGTTATCTTTTCCGCTCTTGGTTGCAACATGAAGAATGCTTTGACCTTCATCAGAGAGCAATTCAGTTGGATCTGGCCACTCTCGAAACGCCGCCTTCATAACTTCTATATATCCATTTTCACATGCTAAATGGAGAGGATAAAACCCTTTATTATTCCTCTCAAATGCCAAATTACTCCTGATTTCTAAGAGGTAGCGTACTGCCTTAATGTAACCTATGGTTGCTGCAAAGTGGAGTGAATTATTCCCTACTTCATCTTGTAAGCATAGTACCTGTTCTTTTTTTCCCTTTATTGTTCTTAACATGTCTGAAAATTAAAATTATAAGAAAAAACATCAACATGAATACATACGTTGAAAAATAACGAGAATCATTCACAAATAAATATATATATATAATTTTTAAAAAAAAGGAAAAAATTTAAGATGCTTAAATACGTACCTATATTTTTATGCTCAATGGCAACGTGAACTAGGGACTTTCCTTCCAGTCTTTGTAGTAAACTATCATCGTTAGGTAGAGCATTCAAAATATATTCAAGAATCTCCTTGTTACCCGATTCAACTGCCAGACACAACGGAGACTTACTTGCATTGTTTTGATGACAACTGATATCTGGGTCATTAAAAACTAGGAAACAAGCAATATCTACTGCAGTGCTGACATCTTTCTTTGCTGCGCATATCGCAAACAAAGCTTCATGCAAAGCTGTATTTCCTTCATCATTCTTCATGGTCAACAAAGAGTAGTCAGTGAATGCATTTGGAAACTGTTTGGCAAGGTCGACAAGTTTCTGACAATGTGCAATTTCTGAGCTCTAACAGCAAGGTGAAGTGGAGTGTCGCCCTCGGAGTTCTTCTTAGGCATCAAGAAGGGAAATTTACAAGCTATGAGTTGAGTAATCTCTTCCTGACCAGAGCTTGACGCCACATGTAAGAGTGACTTTCCCGAGGAACTTAGTTTGTTGAAAATGTCTGAAAGATCGTCTCTCAATATTAGAAAATGGAAACTTACTAACGTCGCCATTTAGTACGACTTCGAATTGGACAGATTCCATCCTTAATTTCCTTGAATAAGCCTTCAAACGGATTTCTTGATAACTAGAAAATTGGCAATTTTGATCTGTAATTAAAATGGCCGGAGTATATGATGGTCCAAAACCCAAATGGTCTCAGCTTCAGACTAATTGTCAAATTTTTTAATGATATTTTGTAAACAAAGGTTATCCCATTTTTAATGGCTTGAAGTTTTTTTTTCTCTATTTTGTAAACAAAGTCTATCTCATTTTTGAGATGATTGCCCTCTATTAATTAATGTTCTCCTTCGCCTACCTACTCCCTTTCGATTGTATTAATCGTGGAAGTAAAGGTCTCTTGGTTCTCGATTAATTATGCTTCTCTGATGTACTTCATTGCCTCGTGAAGTGCAACTTTCTAGTTGATTGACAACCGACTTAAAGTTTCTCTTATTTCTACTAAATATGACTTTTATTAGGCCTCAGTAATTGCTGGCAAACATACAACTAACTTAATATGACTGTTATTAGGCCTTAGTAATTGCAGTTCTAAACGAGTCATGCGGTTTAGTAATTGCTAGCAAACACATAGAGAGAGACACAAAGGGAGAGGCTCGGAGTACTAGACGAGGCACGGAGTTCTAGCAAACACACGGAGAGGGGCACGGAGTTCTAGACGAGCCACGCGGTTCAATAATTGCTAGCAACTTACTGCTGACGTATTGTCCAAGCAGCATATGATGTCAAAATCGTTGAGATTATGAGCAATTTCTTATTAAAGGGGTTCTATGTAAAGAAATATATATGGCTTACACTTTCATGGCATAAACTAGCATTGGGTCACCTCAATTTTGTTTTGCTTGTCGTTGGATGTATGTGGACTTAACCTTTAGTCAGATATTAGTTAAAACTAATGTGATTTTTGATGAGCAGCTTAAATACTTGATTATCTTTAATCAGATAATCAAGTATTTAAGCTGCTCATCAAAAATCACATTAGTTTTAACTAATATCTGACTAAAGGTTAAGTCCACATACATCCAACGACAAGCAAAACAAAATTGAGGTGACCCAATGCTAGTTTATGCCATGAAAGTGTAAGCCATATATATTTCTTTACATAGAACCCCTTTAATAAGAAATTGCTCATAATCTCAACGATTTTGACATCATATGCTGCTTGGACAATACGTCAGCAGTAAGTTGCTAGCAATTATTGAACCGCGTGGCTCGTCTAGAACTCCGTGCCCCTCTCCGTGTGTTTGCTAGAACTCCGTGCCTCGTCTAGTACTCCGTGCCTCTCCCTTTGTGTCTCTCTCTATGTGTTTGCTAGCAATTACTGAACCGCGTGCCTCGTTTAGAACTGAAATTATTGAGGCCTAATAACAATCATATTAAGTTGGTTGTGTGCTTGCCAGCAATTACTGAGGCCTAATAAAAGTCATATGTATTAGAAATAAGAGAAACATTAAGTCGGTTGTCGATCGACTAGAAAGTTGCACTTCACTAGGCAATGAAGTACATCAGAGAAGCATAATTAATCGAGAACCAAGAGACCTTTGCTTCCACGATTAATACGATCGAAAGGGAGTGGGTGGGGCGATGGAGAACATTAATTAATAGAGGGCGATCATTTCAAAAATGAGATAAACTTTGTTTACAAAATAGAGAAAAAACTTCAAGCCATTAAAAATGAGATAACCTTTGTTTACTAAATATCATTAAAAAATTTGACAGTTAGTCTGAAGCTGAGACCATTTGGGGTTTGGACCATCATATACTCCGACCATTGTAATTACAGATCAAAATTACCAATTTTCTAGTTATCAAGAAATCCGTTTGAAGGCTTATTCAAGGAAATTAAGGATAGAACCTGTCCATTTCGAAGCCGTCCTAAATGGCGAAGTCAATAAGTTTCAATTTTCTAATATTGAGAGAGGATCTTTCAGATATTTTCAACAAACTAAGTCTCTCGGAGAAGTCACTCTTACATGTGTCGTCAAGCTCTAGTCAGGAAGTGATTACTCAACTCATAGCTCGTAAATTTCCATTCTTGATCACTAAGAAGAACTCCGAGGGTGACACTCCACTTCACCTTGCTGTTAGAGCTCAGAAATTGCACACTGTCAAAAAACTTGTCGACCTTGCCAAACATTTTCCAAATGCATTCACTGACTACTCTTTGTTGACCATGAAGAATGATGAAGGAAATACAGCTTTGCATGAAGCTTTGTTTGCGACATGTGCAACAAAGAAATATGTTAGTACTGTTGTGGATAATGCTTGTTTCCTAGTTTTTAATGATCCAGATATCAGTTGTCATCAACACAATGCAAGTAAGTCTCCGTTGTGTCTGACAATTGAATCGAGTAACAAGTAGATTCTTGAATATATTTTAAATGCTACCTAACGGTGATGGTTTACTACAAAGATTGAAAGGAAAGTCTCCAGTTCACATTGCCATTGAGCACAAAAATATAGGTACGTATTTTAAGCATCTTAAATTTTTTCCTTTTTTTAAAAAATTATATATATATTTATTTGTGAATGATTCTCATTATGTTTCAACGTATGTATTTATGTTGATGTTTTTTCTTATAATTTTAATTTTTAGATATGTTAAGAACAATAAAGGGAAAAAAAGAACAGGTATTATGCTTACGAGATGAAGTAGGGAATAATTCACTCCACTTTACAGAAAGCATAGGTTACATTAAGGCAGTACGCTACCTCTTAGAAATCAGGAGTAATTTGGCATTTGAGAGGAATAATAAAGGGTTTTATCCTCTCCATTTAGCATGTGAAAATGGATATATGGAAGTTATGAAGGCGACGTTTGGAGAGTGGCCAGATCCAATTGAATTGCTCTCTGATGAAGGTCAAAGCATTCTTCATGTTGCAGCCAAGAGCGGAAAAGATAACGTGGTTAGGTGTATACTCAATGAAAAAGGTATTGATAAGCTTGTTAACAAGATGGACACAAATGACAATACACTTTCTCATTTGGTAGAATGGTCATGTAAAGCTGCCAAATGAGAAGGTGTATTGCCATTTGTGTCCATCTTGTTAACAAGCTTATCAATACCTTTTTCATTGAGTGTTCACCTAACCACGTTATCTTTTCCGCTCATGGTTTCAACATGAAGAATGCTTTGACCTTCATCAGAGAGCAATTCAATTGGATCTAGCCACTCTCGAAACAACGCCTTCATAACTTCTATATATCCATTTTCACATGCTAAATGGATAGGATAAAACCCTTTATTATTCCTCTCAAATGCCAAATTACTCTTGATTTCTAAGAGGTAGCGTATTGCCTTAATGTAACCTATGCTTGCTGCAAAGTGGAGTAAATTATTCCCTACTTCATCTCGAAAGCATAG
Source organism: Nephelium lappaceum (assembly GCA_021234005.1). Taxonomy (NCBI): domain Eukaryota; kingdom Viridiplantae; phylum Streptophyta; class Magnoliopsida; order Sapindales; family Sapindaceae; genus Nephelium; species Nephelium lappaceum. Next base: position 5,872,020 of record CM038000.1, on the reverse strand, counting down.
TAGCTCTTTTTTTTCTTTTTTTTTTTTCCCTTTATTGTTCTTAACATATCTGAAAATTAAAATTATAAGAAAGAACATCAACATGAATACATACGTTGAAAAATAATGAGAATCATTCACAAATAAATATATATATAATTTTTTAAAGAAAGGAAAAAATTTAGGATGCTTAAATACGTACCTATATTTTTATGCTCAATGGCAATGTGAACTAGGGACTTTCCTTCCAGTCTTTGTAGTAAACTAGCACCGTTAGGTAGAGCATTCAAAATATATTCAAGAATCTCCTTGTTACCCGATTCAACTGCCAGATACAAGGGAGACTTACTTGCATTGTTTTGATGACAACTAATATTTGGGTCATTAAAAACTAGGAAACAAGCAATATCCATTGCAGTGCTGACATCTTTCTTTGCTGCGCATATCGCAAACAAAGCTTCATGCAAAGCTGTATTTCCTTCATCATTCTTCATGGTCAACAAAGAGTAGTCAGTGAATGCATTTGGAAATTGTTTGGCAAGGTCGACAAGTTTTCTGATAGTGTGCAATTTCTGAGCTCTAACAGCAAGGTGAAGTGGAGTGTCGCCCTCGGAGTTCTTCGTAGTCATCAATAATAGAAATTTACGAGCTATGAGTTGAGTAATCTCTTCCTGACCAGAGCTTGACGCCACATGTAAAAGTGACTTCCCCGAGGGACTTAGTTTGTTGAAAATGTCTGAAAGATCCTCTCTCAATATTAGAAAATGGAAACTTACTAACGTCGCCATTTAATACGACTTCGAAATGGACAGGTTCCATCCTTAATTTCCTTGAATAAGCCTTCAAACGGATTTCTTGATAACTAGAAAATTGGCAATTTTGATCTGTAATTACAATGGTAGGAGTATATGATGGTCCAAAACCTAAATGGTCTCAGCTTCAATCTAACTGTCAAATTTTTTAATGATATTTTGTAAACAAAGGTTATCTCTTTTTTAATGGCTTGAAGTTTTTTTTCTTCATTTTGTAAACAAAGTTTATCTCATTTTTGAGATGATTGCCCTCTATTAATTAATGTTCTCATTCGCATACCCACTCCTTTTCGATTGTATTAGTCGTGGAAGCAAAGATCTCTTGGTTCTCGATTAATTATGCTTCTCTAATGTACTTCATTGTCTCGTGAAGTGCAACTTTCTAGTTGATTGACAACCGACTTAAAAGTTTCTCTTATTTCTACTAAATATGATTTTTATTAGGCCTCAGTAATTGCTGGCAAACACACAACTAACTTAATATGACTGTTATTAGGCCTTAGTAATTGCAGTTCTAAACGAGCCACGCGGTTTAGTAATTGGTAGCAAACACATAGAGAGAGACACAAAGAGAGAGGCACGGAGTTCTAGCAAAACACAGAGAGGGGCACGGAGTTCTAGACGAGCTACGCGGTTCAGTAATTGCTAACAACCTACTGTTGACGTATTGTCCAAGCAGCATATGATGTCAAAATCGTTGAGATTATGAGCAATTTCTTATTAAAGGGGTTCTATGTAAAGAAATATATATGGCTTACACTTTCATGACATAAACTAGCATTGGGTCACCTCAATTTTGTTTTGCTTGTCGTTGGATGCATGTGGACTGAACCTTTAGTCAGATATTAGTTAAAACTAATGTGATTTTTGATGAGCAGCCTAAAAACTTGATTATCTTTAAGACTAGCAAATAATCAAGTCTTTAAGCTGCTCATCAAAAATCACATTAGCTTTAACTAAAATCTGACTAAAGGTTAAATCCATATAAATCCAACGACAAGCAAAACAAAATTGAGGTGACCCAATGCTAGTTTATGCCATGAAAGTGTAAGCCATATATATTTCTTTACATAGAACCCCTTTAATAAGAAATTGCTCATAATCTCAATGATTTTGACATCATATGCTACTTGTACAATACGTCAGCAGTAAGTTGCTAGCAATTATTGAACCACGTGGCTCGTCTAGAACTCCGTGCCCCTCTCTGTGTGTTTGCTAGAACTCCGTGCCTCGTCTAGTACTCCGTGCATCTCTGTTTGTGTCTCTCGCTATGTGTTTGCTAGCAATTACTGAACCGCGTGCCTTATTTAGAATTGCAATTACTGAGGCCTAATAACAATCATATTAAGTTAGTTGTGTGTTTGCCAGCAATTATTGAGGCCTAATAAAAGTCATATGTAGTAGAAATAAGGGAAACTTTAAGTCGGTTGTCGATCAACTTGAAAGTTGCACTTCACGAGGCAATGAAGTACATCAGAGAAGCATAATTAATCGAGAACCAAGAGACCTTTGCTTCCATGATTAATACGATCGAAAGGGAGTGGGTGGGGCGATGGAGAACATTAATTAATAGAGAGCAATCATCTAAAAAATGAGATAAACTTTGTTTACAAAATAGAGAAAAAACTTCAAGCCATTAAAAATGAGATAATCTTTGTTTACTAAATATCATTAAAAAATTTGACAGTTAGTCTGAAGCTGAGACCATTTGGGTTTTGGACCATCATATACTCCGGCCATTGTAATTACAGATCAAAATTGCCAATTTTCTAGTTGTCAAGAAATCCGTTTGAAGGCTTATTCAAGGAAATTAAGGATAGAACCTGTCCATTTCGAAGCCGTACTAAATGGCGAAGTCAATAAGTTTTCATTTTCTGATATTGGGAGAGGATCTTTCAGACTTTTTTAACAAACTAAGTCCCTCGGAGAAGTCACTCTTACATGTGGCGTCAAGCTCTGATCAGGAAGAGATTACTCAACTCATGGCTCGTAAATTTCCATTCTTGATGACTAAGAAGAACTCCGAGGGTGACACTCCACTTCACCTTGCTGTTAGAGCTCAGAAATTGCACACTGTCAGAAAACTTGTCGACCTTGCCAAACAGCTTCCAAATGCATCCACTGACTACTCTTTGTTGACCATGAAGAATGATGAAGGAAATACAGCTTTGCATGGAAGCTTTGTTTGCGATATGCGCAGCAAAGAAAGATGTCAACACTGTAGTGGATATTGCTTGTTTCCTGGTTTTTAATGACCCAGATATCAATTGTCATCAAAACAATGCAAGTAAGTTTCCGTTGTGTCTGGCAGTTGAATCGGGTAACAAGGAGATTCTTGAATATATTTTGAATGTTGTACCTAATGGTGATGGTTTACTACAAAGATTGGAAGGAAAGTCTCCAGTTCACGTTGCCATTGAACACAAAAATATAGGTACGTATTTTAAGCATCTTAAATTTTTTCCTTTTTTTAAAAAATTATATATATATTTATTTATGAATGATTCTCATTATGTTTCAACGTATGTATTCATATTGATGTGTTTTCTTATAATTTTAATTTTCAGATATGTTAAGAACAATAAAGAGAAAAAAAGAAGAGGTACTATGCTTACGAGATGAAGTAAGGAATAATTTACTCAACTTTGAAGCAAACATAGGTTACATTAGGGCAGTATGCTACCTCTTAGAAATCAAGAATAATTTGGCATTTGAGAGGAATAATAAAGGGTTTTATCCTCTCCATTTAGCATGTGAAAATGGATATATGGAAGTTATGAAGGCGGCGTTTCGAGAGCTGCCAGATCCAACTGAATTGCTCTCTGATGAAGGTCAAAGCATTCTTCATGTTGCAGCCAAGAGCGGAAAAGATAACGTGGTTAGGTGTATACTCAATGAAAAAGGTATTGATAAGCTTGCTAACAACATGGACACGTTATCTTTTCCGCTCTTGGCTGCAACATGAAGAATGCTTTGACCTTCATCAGAGAGCAATTCAGTTGGATCTGGCCACTCTCGAAAGAACGCCTTCATAACTTCCATATATCCATTTTCACATGCTAAATGGAGAGGATAAAACCCTTCATTATTCCTTTCAAATGCCAAATTACTCTTGATTTCTAAGAGGTAGCATACTGTCTTAATGTAACCTATGCTTGCTGCAAAGTGGAGTAAATTATTCCCTACTTCATATCGAAAGCATAGTAGCTCTTCTTTTTTTTCCCTTTATTGTTCTTAACATATCTGAAAATTAAAATTATAAGAAAGAACATCAACATGAATACATACGTTGAAAAATAATGAGAATCATTCACAAATAAATATATATATAATTTTTTTAAAAAAAGGAAAAAATTTAAGATACTTAAATGCGTACCTATATTTTTATGCTAAATGGTAACGTGAATTGGGGACTTTCCTTCCAGTCTTTGTAGTAAACCATCACCGTTAGGTAGAGCATTCAAAATATATTCAAGAATCTCCTTGTTACCCGATTCAACTGTCAGACACAACGGAGACTTACTTGCATTGTTTTGATGACAACTGATATCTGGGTCATTAAAAACAAGGAAACAAAGCAATATCCACTGCAGTGCTGACATCTTTCTTTGCTGCGTATATCGCAAACAAAGCTTCATGCAAAGCTGTATTTCCTTCATCATTCTTCATGGTCAACAAAGAGTAGTCAGTGAATGCATTTGGAAACTGTTTGGCAAGGTCAACAAGTTTTCTGACAGTGTGCAATTTCTGAGCTCTAACAGTAAGGTGAAGTGGAGTGTCGCCCTCAGAGTTCTTCTTAGTCATCAAGAATGGAAATTTATGAGCTATGAGTTGAGTAATCTCTTCCTGACCAGAGCTTGACGCCACATGTAAGAGTGATTTCCTCGAGGGACTTAGTTTGTTGAAAATGTCTGAAAGATCCTCTCTCAATATTAGAAAAGGGAAACTTACTGACCTCGCCATTTAGTACGACTTCGAAATGGACAGGTTCCATCCTTAATTTCATTGAATAAGCCTTCAAACGGATTTCTTGATAACTAAAAAATTGGCAATTTTGATCTGTAATTACAATGGTCGTAGTATATAATGGTCCAAAACCCAAATGGTCTCAGCTTCAGACTAACTGTCAAATTTTTTAATGATATTTTGTAAACAAAGGTTATCTCATTTTTAATGACTTGAAGTTTTTTCTCTATTTTGTAAACAAAGTTTATCTCATTTTTTAGATGATTGCTCTCTATTAATTAATGTTCTCCATCGCCCCACCCACTCCCTTTCGATCGTATTAATCATGGAAGCAAAGGTCTCTTGGTTCTCGATTAATTATGCTTCTCTGATGTACTTCATTGCCTCGTGAAGTGCAACTTTCTAGTTGATTGACAACCGACTTAAAGTTTCTCTTATTTCTACTAAATATGACTTTTATTAGGCCTCTGTAATTGCTGGCAAACAGACAACTAACTTAATATGGCTGTTATTAGGCCTTCGTAATTGCAGTTCTAAACGAGGCACATGGTTTAGTAATTGCTAGCAAACACATAGAGAGAGACACAAAGAGAGAGAGGCACGGAGTACTAGACGAGGCACGGAGTTCTAGCAAACACACAGAGAGGGGCACGGAGTTTTGGACGAGCCACGCGGTTCAGTAATTGCTAGCAACTTATTGTTGACGTATTGTCCAAGCAGCATATGATGTCAAAATCGTTGAGATTATGAGCAATTTCTTATTAAAGGGGTTCTATGTAAAGAAATATATATGGCTTACACTTTCATGACATAAACTAGCATTGGGTCACCTCAATTTTGTTTTGCTTGTCGTTGGATGTATGTGGACTTAACCTTTAGTCAAATTTTAGTTAGAGCTTGATGCCACATGTAAGAGTGATTTCCTCGAGGGACTTAGTTTGTTGAAAATGTCTGAAAGATCCTCTCTCAATATTAGAAAATGGAAACTTACTGACCTCGCCATTTAGTACGACTTCGAAATGGACAGGTTCCATCCTTAATTTCATTGAATAAGCCTTCAAACGGATTTCTTGATAACTAGAAAATTGGCAATTTTGATCTGTAATTACAATGGTCGTAGTATATAATGGTCCAAAACCCAAATGGTCTCAGCTTTAGACTAACTGTCAAATTTTTTAATGATATTTTGTAAACAAAGGTTATCTCATTTTTAATGGCTTGAAGTTTTTTCTCTATTTTGTAAACAAAGTTTATCTCATTTTTGAGATGATTTCCCTCTATTAATTAATGTTCTCCATCGCCCCACCCACTCCCTTTCGATTGTATTAATCGTGGAAGCAAAGGTCTCTTGGTTCTCGATTAATTATGCTTCTCTGATGTACTTCATTGCCTCGTGAAGTGCAACTTTCTAGTTGATTGACAACCGACTTAAAGTTTCTCTTATTTCTACTAAATATGACTTTTATTAGGCCTCTGTAATTGCTGGCAAACAGACAACTAACTTAATATGGCTGTTATTAGGCCTTCGTAATTGCAGTTCTAAACGAGGCACATGGTTTAGTAATTGCTAGCAAACACATAGAGAGAGACACAAAGAGAGAGAGGCACGGAGTACTAGACGAGGCACGGAGTTCTAGCAAACACACAGAGAGGGGCACGGAGTTTTGGACGAGCCACGCGGTTCAGTAATTGCTAGCAACTTATTGTTGACGTATTGTCCAAGTAGCATATGATGTCAAAATCGTTGAGATTATGAGCAATTTCTTATTAAAGGGGTTCTATGTAAAGAAATACATATGGCTTACACTTTCATGACATAAACTAGCATTGGATCACCTCAATTTTGTTTTGCTTGTCGTTGGATGTATGTGGACTTAACCTTTAGTCAGATTTTAGTTAAAGCTGATATGATTTTTGATGAGCAGCTTAAAGACTTGATTATTTGCTAGTCTTAAAACTTCAAAAACTAGCATTGGGTCGCATTTCATATCTAAATGTGAGAGATCACATGAACCAAATATTTATATTTTCCTAAACTGGAAAGTAATAATTGTACGAGTGCAGGAGTCCAATTAATGACATTAAAGTTGATCTTAACCGGTTAGGGTTGCCCAATTGGTTTATCAGCTTCTGTTGCCTTGCAGTACCCATTATACCAAAGTCATATTTATCTCTAAAAAAATAAAGAAAAAAACTTCCTGTGTAAATGGTCTTAGTAGCATTATTCTAAGATGAATATAACAGTTAAATTGCAACTGTTAGCTAGAGTTTGAAAAGATTTGTTTGTTATATAAAATATGTCATATGATCTAGGATAATCTCCTTTTTAATTTTTTGTTTTTTTAAAAAATTGTTCCATATAGATAGATATGTGGAAAGCATAGTTCAATTTTTTTGATAGTTAAAGTGATTTTTCTTAATTAAAGGTAAATATAATTTTTTAAATTAAAAGATAAATAGTCAAATTATATTTACCTTTTAAGATAAATATCACTCAACATCTTTTAAATCAAACATGAGACACAAGACCACTTGACCCAGACCTAGTTGACCACACCAAAAGTTTCAACTTAAACCTTCAAATTCAATTGTACAACCACTCAAAATCGGCTTTAAACTTGAAGAAGACAAAGAAGCCATACATAAAGATAGACAAGAGCTCATTGTGAAGGTAGAGCTACGCAGCAGAACAACAATTGAGAGGCGATATAAGTGAGAGAGAGGAAAGTAGAGCGAGAAAAGGCAGATGAGATATGGGAGAGAAGGAGTTAAAGTATCTAAACTAGTTAGGGATTTTGACTTTATGTTACTAATATTTATTATATAATTTTTATTTTTGTTAATAGTTATAAAATTATATTTTGTTCATTTACTAAAATGTTCAACAAGGTATTTTGATTATGCACATACATAAAATCTAGGCTAAATGACATGCATCCAATCTTCTTTTTTATTTTTGTTTTTTGATCTCTTATACCGGATTTTAACTGATTTGATAGTGAAGGAGTTTGATCTATATGATATGATACACATAAAATCATTTTTCTATTGTACAATTCTATCGAAGACTATTTGTGATTTTATCTCTTTTTCCTCTTGTATTTTTTGGTTGAAACTCAATTCATTGATTTTTTTTTTAAACAATATTTTAATATCCAAAATTTTCATGCCTTTACAATCTTTTAAAATAATAACTTTAATACCCAAAATACGTCTTTAATGTTTTTTTTAAAAAAGATATTTTCAATACTAAGTTTTGGAATGTACATGTGCCAAAAACGAATAAGTAATTTTTTTATCATTTAGTTTTGAGATTACATTTAGATTTGATAATAAATATTTCATTTGTCAAATCAAATTTGAAAATAAAGTTGAATAGTTACATGTATAAATACATTTCTTAAAAAAAAAAAAAAGGCTTAATAAGCTCACAAGATTTTGAATGTAAAAAATTCATTGATGTTAGATTTTGTTTTCCTTGTGTTGCGTGCATTGATATTAGTTTAAAATATTATGTAAAGTTATATTTGGGTATTATTGCATAAATATTCTTATTTAATTTATTGTTGTCATAAGTAACACCTAGTAGACACTTTTTGAATATGGCTAATTATGTTTTATTTATCTATTTAACTTATTATTGTTATTATCATTTATAATTCAAATTGATTTCATATGCATATTCGTATATTTGAGAATTATTTCAAGAAAGAATGACGGATATTATCACTCTTTTTAGTAGATTAGAAACTAGAGCCTGACTACTATATATGCCAAATTAATGGAACTCTTTTTTTTTTTTTTTTTTTGTTTTGAAATCTACTCAATAAATTTTTATGTAATGTTTTTCTCCAGCTGATGACACTTTAAATTTCCTTTATCAGAAGACTAGACACGAAAGGTCAAACAAAAAAAAACATAAATTTTAGAACAAAAAGAATGGTCCAATTTTTTTAATCATAAAACAAAAAACAAAAAGAAAATAAAGAATAAACTTAGAAATTATGGTTTCCTCTTCTTTTTTAAGAAAACAGCTTTCAGTTTTACTTAGTTTTTCACTTGGTAGAACAATCACATGTAATTATAAAATAGGGCCTAGTTCTTACCACTAGATGAAAAGAAAGGGTTCATCATATATGAATGTTTAATTTAAAACAACTTTTACATTTTAACAAATTATTCTTTATGTCTCAAGATTTATTAGGATTTGACTTCCTATATGGCAAACAAATTACCAAAAACTTCACAATTTAATACTCAAAATCTTGTTAAAGATTTGTAACAAAAATTTTATATAGTGTATTTGTAAAGAAATATTTTTAATTTATTGCATCTTTATCATGAGATTTGTAAGAAAATAAATTAAATTTTTAGTTCATTAGTATTCGTATAATGCAACCTAGCACAATGATGGTAGCCTATTCTACGATTGTCTTCATTGTGATGGTGAGAATACTTGTTATATTTATTCATAAAACTCGAATATTATATATTATACGTATATTTTTTTATACTATTACGATATGATGTAGTATACAAAAATTTTATTAATGATATAATATTCTTGTATGCACTTGATTTTTTTTTTTTTAAAACTTAAATAATTATGTAATGATATTCATTTGATTCTTCATCATGGAATACAATTTTGCAACACTCTCAACTATACTTATGTTTGTACTCATATTTTCTTCAATGATAAAGCTTGCTTGTGTTGCTAATATGATTCTTGTCGACCCCATGGTGGTACAAGGCGACAAAACAAATGAAAGAGAAGGTAGACATGACTTTTTCTCTCAAAACAAAGACGGAGTAACTTTTTTTTTTCTTTTTTAATGGTTGTAAAGTAACCTAGTGACAATATACAAATAATTTTCAATGCAGACAAGTTAAACTTAAAAGGCTGACAAAAAATTTTGAAAAGAGAAACCCATCAATTACTCTGACTCAAGCACCCCATTCATAACTCACCAACAGTGCCGTTTTAACTTCTATATAAAATTTTAATATAGTAAAAATACGTATGTGGCCCTTGGGGCTATTCAAAATTGGAATAGCCCCGAGGGCCACATACGTAGTTTTGCCTCTCAACCCTACCACTGACCGGTCATTTTCTTGTTTCTTCTTCTAGATTTCCTTCTCTTTTTATTCACTTTCTCTGTCGGTCTTTTTTCTTCTTCTTCATTCTGTATGCTTTCTTCTTCTTCTTCTTCATCTACTGTTCATCTTCTACTCTTTTGTCTTTTGACTAGGGATGGACCCACCTTAAGTCCAGAGGGGTGACGTGCCCCGATTAAGTTTATAATTTTTGTTGTTAAATATTTTAATATACTATTATATAATATTTGGAGCAAACTTGAACACTGTCTTTTCACGCGGCGTTGTTGGCATAGAGCCTGTCACCACTTTTTCTTGTGACCGTGTCCGAACCCAAACCAACATAAAAATTTCTCTATTTTACCTTTCCAAGAAAGTGTACCGTATATATTATATATAGTTTCCAAAGTAAATTATATTTGAAATGTAAAAAGGTGTTTGTAGCATGAGGATTTGGCTTTCTTTTTACCATATCACCATGATTCAATTCCCCACCATAACATATATATATATATATATATATATATTTTCTCTCTCTGTATGAACATGGCTTAATCCCCTGTTATAACACAAATTTTTTTTCTTTTTTTCCAAAACTACCATAACACATAGTTTATTTATTTATTTTTAAAAAGAAAAATATATCATGTATGGTTCGATCACCTACCATAACACATAGTATTATTTTTTTAAAAACAAATGCACTGTATATGGGTTCGAACTATGAAAAGAGATGATAAAAATGCATTATGAGTTATTTTTCTTTTACATAAATTATTTTATATGATAAAATTTACAAGTAAAAAAACTCATATAAACCATAACTATTTTTACCTTTAATTTTAATCTTATTTCACTTCATTATAAGTTTTATTTTATTTCACTTCGTTATAAGGTATCCCCCTAAAATGAATTTCTGGATCAACCTGTAACGACCCGATCCAGCCCCCTCTTGGGCCCCGGCCTGAGCCCAAAGGGATTTGGCTGCGATCGGACCGGCCACCCCATCGTGGGCCTTCCCCTCGGCCTCGGCCCACATGGATTTGGTGGCAGGTACTGTACAGTCCCCTTGCCTGCTTTTCTCGCCTCCCCCGCCACTCGAACCCATGACCCACAGGGTTATAGTCAATTAGGAAGCATGGCGAGTACCAACTGAACTACTAGCTCAGTTGGTACTCGCCATGCTTCCTAATTGACTATAACCCTGTGGGTCATGGGTTCGAGTGGCGGGGGAGGCGAGAAAAGCAGGCAAGGGGACTGTACAGTACCTGCCACCAAATCCATGTGGGCCGAGGCCGAGGGGAAGGCCCACGATGGGGTGGCCGGTCCGATCGCAGCCAAATCCCTTTGGGCTCAGGCCGGGGCCCAAGAGGGGGCTGGATCGGGTCGTTACACAACCACTGCTTTTGATCAAATCGTCTTTTTCTTCTTCTTTTTCCTTTTGTGTCAATAACTTCTTCTTTTTTTTGTGAAACTCTTGAGATCATGTCAATCACATATTTTTATGCTTGTATTGTTTTGTTGCATTTTTGTTATCTATGAATGTTTTCTTCTTCCTCCACCACCACCCACCATCTTCGTCTTTCTCCCACAACCAACCCTACCTAAACCCTACCTAACCACCCACCAAACCCACTCAGCAGATGTCACCACCATCTCGCTTCTTCGATTACTCTTCTATCTTCAACCTGAGGTATATTTTTTTATATTTTATATATTTTTTATTGTCTTTGTTTTTCCTTTTGCTTGCTCTGTTTATTGCAGATTTGATGGTTTTGTTTTGTTTTTTGTTTTTTTATTGGGATTCTTTTTTTTTTTTTTCTCAAATTCAATTGCGTAGCTCTGTTAGTTGATTCCCGATCCTAGACCAACCAGTCTCTGGTGAGATCTGAATCTTTTATTTTTATTGGTGCCTTATTCTGTTTATAAATTTGTTGTAGAATAGCTATTATAATAATGAACACAAATTAAAAAAAATTAAATAAAAAGCGCAACACACTTTATTTATAATATTAAAGCTTTACACCACTAGTCCCTCATCCTTCATTCACTTACAAACCAGTCCATAAAAATTAAAACACTAGTCAAATAAAACTAAAACACTAGCTACCGACAATAAAAATTAAAAACAAACACATGAGAGATGGTAGTTGCATGCTCTAGGGTGGTGGGCAACACTTGGGGTTTGATGAGGGGCACCTACGACAGAGAGGTTTCCTTCCTTCTCATCCTCCTCTCTTGTCTACTCCTCCTCCTGCAAAGAGGAGGAAGAGTAGCAGCAAAACCTGCTCCTACTCTCCTTCATTATTTACCCATTATTCACCTTGCAATTATGGTTGCTTTTAGTTTTACCAAAACTTTTGTGAAACTCATTTTGCTACTCACTCTTGTCTACAGCAAAATGAGTTAAAAATGAGTTTCACAGAAGCCTTAGTAAAACTAAAAGCTGCCATAGTTGTAAGGTGAAAAATGAAGGAACGTTGGAGCAGGTTTAAAAAGACAGTTCACAAGGATATTTAAGTAATTCACATTGCAAAATCTAGACCATTTATCTTTTAAATTTTAAATCTTAACCATTTATCTAAATAAGAACTGAGTATAATATAACTAATGGAATGGAGAGACTAGAGAGGTAAGAATCATTACAAATAATTGAAGTATAATAAGAAAAATTGTAATTAACAGAAAAAAAGATATCACAATCACAATTTGTCTCCAGAGTTGTGATATATTTTTATTTTTGCTATCCTCATTTTCAATTTATATGTCTTTTGACTGAAAAATTTTCCTTTTCCATGTATGAAGCAATGTTGATTATAAATGTTTGCTTGTCTAAGTTTGTTGGAGCCTATTGGGTGATGGACATTATTGCATAGAGTGAAGGTTGTCATCACTCTTTACTTTCGTGATTATCATATAGGAGAAGTTTTCTTTACTTTTATAATTATCGTATAGGACAAGTTTTCTTTACTTATATGATTATTGTACAGGACAAGTTTTCCCAAAATAAGTGAAAGTAGAAGTCTATAGCATCACCTTAAGCAGCTAATATTTTGAGTGGAATATATGTGTATTCTGATCATCCATATTTATTTCATATTTAAAAATGGAGCAGTGATGAAATGGGTAAAAAACCGATTGGTATCAAAGTTTTGGAATCAAATTGCAGTTTTTTGACCTTTAGGTGGCCAGCTCGGGGCTTCATCAACTAGCCACCAAAAAGTTACCATAGTTATGATATATCTAAGAACCTTGTATATGATTAGCGAGCCGTGTATATAATTAGTGAGAGTCACCGAATTATAGTTAGCAAGAACAGGTGCTAATTATATATAATTTGATCTAGTTAAAAAATTATAATACCCATTCCATAAATTGTAACTAGAGAGAAAAGGTTCATTAAAAATATAATTGAAGTAAAATGAGGGAAATTATAATTAATCGGAAAGGAGATATCACATTCATTAAAAATAATTGAAGTATAATAAGGAAAATTGTAATTAATGGAAAAAGAGATATCACATTCATCAAAAATAATTTTAGTGTACTAAAGAAAATTGTAATTAATGGAATAGCGGATATCACATTCATTATAAATAATTTAATTATAATAAGGAAAATTGTAATTAATCCAAAAAAGATATTACATTCATTACAAATAATTGAAGTATAATAAGGATCATTTTAAGGATAATAATGGAAAAAAAGCTATCACATTTAAAATAGTTGGAACTTTTCCCATAACTTTGATCTAAACTAATTAAAGAGTTTGAATCCTCTCCATCAGGTGAGAGAGGGTGAGTTGAAGATTTTAAAAACATTCTAATGATAACTAGTTTCGAGAGTATGGGAGATATTTTTATTTTTTGTGACCTAATTTTCAATTTATAAATCTTTTGAGTGAAAAATAATATGAAATTATTGTCTTAAATATTTTAAGAAGGATAAACTGAGTAATAAGAAGCCCACTGTGGGACTAAAATACTTGCACTTTCTTTCAATCGGGTTGTATTGAATTGCTTTCAACTGGATAGTATCCCACGTAACATTTGGCAGTTGAGAACAAAAAACATATTTTTTAATGCATATAAAATGCATAAGCTTAATAAGTGAATTAACCTTTATCAGTGAATTCAATGAAGACACTTTCTATGTGTTACATTCATAGGGCCAATAGACAAAATCTTTTACTTAAAAAAAAAAAAAGAAAAAAGAAAAAAAAGAAAGAATATTAGTATACAACTTCAAAAGAAAAGCTTTAACTCTACTACCATAACTTTCTTATAGCTAATCTAACTGTCTTTCGCTAACCAATCAAAATGATTTAAATAACCCTTGATTTGTTTGTTTAAATGGTCTATATACAATCAATTCAACAGTCAAACACATTCCAGCTTCTGCCCTTTCAATAGTGAAATGCATTTTCAATTTATAAATCTTTCAGTAAAAGGTAATATGAAATCCAATGATAGAAGTTGAATGGAGAATTGGAATTGTGAGCTTAAAACAAGCATAAAACATCTAGTTCATATATATTTATTAAATATTCTCTGGAAACTTGAATTGTATCTTCATAATATTTGATGTTTAAGAGCCCACTAGATTGTTTCAAAAAAAAAAAAGGCCTACTATATTGAACGGCTGTAGGGACCGAATTCTAATGGATCCGGAAGATTAATGAAAGCCTAGTTTTAAGTGGGCTGAAATTAAATTAGGTGAGCTCAGGTTAAAAAAAGGATTAAAGTTTATGGGCCGACCAAGCAAGCCCAACTAAATGGGCTGATATTGAGCAAACAAAAGGCAATTCAATTGAAAGAGGCAGACGGGTGGAAAGCAAGAAAAACAAATAAGTAAATGTGAGAGACACTGAACAAAGCAAAAGCAAGCAGATCCAAATTGAGAGGAAAGTTGGTGGGCCATTATTAAAACGAAAAAGGAGAAACAAGTGTTGGACATAAATCATATGCCGTACCATGACAAGGCATGAAGCAATTTAAGAAAAAGTGAGAAAAATAATAATGTTCATGATATTATATCTTTTTATGTTTAAGAAATTTATTTGGTCTAAAGCAGGTAAGCTCTCTAATTTTAATGTTGTATTGGGAGGTTTTAACAAGGTCTTTACATGTTTGTTGTTAGTTCAACTTGATAAAAGAATTATTGATCGTCAAAATTCAAAAAAGATAAAATTGAATATACAAGTGACTCGTTTAATTTATATACATAGTGCGTGTATCACAAATAGGGTTTATATATATATATATATATATACATATATCTATATAGATAGCCAAAAACTAGCAAAAAAACTCACATGTGACCCCTACGTGAAGTGATTATTATAATTTTATGTGATTATTATACTCTTTATTAAAGAAAGACTTCTAGAAAAGAGAAATGACTCTTGTGCGCTTATCTAGATATTTATATTAGAGGGGCATTTTATGATAAAAAAAGCAACCTACCCTAGTACATTATCATAACCCCTTCTACGTTTAAACACAAAATAGCAACCCATCACTAACTGCACTACACATAAAACAATTGCGGAAGATTTCAACACCTTTTTATATCCAACCAAATATGTGGTCAAAAGATTAAGTTTTGAAGCTGATCTTGGTTCTGTAACTTGTAAAATTCTGATCCTAACAAAGATTTCAATAGCTAGTGGCCTAATAAATCGATTAAGCTACAAAATTGCCTAAAACCTGGATCAAGTTTGAATCATGAAGTTGTATATTAGATTGTTTTGTGTCATCCATTAGATGGAATGAAGTTTTACATATCAGAAAACAAGGTGATCTGGATTAAAGGTTCTGATGGTGTTGTTCTGGTAATATTTCAAAAAGATTGAATCATGGTATGATGGATGATCTATACGCTTTCGTATTGGGATTTATTATAACAACCATGAGATGTCCATCTCACTTTTGATGAGATTAACGACATCTTCATGTTAAAATTAGTGATGTACCTAATAAAATTTGTTGATTTGTCTCATTTTCTATATCACTTCTAACCAATCCAATGTGGAGAAGTTCAAGAATTTAGTTGCTCAAGTTTGTGTGTGTGTGTATTTGGTGTTCTAATTGAGAATTTTCAACTAGATTTATTTAAGTTTGATTATTTAAAAATTAAAAAAAAATTGTAAATGAATTACTTACAAAATAGAAGAGGTGCCAAATTATAATTGATCAAATAAAATTATAATTAGGATGTCAGTGACTCAATTGTATAATGATTAAGTTTGAGTAATTATTGGAAAATATAGAAAGTGGATAACTTACCACAACATAATTGCAATAGCAACCAATTTGTATAGTGACACGTCCTTTACCACGCATCCATTTTCTAGGTTCTGAATAGGTACGTTTTGTAAAGTATTCAAATAAAAAATGAAAAGTAGTAAGTACAAAAAACCTAATTTTCTACTTGAGAAAATTTTCAATCTGTAGATGTGTTTGACATTTCAAACCAACAAGAAAAAGGAACCCAACAATCAATCTCAACCTTTGTTTATACAACATATATTAGGAGTTCTTTAAAACTGCATCATCAAACTTCTTCATGATCAATTGGTATACACATAAGTCCACTCAAGCAAACGCTCCACTAGCGAAGGAAGTGCAATTTTTTTATTTTAATAAATGTAATTACACTGCAATGATTGGACCTTATAGCTAAATTGATTGTCATTACACTACATCATGTTTACTCTATTGCACAACATCATGTTTACTTTATTGCTAATTTCAGTCTGCCAGTAAGATTACATAGCATATAAGTTGTAATTTGTCATTTAAAATGTTCAAATTTCTAACAAACACACTTGCTTCGGCTTCACTGTACAATAAATGTCGTCTTAGTAAATATGGTTTCATGATATTGCTAAAATTGATTAATAATTTACGGCAATAGGCATTCTGCTAGCTCCTTCTAGAAATGTTTACACATGTGTAGACACATCACATTACATGTTTCAATTCGTGCATTCATACTTCATAATAGATCACAAAATTAAATATGGTAGAAGTGTAACAAAAAAATACTAGCAGTACAAGGAAGCTTTTGTGCACACCTCTAAGCAGTCCCTTTTGGTATACTATAAACATGCTGAACAATGTGTTCTGCTACTCAGCACTAAAAATGTTCGTGTGAAGCTCAAGCCCTTGAACGACATTCTTAGGTCTACTATCAATCCTGTTACTATGGGTAAACTCTTTCTTCTTGCCAAGTTGTAAAAACCGAATGTGCTCCTCCTTCTGGTCCCCATCATGTTGCATTAAGTGTAGTAATATGTATAATTGCATTTTTACGTAAGTTTTATGCTCTGTAACACTTGAGCCATTTGAGCTTATCAAATTCCTACTTAATATGCAGGATCGGCAAACAGCTTTGTTCTCAGCTACCCAATCTAAGAAGGTTTGTGTTAAAACCAAATACTATTAACAATCCTTTGTCTTCTCCAGGGTTTTGAGTTTTAATTTTTGAACATATTTGTAGTCTTAATTCTTTGGGCAGTTTATTTTCTGCTTCAAAAATTATCTAGTCAAGTAAACAGTTTTCTTCTCTTTTTTTCTTTCTGCTTTGAAATTTAAATGTGTGTTTTGATTGTTGACTGAAATTGTGATACTTACATTGCTTACTGTGAAACCTACAGGTTGAGGATCTTGCTCGCTTGTCATTTCAGACTACGCCTGTCTATATTGATGTGAATGATGGTAGAATTAGGGTAAATTTCACTACAAGAAATTGCATAATTAGTAACAAAAAATATGGTTACTAAAAATATTAAATTTTGTCACTAATGGGTTTTAGTGACAAAAAAAGTTCTCGTTCCCATTCGTTACTTAAAGTTCGATACTAAAGACAATTAGTGACCAACCAAAAACACTAGTTACTAATTATTGAGAACAATAGTGACCACTATTTTCGTTACTCATAGTTAAAAAGTTTCGTTACTAAATCTATTAATTGGTCCCATAAAAACAATATATTTATATAATATTAGTGAGAAAGTAGTCACTAATAATACACATTAGCTACAAAAATTCAGTTACAAAAACGCAATTAATGGTCACTAATGTGCATATAATTAGTGATGTAAAAGTTGGTCACAAATTATTTATTTTTTTCTTACTATAGAGTTCTTTGATTAGTAATGAAGATTTGGTCACTAAAACAATTTTATAATTAGTGACCACTATTTTGATCACTAAAAATCAAATATTTTGTTTCTAAATCCATTTAGTAGGCCTAGAATTGAATACCAATAGTGTATATAAATTCTTTTAGCCATAAAATATTATGTCACAAAAGCATTGCATTTTGTCACTAATTTATATATATATATATTTATTTATTTATATTTTTTAATTGGTTGATATATTAATCATAAAACTTGTATTTTGGTCACTAATCCATATACATTATACATAATATATTGAATTTACAATCACTGATAAATAACTAAATTATATTTACTTAATTAATAATAATAAGAAATAATTGTATAAAAAACAAAATTTTGAAATTCAAAATCTTATTTCTTAAACTAATAAAATAGTAAATAAAAAATATAAAAGAAACAACATAAATTAATATTTATATCCATAAAATCTAACTAAAATGCATGATATATTCAACATAACTACAACAAAAAGATCAAGTCTTTGACATAAGCCAATAAAGACCAATAAAATAACATAACATCTCAAAATACTAATACAAAGCTGTAAAATATTCAACATAAATAAGTAAATGCAAACTATAACAGAAAGATACATCTTGTTGACATAAGCCAATAACCATCTATCTGCAAAACATAGAAAAAAACAAAGAGTATGAACTGATTGTTAATGTATAGAAATACATCTCTAATAATATTTAATGTGAAACTAGAATAAAGTTATATAACAAATATATTAATAAAATGAAATAAAGACATAAAATCAAAAATCTAAAAGTATAAACAAAAGCAATTGTAGAATGTTAAATAATGCATAACAATTTTATAGATGATTAAATACCAATGAACCAAATTTTTTTCAAGTATTGTACAATGAGACAAAAATAGGTAGTCAAAAGCTTATTGTATAATTAAGAAAATATTATTACATTGCATAAATTACATGTCTGATTGTTTCAGTAAGTGCGAAAACCTCAGCCACGTTCTGTAATATAACCGAATTTTCTTTAAGAATTATTTTCATTGACACAAACTCAATTTTCATATAAGAGTTAAAACTATCTAATTAATGCTCATAATCAATAAAACTAATATAATTTCCGATAGATGACCAAAACAACGTAAAAATTTAATCTATTTTATTTTAACTAAGATTGTAAATTCATATAAATAATAAAATTAGTAGTTAGACCAAATGAAAAAAGTTTTGAGATTACCTCTTGGTTGTACTTGAATATCAAGAAGTTTTTCATTAAAGTTTGAACGCATCTCAACTAATTCAGCTTTCACTGTTGTTAACTCGTCAGCTAGTTTTTCAGATCTTGTTTCTGTTTCCTCAGCTCTTCTTGTAGCTTCCTCAAGTTGTGCACATCTACGCGATGTCACTGTAGAAGATCGTTTGGGCTTAGGGCCATCTCCTAATCCTCGTATGTAGCCAGATGGAGACTCTCCAAGCACATAGTCATAAATTTCATCTTCAGACATGTGTTGTAACTCTTCTGGAGGATTATGCGAAGCATATTCATCTCATCCTTAATAAAAACATTGATTGAACCAAAAAAAAAAAAAGCATCATAACCCTTATGAATTATATTGGATTAAAATCCCCACAAAAAGAATGGTAATCAAAAGAATTATTATGATTTTGCATCTAAAATATCATATAGAACTAAATCTTTTGATATCTAAATGCCTTATCTCTTAATATGATTGTTATGTTGTTTTTTGATTGACATTCTAACTCTTAAAATGAGTATTGCAATGAATTTGTACAGTAACTTGCATATATCACCATTCAATATGAATAAATAAATTTATAGATCAAAATTATTACCTATATTCAAGTAGAATCATAAATAAAATCAATCAATTAAAAAACTACAGTCTTAAAAAACTAAAATACTGAAACAAGTATACAAATCACAAATAAATGATAAAGTTCAAGCAAACAAACTAAAATTTACCTGTATTTACACTAAAAAATCCCAAGACACCTCCACAGAAACTAAACAAAGAATAAAACAACCACAATTAACCATATTAATTTCTCAACATATACAATCAAACTCCTAATTTCACCAATTTTCTTTGTTAAGAAAAAAACTAAAGTAATGAAATCCAAAAGCCATTCTCATGAATTACCTGCTGTAGCTTGTAATCACAGGTTGAAGGATCAATTGTTGTTTGTAATCACAAGTTGAATGATAGATTTTTGGAGGAAAAGCAGACTGCAATCTTAAAGTTCTTGAAATAAATAAAAAATGATGCTGTTTTTATTAACTGACATGTGAGTGGGAGAGATGAATGTGAGGTCTTTTAAAAAAAAAAAGAAAAAAAGAAAGAAAAAAGAAAATTCCACACGTGAGTTTATTAAATTGCTTCTTTTTAAGTAGATTTAAGATTTATATGAATCAATAAACTATTTAATTAACATTTTTTTTTAGAAAAATCCAATTAATAATTTATGACACCATAACCAAAATCTTACGTTTAAAATTTTAAAGAAAATCTAGAATTAAATGGATAATTTTATTTAATTTGATGCAAAAGTTAAAAAATGGTACTATGGATAATATTAACATATTATAATATAAATTATAATATTGATAAAAAAATAAAGTAATCAATAAATTAGAGTATATTTTATTGATAAAAGCTCAGTGAACTAATTTATGATACCAAGAACATCATATGATTGTGTATTCATAATTTACAATTTTAAATATTATGTTTTTTTTAAATAAATACATAATTCATAATGTTTCAAATTTCACTTGTGTGTACTACAAATTTAATAGAAATTTTTTAAAATATTCATGTGTCTTACTATATTTGAAGCTACGTATCCTATATAGTTAAATAGATAAGTGTAACTTATATATGGATTTTGTTTTATAAAAAAGGACTTAGAATATTTGAATAATTTTTTGTTTTTACTAAAAAAAAAAAACTTATATTACAATAGATAACATACTATTTATAAATATATATATATATACATAAATATACATATATATATAATTAAATCTAAGCTCATGATATCTTAAACATATATACCTTGTATGATTAAATGTTTAACTTTTTTTTTTTTACACGTGGAACAGTGTTTTTAAATAAAAAACAAGGATATTTGGAATAAGTTACTTTGATTAAATAACAAGTATGTTAATTATGTGAGAGTAATAAGAGTGTTCATTGTTGAAATATGACTTTTAGTGCATATCCATTCACTTATAATTAAAATGATTGTGGTACTTTTATTTTACATCGGTATTATATGAGTGTGTTTCTAAATCTATATGAGGTAGGATTGTAACAGGTCCATTTTTGGTGGGATTGACAAAATTCACTCGCATTCTCACTTGGGAAATTTTGCAGGTTCAGGTTCAGCTGCAAGACTGGCAGTTTCGAGTGAAACGCATTCACAAAAAAATTTAACGCCAAATTTTAGAGTATGATTATTAAATTAATAAAGAGAATTACTTTCATTTTTTTTTAAAAAAATTAATTAATACGATGAAACAAGACATAAGGTTTATAAGTCTGTTTAGGTGATATAATATTAGTTGTTTTAGGAAGATTTTTTCACATATCTTCAAGAATTTTAAACTTAAATCGAGTCAAGTTATTTTCATGATATGCAATATGTATCATTTTTTTTTTAATTTTATATAGCACTGTACCATAGCTTGACAGAATGAATGCAACCCTTGCTAAAACTTTGATGTAAATATTCAAATTGATTAATTAGCTTCCGACAAAAATATTTAATTTTTTCTTAAAAATAATTTAAATTAAAAAACTAAGAAGTCTTCTTTAGTATTAAAATTAAAATGGTAAAGAGGGCGAAGCCAAATTTTTGCATATTGTTTTTGTTATTAAAAGAAGTTAAAAGACAACCCAATGATAACATAATTAATTAGAAGAAAATGATCAGGTTTGCCAATTATGGTAAGGGATATATGAATATATAATTTGTTAAATATTAATGTGTTATGTGGACAGTTCATAAGAACTTTAGTCTGATCTTCAGTGGTCATAGGGAATTGAATTACTTTCATTATTATTATTATTATTTTTAACTTCTATTAAATATCATGAAACAAGTCATGAGTTTTACAAGCCTATTTAGGTGCTATAAGATTAGTTGTTTTAGGAAGATTTGTTACACGTGTTTTCGATAATTTTAAACTTAATTTTTAAGTCAATATATTTTCATGATATACATACAATATGTACCATTTCTTTTTTGTTTTGTTTTGTTTCGTTTTGTTTTTTTGTTTTTGTTTTATTCTATATAGCACTGTACCATGTCTTCACAAAATGAATACAACTCTTACTAAATCTTTCATGTAAATATTCAAACTGATTAATTAGCTTCAGATTTCACTAATTTTAAATTTTTCCATTTTCAAAAAAATATATTTTAATTTTTGTAAAAAAATAATTTAAATTGAAAAAAAAATTTAAGAAGTCTTCTCTATTATTAAAATGTTAAAGAGGGCATGGTGAAATTTATAATATTATTTTTTATTAAAAGAAATTATAAGACAATCCAATGTAATTTAAAAAAAAAAAAAAAAAAAAAAGGAAAAGACAATCGAATTATAACATAGTTAATTAGAAGAAAATGATCATGTTGGCCAATTATACTATGGGATATATGAATATATAATTTTCATAACTTTAAAAAAAAAAAATCATAAGTATTATCCAATATATATTTCAAAAATAATATATCTAATATAATATAAAATTACAGAGGTAACTAACTACCTAACTAACCTTAAATTTTCAAAACTTAATGTTACAAACTGTTAGGATTTTTCAAGATATCAAAATATTAAGCAAGATTTTAAATTTTCAAAATAAAAAACTTTAGTAGATATGTTTTTGACATTTTCAATTCAAACACCATATTCAAATAGCTTAATAGTTTTAATTTAAAAGCCATAGTTCAAATAGTTATGTACAACAGCAATTTTTTTCATCTCCCACAAAATTAGTGCAAACATCTCTCAATTTAATGTATTGTTGTTACTTCAATTAATTCAATTGTGTATATTGCCCTCAATTTTCTTTTGTTAGGACTTGGATTTGAAAGAGTTTTGATCTACATCGATTCGATTACAACTTTTTGTGGACGGATAGTTGGTAAGTTCTTGTTTTAGCTCGAATTGATGTCTCTTTTAATATATTTTTTTACTAACATGTGTTAGATTTTGAATTGAACCTATTGATCTTATGTTTCTTTTGCTAATTCAGAAATTAGTTGAATTTCAATTCACTGGATTACAGTTTGTTCATAAAGCAATAGCAGGTAAGTTATTTTTCTATATAAATTAACATATATATTTATTTTAAAAATATTATCATTCATGATGTCCTCATAATTTAGTAATTAATGAATTTTTTTTTGCCTTATCCTTTCCTTACATATTATCTTTATTTTCAATTTTATTTGTACTATTTATAGATATTTTGAGTTTGAATCGAATAGAAACTATATGAGAGAAAAAAACATAACAAATCATATAAATGAAATTACCACATCATTTAAACTATAAATTTGACAGAAAATAAGACACACCACATTGCATTAGTATATCCATACATAATTATTTATGTATATTAATCATAATTGCAACAAAGTAGTCAACGCAGTAGGAATCTAGAGCTTTACATATAATGTCATTTTCAACCATCCACCTTAATGTCTATAAATTTTAATAATTATAACTAATTATCATTTAATGAATTGCACATATTGGAAGATAAGACTATAAAACATTGAAACCACATCGAACATTCAAAATGATGCTCTTAGGGTTTTTTTTTTATTTTTTTTATTTAATATAGATAATGTTATCCAACATGGCTTAATTATTAAATAAAAATTAATAATGCCAAATAAAAAAAGAAAAAAAAATCTGGAAGCATCCCTCACGTTGGAGACTTAACCAAGTAACCATTTATTCATTTACATAATGTTTATGTAATTTTATGAGAGCTCTCTACCATTAGATCACATTGAGAGGTGATACCTATTAAAAATTGATAAGAAATATTAATCCATTTACATATTTAATATAGCATATAAAATAATATTTTACTTGCATAAATCACATATTTTTTCTTCCTTATAGTTCTTTAAGTAAAAAACAAGACAAAGGCACAACCTTTCCATTCAAATACATTAAAAAAAAAAAAAAAATCCATTCAAATGAACATAAAAGCTTCTCTTGACCTAAACCAGGCCAAGGTATAGGAAATTTGATTAACAAGATTTAGTATGATCATATTATAATTAAATTTAATTAATAAGTTGTTAATTGACCATTGAAAGAAGCAACTTTTTATTTAAAAAAACAGCATAGGATGTAGTAGATAAGCCTTTGTAGGTTTTGAATGGTATCGTTTTAATTTATAGGCTGCTTCCAAGTTGGCTTTTATGCATCTCTCATCTCTCATCAACTTACCAAGTAACCAAGTAACCAACCGAATAATTAAGTGCCAACAATAACCAAGTACCCAAGTAACCAACCAAATAATTAGGCGCCAATTTTTGGACTTGTTTCCCCCCACTTTTCTTTGATAACCATTTTACTGAAAAAAAAAAATCCTCCTACTTTTATCATAATTTCATCTTATCTTATCTATAAGATTTAATACCAATTATTTTATTTAAAAACAAAATATTCATAATTAATAAATATTTATAAATTAAATTAAATTATTTTATCAATTGAGTTAGGAATATAATTGTTTAATCAAATTAAAACTCTAACTCTTAATTCCTATTTAAATTCTAACTAACTTAATACATTTTAAAAAACCATTATTATCCTCAAATAAAATAAATTACTAAAAGGATAATAACAAACTGGGTTAGATAGTTGAACAACAATTTATTTTAATCTTTAAATACAATCCCAAAAATTTAGACCATGAAAAATTGAAAAAGTTTTTTAAAAGAAATAAATTTGCTATCAATCTTCAAAAGTAATTAATTTGGTTCCCATGAATTCAGTTAACTTATTTACTTTAAATTCATTTATTTTCAAACAAAATATATTTCTGAACTCCAACTAAATTATAAATAAATTACTATATTTTAAAAAACCATTATTACCCTCAAATAAAATTCATTTTTTAAAAAAAAAAAAAATAGTAACTTCCAAGTAATTTAATCTGAAAAAATGAGCAGTCGTAATACACATATGAGGATAAGCAAATATCACCACATATGATAATACACATTGAAGATATCTAACGTTTTTCATGAAGTTAGATTACTTACATATTAAAAATTCAACCTTATCCATCTTATTTGTAAGGTGAGAATTTGAGGTGGGATATTTAAGCTCTCGATTAGAGACCCATAAGATTAAAAAATTAAAGAAAAAATTAGCCAATAGTTCGTGTAAACATAATAAAGTTTGCAATAAGGAAAATATCTTTCGATATGTATAGGTAGCAATAATTGTTCATAATTACTGATAGAGTATAACAGTTTCCGAAGTCAAAGCATATCAAATTTGATAGAGTATAACAGTTTTCGGAGAAAGGATTTAGTGACAAAAATATAGTTTTGAAATATAACTCTGTAACTATTTTGAATCAACAGTGAGGAACATGAATGGTCGTCACTAAACATCTATACTATTAGTAAGGAAATATAAATTCGTGACTAAATATTTTATAACTAAAAAGAGGATAAAGGATTTAGTGACAAAAAATATAGTTTCGAAATATAACTCGGTAACTAATTTGAATCAACAGTGACGAATATGAATAATCGTCACTAAACATCTATGCTATTAGTGAGGAAATATAAATTCGTGACTAAATATTTTATAACTAAAAAGAGGATAAAGGATTTAGTGACAAAAAATATAGTTTCGAAATATAACTCGGTAACTAATTTGAATCAATAGTGACGAATATGAATGATCGTCACTAAACATCTATGCTATTAGTGAGGAAATATAAATTCGTGACTAAATATTTTATAACTAAAAAGAGGATAAAAGATTTAGTGACAAAAATATAGTCTTGAAATATAACTCGGTAACTAATTTGAATCAATAGTGAGGAATATAAATGATCGTCACTAAACATCTATACTATAAGTGAGAAAATATAAATTCGTAACTAAATATTTTATAACTAAAAAGAGGATGAAGGATTTAGTAACAAAAATATAGTTTCGAAATATAATTCGGTAACTAATTTCAATCAATAGTGAGAAATATGAATGATTGTCACTATATATATATTTTTAGTAACGAAATATAAAGTCGTAACCAAATATTTTGTCACTAAAACCATAATTTGTTGTAGTGTTTGGAGTTTACTTACATAAATGCTTTTTCTATAAAGACCATTTAAACCTAACAGGATTTTTGGTCTTTGTAGGTCACTAATGAAGGTCAGCAGCAAGGCTATTGTGTTGTGCCAAGTGCTAAGAGATTTATGAAAGTCAAGAGGCGATGTAGGCGATAGTAATTCCGATGATGGCCATCCACGTGAAAACCATGAAAACCAGGATGCGTATCTTCCGGTTAAACGGGCAACCACACATCAGTATCGTAATGATGCTAAGAGACACTACGAAACTAGTTGCAGCCACGGTAACAAAGATTTCATATGCTTCTGGGTTTTCATCTGACAAAATGGAATCGCCAGCTTGGTGGTGGCCGTTGTTATCTTGCCAATTACCGCCAGGAGGGGAGTATCCCGCTTTGACGGCCAAGCCGACAACAAGGATTGCCACCTTAATGATCATACCTCGTTGTTAAATACTATTCTTCCACTACTTTTCTTCCCTTCATACTTATTACTTTCTCAAATTTCTTTGACTTTTCTTTTAATTTTTCACCACTTTCTCAGGCCTCTCTTTCTCATGCAAATCCACTTTATTTGTTTATGTTTGTGCACCAGTCCCATTCATTTTTTCTCAACATTTATCATGTAAATTTTCATTTTGCACCCCACCTTTTGCTATGACCTTTTTCCTTTCATACTCCTTTATACATATATCTTTTATGCTTGAAACTAAATGGGTGCATTTAGTAGAAAAATGGACAAAGTAACAACGAGGTATGATCATTGGGGTGGTGATCATTGGGGTGACAATCCTTGTCGTCGGCTTGGCTGTCAAAGGGAGATACTCCCCTTCTGGGGTAACTAGCAAGATAACAGCGGCCACCACCGAGTTGGTGATTCCATTTTGTTAGATAAAACCCCAGAAGCGTATGAAATCTTCGTTAACGTGGCTGCAACCAGTTTCGTAGTGTCTCTTAGCATCATGATGATATTGATGTGTGGTTGCTCGTTTAACTGGAAGATATGCATCTGGGTTTTCATGGTTTTTGCGTGGATGGCTGTCATCAGAATTGCTGTGGCCTACATGGTATATCTTCAAGAGGTCGCATCTTTTTCTGTTCCCAATGTATTTCAAGCTGCCATTATAGTTTTTGGTGCTTGGCATGCCATACGGCTACTCCATAAGGCAATCAAGTGGATGTTAAATTGGTGAGCTCTACCTGATGTGTAGGATTCCCTGATGTCTGCCAAAAAAAGAAAAGTTAGTTTATTTTAAAGAGTTCGGATTAGATGTATCAAAGGTTCAAATGTTATAATCTTGTTCTTGTTACATGTTATAATTTTATTGATGATGTCCTTGTTTTTCTTGTATATATACCAGCGGAATGGCCAGCGAGATCTTGACCAAATTGCTGGTAGGATTGTGGTTGCTCCTTGAATTGTTGGTTGATTACGATGCGCCAAGTCAGACGAGTGTAATTTGATACATTTCAGTGTTCTATTAGTTAATGGTGATGAATTTGATAGCTTGAACAACTTGAGTTCTGTTCAGCTCACTGTGGATCACTGCACATATGAGGAAGAGGTCAAGTTCTAATTCTATTTCTCCTCTTATTTTTCCTGATCTACTTTGATGTTTATTAGAACAGAAAAAATTGGTTTGACGTGGACTAACATTGAGTTTCGAATTCCAGGAAGTGATGATGAATCTGTGGTAATGAATGACAGAGTAAAAGGTTACTTGAAGGTCACTTGCACATTTGGGGCTGGATTTCTCAAATAGGTATGTTAACATTTCAAGGCCTAATTGTTCAAAAATATGTTCTACTGATATGAGATTTTTATGGTCAATCAAGGTTATAGAAGTTCAGTTCTTTTTGTTCATATCTTACTAAATTCTCTGTTTGTTCTTGTGGCAGCCAAAGTGGAATGATGCACTTCT
This sequence comes from Nephelium lappaceum, assembly GCA_021234005.1. NCBI lineage: Eukaryota > Viridiplantae > Streptophyta > Magnoliopsida > Sapindales > Sapindaceae > Nephelium > Nephelium lappaceum. The sequence continues at coordinate 5,843,708 of CM038000.1, read as the reverse complement.
AGAGATGTTCAGGATCAACTACATTGGTACCTCTCCATGTATCACATGTTCTCCTTCACTCTATCATCACAGACTTGGACCAAGAGACAAATTCTTGGTACTCTCTTCGGGTGGACTCTATCAGTACTTCACCAACGAAGAAGCTGCATCTGAAGTGGAGTCTTTCATTGCTGCATTTCCTGAAGGAGATCCTGCACAGCATCTCATTGAAGAAGTGTTGTTTCGTGCAGCAAAGAAAGCTGGTTTGGGTTTCCATGAGTTGCTTGACATCCTGCAAGGGGATAATCCTGCAAGGGTATGGGTTTCCATGAGTTTAAGATTGATTTCATCATTCAGGCATCCAAGTCTCACCACTTTCTAGTTAAGATTCATCTTCAACTAGTCATTTTAATAGGAGGTTGCGAATATATTATGTAACTAGTTTTATAGAGTTGTAAAACTAAGGATTTTTTGGGGATAATCCTAACTAAAATTACTATTATGAAATTACATTATAACAGACGTGCATGGTGGGGTTGGGACCTTTGTTTTTGTTTCTTTTTATTACAAATTCATGCATTATTCTCATTAATAATGTAGTGTTCTACGTCTACACTAGCTCTTCTCTTGAGGATGGCAAGAGAGTAGAAGTTACTGACAATTGAGATTGTGGAGCGTGGCATTGAGGACTCAGGTCCTTATGCAGGGTCACCTAGCTTTTCCATCAGGGTTCGGAAGAATTCAGGCATTGGAGGCCAAACTTACATGCCTCGAACAGTTTGCTGGCGTGGTTGCAAAGCTTACCTCAAGGATGGTCGAGAAGAGGCAGCTATGGTATTTTTCGGGGCAATTGATGACCTTCTTGTTGCCACAAAAATACGGCCAAAGGACATAAAAATCCTGGTGGTTAACTGTGGAGTGTGGAGTGTTGAAACACTACACCATCAATCTCATCAATGATAATAAACAATTGGTTCGAACTCACAAAGGCATGGATAATAGAACCTTCAAATGCATACATCTCAAGGAAGATGCAGAAGGGAAACAAGGCCTCTCAGTGAGCAAGGATGTGACTGAAGTAGGTGGCCATGCACTCGAGGCCAACATCACCACTCTTGGCCCTTTGGTTCTGCCTGTCTCCGAGCAGCTTCATTTCTTCACCAATATGCTCTGCAAGAAGAAAAAAAAGCCTTACAAACTTGCTTTCGAGCACGTATGCACACGAGCAAGAAAAGTGCTTGACCAAATTCAGAACTACTTGAAGTTAACAGAGGAGTACATGGAAGCATACAGGAAAATATTGGAGCGATTCGGCAACACTTCATGCAGTAGTGTGTGGTATGAGTTGGCTTGCTTACTTGGAAGCAAACATAGAGATAAAGAGAGGTGATAGGATTTGGCAAATTGCTTTTCGTTCAGGATTTAAGTGCAACAGTGCTGTTTGGAAGGCTCTTAGAAATGTTGGGAGGCCTAGCCGCAGTCCCAGGTTTGAAGACTCAGCATGAAAGAGAATACAAAGACTTGGAAATTAAATACACACACATGACTTGTCTCGGAAATAACTGTTCAAACTAACAACAGAAGTTGCGCGTGCATATATATATATATATAAAACTTAAAAAATCGGTATTATTTAATCATTGATCTTAAGAGTTTCTTCAATAATACCACTTTCTTTTTCCTCGATATCCTCGAATCTTCTTTATATGTTGATCCAACACCATTCCTCTCTATTTATCAATTATTCATCTAACTACTGCAAATTTGATAATTAAGGGAGCTGGACAGTATTCCAAACTCTAATCTTGTCAATGTAATGTACGAGGCACCTAGCACTACTCTCCAAGTGAACTGTAAATGAAACCCTTAAACAGTCCAAAACCGTTGGATTCAATCGCAGGACATTTTACATGACCAAAAACGATATCACTCTTTAATTAGACTAACTGGTACTGACAATATTCCTTTTCAATCCTTCTAGAGACATTGAAATTTGAAGTAATAATCTTTATAAATTTGACCAAGATCGAGCCAGAATTCTGAAATTTAATTTTAAGTTAATACAAATCAAATATATTAATATTAAAAATAAGTTATTAAAATCAAATTCAAACATTTACTATAATGGCATTAAAAATTAATGTATAAATAAACATCATTTTTATGAATCAAATAAAATAATACATATATACTTGTTTCAAAAAATAATAATGATAATAATACATGTATTAATAATGATATACAACGTCTATTCTTTTTCTTAAAAAAATTCTATGTAAAATATTTATTAAATTATCAATTTAAAGAAAAAAAAGTTCTATAGTAACAAAAATAAAAATAAAATTCAATAGACTATTTATAATAAAAGTGTTAAAGAGTTGGGGAAGCGATGATATAAATGCCAGGAAAAATGTTTTACAAGACTATTAATATTTTGGGACTAGAGTATTAATATTTGTAAGTATATTTTGAAATTGCTTAATTATGTATTTTTAAGTAATTTGATGTATGAATGTATCAGTAACTAAAAATTTTATTAAAAAAAAGGTGTGAGAATTACTTTTTTGGGTGCCAATAGAATCATCCTATTTGTAATTCTCTTAAAATAAAAATTCAAAACAATACATATAAAAATAAATATAAAATTATGGCAAGATAATAAAAAAAGTGATGTATTTCATATAGAAATTAAAATCTAGATAAAATAGATTTGCTAAAAAATCGTAAAAAATATTTATATATAATAAGTATTTAATTAAATGATCGAAATTGAAATTTAGATAAAGTGTCATGATAAAAATACATGCAGTTGATACATATATAATTAAATTATTTAAAAAAATCCCATTGGTTGAGAGGGCCATGGTCTCTATGGGGCCCCCCTGTCCGTGGGCTACTGGATTTGATGATTTGATCATATCAACCATAAATTTTACTTGTTTTAAATCTTTTAAAAAGAGGAAAACCACTATTATTGAAAATTTGGATGTGAACAAAAAAGTTGAAAATCATGAGAAAGTGATCGGTGGAAACTCTGGTGAATCTTCAAAAAAATAGCAGAAGAACGAGCCTAGGCCAAGCTTCACCTACATTTATTCTGGAATGACATATGAAGTTAAAATTATAAAGTAATATAATGAACAAATAAAATTACTAAAAAATAAAAGATAATTGGCATGATTGACATAGTAAAATATCATTAACTCATCAATCAGTCTAAATGATTAGCTAATGCTTAATCACAACTAACATTACATGCTTTTTACTTTTTTTTTTTTTTTTTCAATTTTCTTTTATATCAATCAAGACCTTTCTCATGTCCTCATTTTTGTGATTCTTAATTTATTGAGATGGTAATTTTTTCATTCACCCAAATACAAAACAAAACAACAAAAGACTTTCGAATTCTGTTATTATTTAACTAAATACGATTTGATTGTATATATTGTAGGTTAATCTGAACTATACTATTAAAAACTTCTTCATATACGAGTGCAAAATGCATTTATATACTTCGTCCAAAAAACCGAAAATTGACACTGTCCGTTGGCTACATATGTGACTCTTGCATATAACGAACATTTAACCTGAAAATAGAATTTTTATAGTCAAATATAGAACAAATGTCTCCATTAGCCGAGTAGGGTTTGTGAAACAGTGGTCTAGTGTCTTTTAATTAGAGAATTAGATCAAGTGATCAAATGGAGTTGATAAAATAGTATTAAAGGTTCGCTAGTTACTGGCCACATGTTTGAAATTGAATAGTTAGATATTAATATTGCTCCATCAGTAAATTATTAAAAGCAGATTATGTCCTATTTAGCGACTGGATTTCCGATTAATTAATTTCAAGTTATTCAAATTCTGAATTAGGTATGTATTTATGTTCATTAAACAATATTTCTATTCAATGTTGGTAGATTAATTTTCCCATGTGATCTTTTTATTTTCCTTTCTTCTACTTTTGGACTATTTTTTTTTTTTTTTGAATTTACTTTTGGACTATTTTAAGAGTAAGTTAGGTGGCTTATGAAAATTACACTACTTTATCTTTTTTGGAAAGTACACCACTTTATCGTTCTCGTGAAAATTCGCTTCAAGCCTCAAATTTTTTTTTATTTTTTATTTAAAAGAAAAAAGAAACCAAATAATCTATGCTGTGAACCTCTTTCAAAAAAAAAAAAAAAAAAAACGAAGAAAGAAAAAAAACTATGTTGTGAACCCATTCTATATGATTTTTCATCATCAAAACACTACTGGATAGCTTAAATATTTTTATTATAATAGTAAGAAAAACTTTTCCGCTATTTACTAATAATTATGAAAAGTAAAATTTGAAATCATAATATTCACTACAATTATAAAAAAAAATAGATGCACACCACCAATTAAAAATAAATAAATATCTATCTCTGAAGAAATAAAAAAATAGTTTAAATAACTTTAGATTATTTTCAACAAATTTCCATATTTCTGTCTCATGGGTGTGTTAAAAGGTGTGCTACCATACTATGATAGCTCTGTAGCGATAAAAGATCTAGCCTTCTTTGTTACTCTATCCATTACTCAACATGTTAATGTCAAGAAATTAACCAATTCTTGCGACTAAGAATTTGTCATTTCATTTGTTTTGGAGATGAAAATTGATCCTCTTATTTGTTTTGCTTTTTGATACAAAATATGAATACAATTATTCGTTTCATGTTTACTAATTATAACTATTTAACAAGTTTTGCAAGTGAAGTTCATATTTCAAAGATTGAGAAAGCATTCCTTCTTACACTATAATGTTGATGTGTGCCATATGCCTTTCCAACAAGATCACTAAGATTTAAGTCTTCCATTACCTGTTAGTACATGATAACTATACAATCATCAATCAAATCAAATATAGCTATACAAGAAGCTTCATGATAAATCCAGAATAAAGACCAATGAAAAATTGAAAATATCCATACTTGGTTGCTTTTAGGCCCCACTAGAACAAATAAGCAAGTTTGCTTGGTGATGTCTTGAATTTCTACCTAGTCAGCAAAAAATATGTACCTAGAAACTACAAGTACACAGTGTCAAGAGGATCTTTTTCTTTACTGTTTCCATTTTGATAATTTAATGACTTCAAAGAATTTATACCTAGGGTAGTTTCACTTTAATGCTTATTGGTGTGTGATATACAACACTTGGTCCGAGTATAATGATCATTGTGTGCTATAAAGAATTTAAAGATTTTCCATTGTTTTGAATTTTACAAAATTGAAAGGTGTTATCAAATGCTTGTATTCTGATTTTTGTTTGTTCTTTATAGTTAAGGCTGTAATTTTCTGTGGACTGCAGGGTCCACTTTTTGCACTTAACTCTGATATCAACAATATATTATTGTTTCTCATAGCAAGAAAAAAAAAAAAAAGTTTGATACATATCTAAAGCTCAAAAATTGTAAGTGCTCCCATTTATGAGTATGCCCTAGAGCAAGCAAGCTAGATTAGAGACTAACAAGCAGGCAAACTTAATCTTTCAAATTGTGCAAAAAGTATGGTTTCGTCAGAGAAACGAAAAAGAAAAAGAGACTCAGACTGTGCATTGGAATACTGGATATAGAAAGTAGAAACAAATGCATGAGTCATGGCATATTAGTGAAGTCAAAGCCTAGTCTTGTAAATTCATTTTTCTTTTTTAGAAAAGCAAACCATTATATTGTTACGTACATTTTTTTTGGGACAATTTGACATTAAGTCAGATAATTATCGAGATTTAAAAGAGATAAGACACTATCACATAGTATAAAATTCCACTCTCAAAAATGGGATCCACATAATTAGTAGGAAAATATCCATATAAATATATATATATTTGTTATTAGCGGTGCTCGAACCTACCACCACATGCATGAGTAAGTGGGTTCTTGTTCATCACAACAACTTGTTGGAGCTACGTTATTGTTTTTTAATATTTTGAGAACAATGATGCTACATTTTAATTTTCATGTAAATAAGTACTTTAAAGCTAAAGATGTCTTCACAATAGCACCTCCCATGGCCCTTCAAGGAGAAGATGAGGGTACACTTGACAAATGTTTCATCTTCTTAGCAACCAAAAACTGCAATGGAAATCATACTTGCATTTTACTTAGTGGGCCGCCAATCCAGCCCTTAACAAAGATTCATCTGGATCTTATCAATCCTAATATTGTTTTGGGCTCGCATCAACATTCTTGGGCTGTTTGGTGGACCCATTATTTGGAAATAAGTTATTTTAGAAATGATAGATTTGGAATAATATAATTAAAAAAATAATTAAGTGATTTAACATTCAAATAAAAATAAAAAATTATAGCTTTTTATTTTTGGTGAGTTTTGAGTGGTTTTAAGTGGTTTGATTACTTAATAAAACAAATAAAAATGACTTAATAAGTATAATTTAGATCCATTAAATAAGAAGATATAAAAACAATCGACCGATCATAAGCTGGCAAACTTAATCTTTTGAATTGCGAAAAAGTACAGTTTCGTGAGAAAAACGAAAAAGAAAAAGAGACTCATACTTTGCACTAGAATACTGGATATAGAAAGTAGAAACAAATGCATGCAACGTGGCATGTTGGTGAAGTAAAAGCCTAGTCTTGTAAATTACTTTTTCTTTTTTAGAAAAGCAAACCATTATATTGTTCAAAATAGATATAATATAAATATTCTTAAGTGGCCCAAAGTGGGTTTTGAAAGTAACCTATTACTTTTTTTGATAACCAATTGCATCGGATTATGGTATAATTATTGTTCTTACATTGATTGATTTCACATGCATGTTTTGTAATTTATTTAATTTGAACCACAATCATGTTATATATATATATATATATTTAACAATCTGTTACTAGGTCAGATAACTATCAGGATTTAACAGAGATAGAACACTATCGCGCAGTCCAAAAATATACTTTAAAAAACGAGAGAGGTCTACCCACATAATTTGTGGGAAAATTGCCATATATATATATATATATTTGTTATTGGCGATACTCAAACCTGCCATCACATACATGAGTAAGTGGGTTGTTGTCCATCATAGCAACTTGTTGTAACTTCATTATTGTTTTTTAATATTTTGAGAATAATGATGCTACATTTTAATTTTCATGTAAACAAGTACTTTAAACCTAAAGATGTCTCCACAATAGCACCTCCCATGGCCCCTCAGGAAGAAGATGAAGGTACACTCGACAAATATTTCATCTTCCCACCAACCAAAAACTACAATAGAAATCATACTTGCATTTTACTTATTGGGCCGCCAATCCAGCCCTTAATGAAGACCAATCTAGATCTTATCAATCCAAATATTGTTTTGGGCTCGCTTCAACATTCTTGGGCCATTTGGTAGATTATTTAACTGTTTTTTTTTTGAAAAAATATTATTTAACTATTATTGATTTTCATTCCTAATATTATAATTTAATTAGGATTTGAAAGAGGAAGATGACTTAAACTTACAATCTCGACAATATCCTCTTTGTTAAAGACAAAATTGATATGGAGTAGGGAGTCGTGATTTGTAATGTAGTCCATGAGTTTGATATGATATGAGAAGTCAATGGATTGATCTTTTTATTATCTTGAAATTCGACTAACCCATTTGCATTATTTTGGTAAATTTTGGTAAACCCTGTTAAACTTAGAAAAATTATAGAGAAAAATGTGTACTTGAAGATAATGCAACTGCATATTTGATGATAATGCAACTGCAAATTGTAATGGGTCAAAATTACAGTTCCGAGTCCAGCTTTGATTGTAGGAGCTAGGTTTAATGGACACTAACAATTTGCATAAAAGCTTGGTGGTTAAGAAAAAAAGATTGAGATGAGATGCAGGTTATTTTTGATTGAATAGAGCTTTTGTGATTTTGGAAGAGTTTCAGTGCGTAAATACATGTCTCTCGTTTGAAAAATATGAGCTGCCTTCACAGGCCTCAAGCTCTCATCCATTTTGCACCCACGTCTTGCATGTTGCATGACACCACCCACAATTCCGCTTTATGGTGCATGTCCCTTCTTCCTCGCGCTGTGAAATGGAGGGACGTGAGATTCATGTTTGAGCAAGCATAACCGATACCTCTCAAAGACGGGACTCATCGGTGTTCTTTTTTTCTTTTGAAATATGTTTTGGGTTATCATTTGGGCTTTCAGTATGTGGGCTGTATTAATAAACTGCTTCCCCTCTCATGGGCCTTAGACTCGAATTCTACGTTACTGTCCATTACCACTCGACTTGGGCCACACAATTTTGGGGCCTCAAATGAGTCCTCCATGCATTCACCATTTTTACCAATGCACATATATAGTAATCTGAACACTTCATATAATAATAATAATAATAATTTGAATAATAACTATTTAAAAATAAATAAATAAAACAATAGCACTAGGTGTTCTTATTTTATATGACTAATTTTTATTTTAATTTATGACATACTAATTGGTAAACAAATATACATTAATTATAATATATAATTATAATAAAAGTTTAAATGTAAATTGGAATGTTTATATATATAATAACCAAATAATACTTTTTAAAAAATAAAAAAATTAATAACACTAAGGACTAAAGGTTTATCAAGACTTATTAAAACTAAAATTTATTTATTTGACTCATAAAGTTAGAGAGTAAAAATATTGCGTTAACCAGAGGACGTCCAAAATGCTTAATATTATTTATGCGTAATAATTAATTGATATGAGTTTCTTTTTTTGTTTAAAAAAAAATTAATTGATATGAATTATATAACAAAGTGAGTGTTATTATTTAACAATGGAAATTTTTAATTTTTTTATTTGAAAATTTTCATATTTATAATAATAAAATATGATTATCCGACATAAAGATGTTAACAATATGATTGGTGGACATTATAAGACCTTAGATTACAATATTCCTACATGGCACTTGTTCTCACCAAGAAAAAATCCACACCATGAAAATAATATGAATAATATTTGTGTGCAATCATTATAATACCTCGAAAAAATTATATTAATTATATAGGAGAGAGTGAGATCATTATAATAATTTATATTAATTATGAATTTGAATACAATAATAGTAATAATAATAATAATAATTCGAATGATAAGTATTTAATATATATATAATAATTTGAATGATAACTATTTAAAAATAAAAAATAAAACAGTAACGTTTGGCGTTCTTATTTTATATGACTAATTTTTATTTTAATTTATGACATATTAATTGGTAAACAAATATACATTAATTATAATTTATAATTATAACAAAATCTTAAATGTAAATTGAAATGTTTGTATATATAATAACAAAATAGTACTTTTAAAAAAATAAAAATAAAATAAAAAATTAATCACACTAAGGACTAAAAGTTTATCAAGAATTATTAAAACTAAAATGTATTTATTTGGCTCATAAAGTTAGAGAAAAAAAATTGCATTAACCAAAGGACGTCCAAAATGCTTAATATTATTTATACGTAATAATTAATTTATATGCTTTTCAAAAAAAATAATTAATTTATATGATTTTTCTTAAAAAGACTTAATCATATGAATTATAACAAAGTGAGTATTATTATTTAACAATGGAAATTTTCGTTTTTTCATTTGAAAATTTTCATACTTGTAATGATAAAATATGATTATCCGAGATAAAGATGTCAGACATTGTAAGACCTTAGAGTACATATATTCCTACATGGCACTTGTTCTCACCAAGAAAAAATCCACAGCCTGAAAATAATATGAATAATATTCGTGTGCAATAATCCAGAATTCCATTCATTGAATGAAATTATCTCATTCAATTCATCCAAACAAACTTAAAGATCTTGAAGATGAAGAGAGAGCCTCAAAGATGAACAAAATAAAAATCAATCACTAGGTTTCGAAGATGAAGAAAATCATATTCAGATCAAACATAAACCCTTTCCATTCTAGGTTCGAAACCCAAGAGCTTGAACACCTATTACTTCTGGATTGAGATCCGCTGCTACAAAGGGAATAGCATGAACAGAGGAGGCTCGCCTGCCCTTTTTGCAATGACGTTCATCAAAGGGAGACGAGCCTCCTTACGATGAACACTGTAGCGAACAATAAGGTGAGCCTCTCTTGTTCGAAGCCGACCCTTCAAAGGAGGTGAAGCAACAGAAGGAGCAAGCCACAATTAGAGCCGAAAAATCTACATCAGCGAAGAAGAAAAAGAGGTCAATCGACAATGGTAGATGTGGAAGAAGATGAAGAGGTCGACGATGAGAAAGAAGAAAGAGAGGAGGTCGGCGATTGTATTTGTCAGTGTGTAATTTGGCGGTAATGGTGAAGAAGAAGAAGACTTTGGGCAAGAAGAAGAAGAAGAAGAAGAAAAGAGGTTGACGATAAGAAAGAAAAAAGAAATGAGGTATTTGTCAGTGTGTAATCTGACGGTAATGGTGAAGAAAAAGAAGACTTTGGGCAAGAAGAAGAAGAAGAATAGAGGTCGACGATGAGAAAGAAGAAAGAGAGGAGGCGGTAATGGTGAAGAAGAAGAAAACTTTGGGCAAGAAGAAGAAGAAGAAGAGAGGTCGACGATGAGAAAGAAGAAAGAGAGGAGGTCGACGATGAGAAAGAGAGAGAGGAACCCAAATTTCATCTGAGTATGTTTTTTTTTATTTTTTAATTATTTAAATTTAAATTTATTTTTCTATTTATAATTTTTTTAGTATTTTTTTAAACAAAAAGGTGAGAGTATTTTCACTGTTTAGTTAGATTTATACTATTCAACGTCAAATCCAATAGAGATCCACTAATGGCGGGTGGGTTTATTGTAATAAAATCAAAATTTTACTTCGTCTACAAATTTTTTTTTTGGGTAGTTAAATTGTAATTTATTTTTTGAAATTAGTTAAATTATAATTTACTCTTTATATTTTTATATTATAAATTGAAAAAATGAAGACCTCCATCCTAGTTAGGTGCAGGGATGGATTTCCAACCTTATCACCATTCCCAATCCTTAAAAATCTCCAAAAATTCTCCCCAAATGGGGATGGAGATTTGAGGATTTTGATATAGTTAACAACTTCAAGTCTTTCTCAATAAATTTTAAATGTAATATAAAAAAAGTGGGGCATCTTTTAAGTCAATTGTTGGTTGCCAATAGCACCACTCAATAGAATCTGGCCCATTAGTCTGCATGAATCCCGTGTTACACTAACAGCAACTATAGGCCCAAAATTGTAGATGTAACAAGACATCACCAAGGATGAAGCGCAATAAATTTGGACTATAGACCATTTGGACCACCAAAAATTAAGAGCGTTGGAATACCACCCCTCAAAAGTTGTATGCACACCTTTCTTTGTCTGTATGCCTCATTAATTTTTTTCGAAAATCTATTTTTTTAAGGACACCCCACTTTATACCAAACATGCCATTTCTATTAATTTTAAAAATCATATGTTATAAATAAGAGAAAATTTCATTTTAATCGCTAATGTTTGGTTGATCCCTTTGATCAGAATCATAAATTGGGCTAAACACACTTTACTTTTTAGTATGCAATAATTTAAAAGCAAAAAGCTGTCCACAGAGCTAGTCCAAAAGGAATCATACATGAGTTTTGCATCACACAATTAAAAACTAGTCCAGATATTAGTTGGCCCTGATGTAGTTGGCTTAGGCACCGACTGCCCCTTGCCAATTTCCTTGGCAAGGTTCTACACCTGGGAGGTTCAAAAATATGTGGCAGCTTCTATTGCGTTTGCAGCTTCTCCCTCTTATGTGAGGGCAGTCCCATCACCTATATATGGATCGATTTCTTTTGTTTAAGAGTTACTCCTTGGACTGTGCCTTCAGTGTTCAATCTCATTGGATCTGATTATTTTCAGAGTCTATCCTAGTGATATGATATAATAATAATAATAATAAAACTAGTCCAAAAAGCAAACATGGATAGCCATATGTTTATTATGGCTTGTCTTCCGTGTAGAATAAGCACCGTGTCATTTCAAAATAAATGAGAAGCCGTGTAGCTATCGTTGGACAAGTCTAGACTACTTTACATATGAATTGACTAAGATGATGGACAAGTGTTTTAATGTAGAACTTCTCTGAAACACCATTTTGTACTCCACATTTTGATTTTCCAATTTGCCACAGATAAACCAACCCATTAAATTTTTTTTTTTTCCACTCTTAAGAAATGTTTCCTTGAGAACATTATTATTAACTATTGTCGAAAAGACGAGTCTGATATCATTTCACAACAAAATGAAAAGTTTAAGCAATTAAAACAATCCAACACTTATTGCAAGACTAAAGCACTCGGTTAGCATTATGTATGAAGACCAAAGCTAAATATAAAACATATATAAAAAGAAGTAATGATATTTTAATCCTATAAGACTCATCCCACCATGCAAGGAAAGAGCATTTTTAAAAATAATATTTTTAAAAACAGTAATGCGTTTAGTAGTATTCTTGAAAATTCATTTCGAAAACGAAAAATGATAAAAGTCGTTTGGTACTATTTTGGAAAACATAAAATAATAAAATTCTTTTCTCTCTCCTTACTGCTCTCTCTCCATCACCTCACCGGTCCTTTTGTCTTCTTTACACACCGCTCTCTCTCTCACCTCACCGCTCTCTCTCACCCCGCTTCTTCATACAGTGGCACCTTTCTACTTCTCATCCGTCAGAACAAGCTCTTTCTCCTCGCCTTTGTTGCCTCCTGCTAGCTTTGCGCCTTCAATGATGCACTATCAGAGTCTCCTTCATCGTCATCATCGTCGTCGTCGTTACTATTGTTGCCATCTTCTTCTTCTTTTAGGTCTTCTTCTTCATTGTCTTCTTGTCCTTCTACTATTTTGTTGCCAAAGATAATCAGGTTGAATTTGCGACATATGATTGGTGACTAGAGATGGTGGTCTTCATCTATGGAGACTAGTTGTGTCGGCAATTAGATTAGATGTTTTGGTGCTTTCGACGTTGATTTATGGTTTGTGTGTGTTTTTGAGATGATGCTATCTGGTTTGTGTTTGTGTTTTTCATTTATGGCAACTGGTTTGTGACTCATTTTATTTTTTATTTTTTATTTTTCATTTTTTTGTGGTTGAACCAAATCTGGTTTCATTCTGGTTGTTTCAATCTGGTTCAACCAGATCATTTTTGTGACTGAACCAGATCGGCCTCTATAGCCTTCAGTTGGGTGCTTGTGTTTTTTTCATTTTTTTTCAACAATCGATCATTTTTGAAAATTGTTTTCCACTCCAACGTTATAATTTTTGAAAACATGTTTTTCATTTCCAAAAACATGTTTTTGAAAATGATTAATAAACACACTCGTAAACATTTTTCATTTTTAAAAATGGAAAACCATATTCAAAAACAGTTCCAAACAGCTACTAACATTTTCATTCATAAACTACTTGTCTACAATCACTAACACATCACATTTACTCTCGCAGTTTGCACCTAATTAAATCTTGTTTGAAACATAAGAAAATGACCAACTTAAACAAATTAGAAAAGTAATTATTCAAGTAATTTGCTTGTATACCTGTACCATATTTTGTGTTGTATCAAAGAAGTTATTTTCTGTGCGCAAGTGAAAGGTCTTGGGCTATAGTGAAATTCAAATGGATTCATGGGCCTTTAAAGTCTGTAAAGGCCCAATTCCTTTTGGTCTTGAGTGGCTATATTTCCACCCCTCAAAAATGGTATGTACACCCCTTTTGTTTGTATACCTAATAAAAAATTTAAATTTTTCAAATTTTTTTTATACTTGTTTAATACAAAGGCTACCATTTTCTCTTAATTTTATTGTATATATTTTTGTAAATACACATAATTAATATCTATTTTATTATTTATTTAATGAATAATTCGCATAATTGCATGAATAAAAATTCACATACTTTCATCAATAAATAATTATTCATGCTTTGTCAAAAAAAAACAAAAAAACAAAAATTAATGTAAAACATACCCTTTCATGACTAATTTCATTTGAAAATTTTGTTTCATTCTCCATAATTTGCAATCAAACTGTATTCCTTGAAACGAATTTGGTATTAAGATTAGAATTTAGAAGAAAAATCAGGGTTTGTGAGAGTAACAAAAAAAAAAATTAGGGTTGGAAAGATTAAAAAATGTTTGTAATATTAATGATATTTTAATTAATAATTGGTGGGTGTATTTATAAACTATTACTTATTTAGTAATTTTACTCAAGGGTAATATTATATATATTTTTAAAAAAAGTTAATTTAAGGTGTACATACAATTTTTTAGAGTGCAAATGTTGCCAATCTTGTCTTTGATCCGAAATATAAAATTGCTCATTAAACCTCAATAATTCATTATTATTTGTTGAATAGATGATTTCAAAATTAATTCATCCAATCAAATCAAAATTTTTGCTCTTTTAGGATTTGTTGTAATCCATATATATTGACTTTTTTCTTTTTCTTTTTTTGAAAAAATCCATATATATATATATATTGACTTAATTTTACAAGAATGATAAATCTACATCTACTTTTTAGCTTTGAAGATGTTATATCAAATTTGAAAATGGTATTTCCATTTAGGTATTGAAATTAGTATTCTTTGTACATTCACATTTATTGACCAATTTGGTTTTAATTTAAAATGATCAGGACATTTTCAATAATGCCACCCATAAAAATGATTTAAACACCCATTTTCTTAAAAAAAAAATTATATGATAAGATTATTCCCAAATAAAATTACAAATAAAGAAAAAACACAAATAAGTAAAATAAAATTTCTAGTTACATTTGAAAACAATTTGTCTTTCTTTAAAAAAAAAAATGAAAAAAAAATGTGACTAGTTGTAACCAAAAAACAACAAAAATATTCAAGGATCTAATATCAAACAACTTTTTAATTGTTTTTTTTTTTTTCAATTTTTTAATTCATCTAAAAAATAATGGTTGGCCTAAACACAAAATAATTAATTTTAGGGATATTATTACTATATTTTTGGTTGTTTATATTAATATGCAGATTTTTAAATTTAATTAATGGATATACTAATAACTAAAGTGTGAAAATCATATTTATGGGTGGTAATATTCTCACCCATAAAAATAATTAGGGGGTCATTTGTTTTTTGTTTGAAGACTAAACAGTGTTTATGAAGACTGAAGACTGAATATTGAATAGTGACTGAAGCCTGAAATCTAAACGATATATATATATATATATATATATATTTTTTCCTTATATCTAAATGTATAATAATCTTATTTGTTTTAAAATTAAAATTATTTGAAAACTAATAATTTGAAATTTATATCATTTTACTATTAGTTGTTATATAAATTCATTTAATATGATACAAACAAGTATAATAAATTATTTAGCAAATACTAAAACACTTGTATGTATATATTAATAATATTTTAATTCATAATTAAAATACGATTAATTATTATAGTAAAGTATTTTTTTTTAAAAATTATATATACATAAATAAATTATTATAGTAAAGTAAATTAAATAAAAATAAATAAAATTGTATTAAATTGAATCACTATTGTCATATATTTAAATAAAAATAACTTCAAAAGGAATATAATTAAAATGAATATGTATAATATAAAATTAGGACAAATTTGGAAATATATTTGTTAAAACATTAAAAGAAATTCGTGTAATGTAAAACTAAGACAAACTTGGACATATATTATTTTGAGAAGGATAAAATTGGAATATTAAATTTACAAAATGGTAAAGTGATTTGGTATTAAGTGAAAAGTCAGAAAATGTAGCTTTTTATTTTTAGTAGTTTTTGGATGGTTTTAAGTGATTTGACCACTTAAAAAAATAAAAATAAAAATCACTTAATTGGTTTAATTTAACATCATTAAGTGTTAAGTGTAAAAAACAAACGACCCCTAGCTTTTTTTCCCATCTAATCATAAGCCAAACTTTACAAAATTTGGAGAATATAAAAGGAAACTTCACTACTGCTGGTGGTCCAACTCGCGAGAAAAAGGGCACTGTTAATAGCAGAGAGATTGGATTTTTGGCAAACTATTATATGTCACACAATAACTATCTAACCTTCTTCTAAAGTCTATAATGAAGTGACAAAAATCTTGAAAGAACTCAATTTGTATAAATTATTTTAAATGTGAAGATTTTTAATATTAGATTTTTTCTGAAAATAAAATAACATAAGATACATTGTAGGCCTGCAAATAGGCTTGGTAAAATGGCCAGGGTCTACAGGCCCGGTCTATACCTACAATAATGCGGTTCGGGTATATATCCAAATTGCTATTTTAAAAACTCTTAAAAGAATTGGGTTTGAAAAAATCCGTATAATTATAGATATGATATGAATCTACCTGTGGATCTCCATTAGGCCCATAAAATATTCGTTATTTATGTGCCCCTACTCGTTTCTCTTTCAAAAAAATACAAACTTCGAAATTATAGACTAATAGAATTTGTGTTGCACCAGAGAAGTTGTTTGCTGTGAAGCAGCACACGAGTGCAAGGTCTTGGGCTATAGTAAAATTTCAAGTTGTATTCATAGGCTTTTAAAGCATGTAAAGGCCCAATTAATTTTAGTCTTTGATCCTAAATATACAATTGTTTATTAAAGCTCAATAATTCATTATTATTTGTTGAATTGATGATTTAAAAATTAATTCATCCAATCAAATTACAATTTTTTCTTTTATTTATTTATATTATTATTATTTTTTAAAGATTTGTAGTAATCCAAATATATTGACTTAATTATATAAGAATGATAAATCTACAACTACCTTTTAGCTTTGAAGATGCTATGTCTAATTTAAAAAATTGTAGTTCCATTCGGGTATTGAAATTAGTATTCTCTATATATTCACATTTATTGACCACTTTGGTTTTAATTTAAAATGATTATGACATTTTCTAGTTAGGGTGATGTTATTGCCACCGATAAAATGATTTAAACACCCATTTTCGTATGGAAATTTATATGATGAAATTATTCCCAACTAAAATTATAAGGAAGGAAAAAAACACAAATAAGTCAAATAAACTTTCTATTTTTACAACTTGAAACAATTTCTTTTTAAAAAAATTGAAAACAAAATTAAAAAAAAAAAAATTGTGACTAGTTATAACTTAAATCAACAAAGATCTTTATAGATTTTACATAATATCAACAACCTTTTAAATTTGTTAAATGCAAAAGATTAATGTGGGACATTAAAGATTATAAGTGTGAAAACATGGGACTTTCTAGGTGCCTGGATGTGATTTCTACAAAAAATATCTTTTAGAGCTTCTTACATCCCCACCTTTCTCGTCTAGTTTTTATATCAATTTTCACTAACATTCATAGCATTTTACGTAGATAATATTATTCAGTTGTGTTAAATTTTGTAAACGACTTTCAATAATCACGTCTTATTGTAAATTCAAATTTGAGGCAGATAATTTACCGCATTCTCATTCTTATGAACTAGCAAAACTAGCATATTTTAACTAGCAAATTCTAGGCTACCTTCAAAATAATTTTAGGGGAAAAAGGGATCTCACTATAATTGGTATGATTTTAATATGAATAGCAACTTACAAAAATTTATTAGATTAAATTTATTATGAAAAAAAAAAAAAACGTAATTACATTGTAGTAATACCAACTTGAAATTTATACACTAGAATGATAGACATCTTGCTTCAACAGTATTCAAACATAAATTGTTGGATAGTATCTTCCAAACAATTGGCTAGTATCGACAAGCATGTTAGTTTTGTCAAATTTACAACATAAAAAAGAGAGTGAGTATTGATTATGTAAATAAGCATAACCTCTAAATTAGTTGGAAAAATTTTTAAAGTATGCAACAATTTTTAGAAGATGTGTCTTTGATGTTTACAAGCACAAACATTGAGTGGTCCTATATCTTATCTTACTTACATTGAATAGTAAATATAGGCATCAATGTGACAAACAACAAATGAATAAGAAATGACAAAACATAGCACCTTTTAGATTATAAAAGTTTAGCTAGTTATGGACCCAACCCTTATCAATTATGTAATTGAGGAAACAAAAAGAAACTATTTAAAAGACTGAAAAGACTCATCTGTTACTGTTGGGTCATTATTTAACGTAAACTGCTTATATTCTCATAGGCCTTACACTCTACTTCTTTGTTACTGTCCATTCCCACTCCACTTGGGCCACTCCATTTTAATGAGTCCTCCATGCTTTCACCATTTTTACCAATACACAAATGTAATAATTTGAATGATAACTATTTTAAAAAACAAAAATAAAAAAACAATAACAATTTTTATTTTAATTTATGACATAATAAATATACATCAATTGTAATTTATAATTATAATAAAATTTTAAATGTAAATTGAAATGTTCATATATATATATATATATGTATATATACATGTATATATATATTGATTTATAAGCAAATTGGTGTATATAAAGTTGCTGATTAGGTGATAGCAGCTGAACCGCATGATTGGTCGAAGGACCAAAAAAAGGCCTCCCTTTATAAGTCGATTGCAAAAAAATTATATCATCCTTCATTGAGGTTTGATGAAATTACATTAATAATCAAAGTTTTGATTAAACAATATTAACCTCCCTTGACATTCTAAAAACTCAACAGAAATACATGTTACATTGTTGATCAATAGTGCTCGGCGTTTACTCACTGAGTAATCAATAAATCTCTAACCACTGTCTCATTAATCGATTAGTGAGAAACGATTTTTTGAACCATGGTCATGTCCTAGCCTGAAAGCTTATTTTTGACCCGAAACGGATAAAAAATTATTACTGACCTAATCAAGTTAATATTATAACTTTGGGTTAGCAATATGACTCGGTATTAAGTCAACATGATATCGGGTCATTTGTTAACCTGAAGTTATAACTTTGACCTAATCGGCTCAAAATCATAACTTCGGATTACTACGTAATTCAATATTAGGTCAATCTGATACCGGGTCATGTGTTGACGTAAACATCAATTTTTCCATTTTTACTCATTCCTTTAAAAAAAATAATCATCTAATTCCCTAAAAGCTCAATTATAAACACTAACTTTATCAACACCCAAATTTCTTTGACTTATCTTCAAGTTTTCTTCCACTAAAAGTAAAATTTTAAAAAAGGTTTTATTAATGAGATGGTTTTAATTTATTAGGGGTATTTTGGATAATTCAGGGTAGTTTTGCAATTGTTTTAAGTGAGAGGGTAATTATGTAAATAAGGTGCCAAAAAGGGTAATTTTGCTAAATGCCCTTTTAAGAAATTCAATGAAAATTTTAGGAGAACGATAAAATTTATTACAAATTTCTTTCTTCATAAAAATCAATTTAAAATCCATCCAAATTATTTCCAAATCCATCGCTTAAATGAAATCTGTGATATCAATGATTTTTCAAATACACCTAGATTTTATTGGATTTCATACAAATTTGAATTGAATACACTTAAATTTTAATGAATTCCATACAAATTTGAATTGAATACACCTAGATTTTAGGAGAATGATAAGATTTATTAAAAATTTCTTATTTCATAAAAATCAATTTAAAATCCATCCAAATTTTTTCCAAATCCATCACTTAAATAAAATTTGTAAAGTCAATGACTTTTCGAATGCATCTAGATTTTATTAGATCCCATATAAACTTGAATTGAATACATCTAAATTTTAATGAATTCCATACAAATTTGAATTGAATACACCTAGATTGTAGGAGAATGATTAGATTTATTACAAATTTCTTTCTTTATAAAAATCAATTTAAAATCCATCCAAATTTTATCCAAATCCATCTCTTAAATAAAATCAGTGAAATCAATGACTTTTCGAATACATCTAGATTTCATTGGATTTCATACAAGTTTGAATTGTATACACCTAAATTTTTATGAATTTCATATAAATTTGAATTGAAATACACCTAGATTTCAATGAAATCTATTTAAATCTAGATTGGATACACTTAAAGTTTTAAAATATTTTGAATTCTAATAAAGTGTAAATTAAATACACCCCTTTAAGATTTGCACAAGGAGAGATCTCCATTGCTCAATTAACTAGGAGCAAATAATCATGAGTCATCTCAACAAATATCTTTTTCAATTGTTTTTGGTTCTCTTGGTTCTAAATATTGCATGTCAAGCATCAAATTTTCAAAATCCAATAGTGCATGTCAATATAAAAAAGAACTTGGTGCAGGGGTAGATCTCACAGTTCATTGTGAATCCAAACATGGTGATCTTGGGCAGCATGTCGTCCCTCATTTTCAAATCTACTCGTTCCATTTTCGATCAAATTTTTTGGCAAGACATGGTACATTATATCATTGCAGATTTGCATGGAGACGTGAATCTCATTCATTTGCTATATACGATAGGAGTAGGGATTATTGTAAAGATTGTAACTGGAGTATAAGAGCTAACAATGCATATTACATCGGTGAAGATATCAAAATTCAATATCCCTGGTCATCTTAATTATATTCGATTTCACTGAGTTTATTAGTGTGGCCTGTGAAGTTTCGACTTCTTCTCTTTAATAAAAATACAAGTCACAATAATTTATAATTGCTAAGTTGCATTATTCCATTTTTCATGCTCAAGCTTCGTTTCTTATATAAGCATAAACTTAAGGCTCGAAAAGAATGTCCAATCAATTATAGCTTTCATTTTAGAGTTGCAGTATGTCAAATTCCATTATGTATTCAAGTGTGTTGTTTTTTCATCTTTGTATGATCTAATTCCTAATATATATATATATATATATATATTTATTGTGGTAATATTGTAGTTATTATAATATCATGTATACACAAGTCAATTTGTTGTGGTAATGGTACATTTAAAAGATAACTGAGATGGGTAGAGCTATAATATAATGAAAGTATTCAAGCAGTATATAAATTCATCAAATACGGTAAAACGGAACCAAAAGCGTTCCCGTTTATGCATAAAGAAAATTACCCTAGAACCTGAATTGTTCAACTAATTGGAGTCTAGCCACCAATTACACAATCAAACTCTCAAATCACGGTGTAAGAACCTATGCCATTGTTCTATCTGTTTTCTCCATGTTTACTCACTATGTGTATTTTGTACGCATGTTGTGAAAGTTGATTTTCCATCATTCTCAAAAAGCAAAACAATATTATATATTTATAGGGGTGGCAATTATTTTTTGATAACCACTAATAAATGCCAGTGGTTACTCGTTCCTATCCAAATCCATTTTATTTGGATCATGAGTTTGGGTTATCTTGGGTGGACCCGACCCAACAACCTAATAATCCAACATATAATATCTAAATCGACTTATCATTACAAAATTGGTTTCTTCCATCTACATAGAATCTAGATTTTAATAGCTTATTGCTTTTGGATTTGGAGTACTTCGCCTATAGTTATCTATCTTCCAGTTCATAAATATAGGGGGAAAACCAACCATGTAATGTACTATCAACATATTTAAACAATAAACACAAATAAAAGAGAGAAAGTAAAGCTTATGGGGTTGGTGTGAAGCTTGCTCATTTCCAAAAGTGTCTCTCATTCCCTCTCAACATAGAACTTCCTCCCTCATTCTTCTTCTTGTTGGATGGTGTAAAGTTGGAATGATTTTGCTCCCTTAGCTTGGAAGTGGTGGAACTTTGTTGTTAAAGCCTTAGGAGCTACTTTCCTGTCATAAAACTTGTGTATTTCAACATATAAGGACTTATTTGTAGTCCTTAAGAGTCTAGGGCAAGAAATGAGAAGTGAAAAGTCAAAATTGCCATTTTTTAAGCTCTCTCACACATATGACAATGTGTGGCGCTGAGTGATTCGCTTACTGGTGAGGAAGTGCGCATGGAAGCGCACTAAAAGGGCAAAGGAGGGTTGTGCATGCTGTTCGGGGGCTGCTAGGCGCACTTGGATGACAAAGGTGAGCTCCTTGGCGTGCTTGTTGATGAGGGAAAGCGCTAGGGCATGCCAGCTTTGACCCTTTCTCAGTAAAATGGTCATATCTTTCTCGACGGACCTCCAATTTATAAACAGTCAGTTGCTATGAAAATTAGATATTCGTACCTTTAATTTGATAAGTATGTAGCTTATATAACTCAAACTGATGACTCCGTATAAGCTCTCATGAATCAACCCATCTTTCATGTTCGAAAATCCATGATTATGCCACTTTTTTCATAAGACACAAACCTAACATTTTTTGACTTGATTTCACATAGAACTATTTCTAATTAAGTGTAATACCCTTTTTCGAATTTAGTATTGCAATGAAATGTAAAAGTATTGTAAATATATTGGACTAAATGCCCTCAATTATTATTGAATAATGAAATAGATTAAATTTTTCGGATATATAATCGAATTCTAATAAAGATTTCCAAATGGATTGGAAATAAATTCGAATCTGAAAAATAATATGATGATTTATTAATGTGTATGAAGAAAATTATTGGCCAAGAAATTGTCATGAGAGAGCATGATTAAATGGATCAATTAAAAGTTATACATGGGCACCATTAGAATTGAAAAAAAAAAAAAAGGGATTGAATGTATAAAATGTAGAGAAAGGAGGGGTAAAAATGGGTAAAATAAACTAATGGCATGAGATGTAATTATGTAACAAACTTGAAGGGCAATTAGTTAACTTGGGGAAGAGTATATAAATAGAAGAAGTTGCTAGAAATGTTGACAAAAAGCAGAAGTGAAATCTGCAGAAAACACAAAAACTGCAGGGGTGTATTTGGCCAGCAAAGGAAAATAGAACAACTGCTTTCTTTCATGGTTTCAAGCCATTTTTGAGTGGTTTTCAAGCCAATAAAGGGTGGGGAACAAGTCTAGGAAGGATATCTAACTAAGATAAGTGGTTTTCAAGTGAAAAGGTTGAGTTTCTATGATGATTTGGTATGAAAAGTTTGATGCAAAGTTATCCATGGGACTGCATGTGTGATTAATGGTATTTTTGTGCATGGATTCAAGGTTTTGAAAGCTTGAAGAGGTGGAAGAGTAAGCCAAGAAATTC
The DNA here is from genome assembly GCA_021234005.1 of Nephelium lappaceum. Lineage (NCBI taxonomy): Eukaryota > Viridiplantae > Streptophyta > Magnoliopsida > Sapindales > Sapindaceae > Nephelium > Nephelium lappaceum. The sequence goes on along the minus strand of CM038000.1, from coordinate 5,820,662 downwards.
CAAGCCAATTGGTAAGTAAGGGAAAATCCCAAAAAACCGCCCGTAGTTTACAAAAATGTCAATTTTATCACCTATAGTTTTATTTTTATCCAAAATTCTCACTGACATTAATAAAAACACTCAAAATACCTCCTAAAAGCGTTAAAAGGATGATAATACCCCTAAAGGTGATAGATTCCATTAGATTGACTTAGTTGACCGTTTGATTTTAAGGACAAAAATGGAAATGTAATAAAAAATTAATTGAAATTGATTAAAATAAATTAATACAAATATAATATTTTTTTTGAGAAATATAACAATAAAATATTAAAATTGAAAATAAATAAACATTTTAAAATATAATAATATAATAATAAAAAAAAACCATTTCTTCATTTTCATCTTCTCCTCCATTTCTTCATCTTCTTCTTCCCTTTATCGACGTTGCTGCTGCCACCCATCATGTCCACTTGTCTTCTTCTTCCATTCTCTTTTCTTCTTCTTCATCTTCATCTTCTTCCACTGATCTTATCGTCGTCGCCATCCATATCCATATCTTCTTCTCCTCATCGCTGCCGGCGTCGCCACCCATCTCCATTTATGTTCTTCTTCCCTTCTCTTTTTTTTTTTCTTCTTCTTCCTTTTCTTCTTTCATTGATCTCATCATTGCCTCCATCCATCTCCACCGTCGATGACTATGTTGCACCCATCTCCACCACCGTCGAGCCGACATACTCCCCTCATATAACCAAACCAGACCTCATCGTCCTCTCACCCACTCTCACCCCATCGTCGAGTTGTTGTCATTCTCTAGAGTCTCTCCTCGCCATCGTCGGTCCCTCACACGGACAACTCTCTCCCTTTCGCTCTCCCCTCGCTGTGCTTTTCCTCACTGGTGGCTGGCTGGTTACGGTGTCGTGCTTCTCCTTGGTTGATTTTGATTGATTTTGGTTGTTGATTTTGGATGATTTTGATTTTGGTCGTTGATTTTGGATGATTTTGATTTTGGTTGGTAATGGTGTCAATGATTGATGATAATTGTGTTGATGATCGATGATGGATGATTAGGTTAATATGAGAGATTTGGGATGATGATAACTAGGTTTCCAGAACTGGGTTTCCAGTGATTGGAAACCCAAATTGGAAACCCAGAAATGGGGGGAGCGAAAAAACAGAGGGGGAGAAGGAAGAAGAAAAAGAAAGAGGTGGCAGCTGGTGACGTTAATCTGGTGGAGTCTAGGGCTGGTGTGTCGGAGGTTGGTGATGAAGACTGCTGGTAATGAAGATGGAGGTTGAAGGTGGAGCTTGGTGATGAAGCCATGGATCTCTTTTTTTTTTTTTTTTAATCATTTTTTTTATTAATTTATATTTTTTTATTTTAAAAACTATTTTAGAATTATTTTAGTTTTTAAATAAAAATGTTTTTATTAGGGTTAAGATTGTATTTTTATAATTTTTTTAACTTTTCTGCTAGCTTAGTAATAGTAGAGGAGATTTTAGATAAAAACGAAATTAGTGTGGCAAAATGGATATTTTTTCAAATTACACACGGTTTTTTGAGATTATCCCTGGTAAGTAAACCAATGAAAAATTTACTTAGGATTTAAGGATGATTTGTAGTTGAAATTGTGGTTAGTTTACTTACCATGATATGTGAAGTGTTTATGTTAATATGGGCTTGAGAAATTGAAGGAAACATGATGCTATGTATTTGCTAGAATATAATCAATTTAGGGTTTTGATGGTTTAAATTGAATTAAGTGGATATGAGTTGTTGTGATGCATGGAAATAAATTGAAATATCAAAGTTTGAAGCTTGAATGAAAAACTAAAAGTGAGATATGCATATGGGTGATATTCGGCCAAGGTAAGGGTGTAAACCTTCTATTTTTTATATTATACAGGTTTCTCAGGAATAGTCCCTAAGTATTGATTAGAAATCCTAAATGGTTTATGGAAAGACTTAAGGTCATAGAGAACCCATAGGGTTTGATTTAAACTTAATTGGAGATTAAACGGGAAGTTAAAATAGTAAGTGAAATCGAAAAAATTTTTAAGGTAAAAAAGGACTAAATTGAAGATAAAATTTAAAATTGTGGTCATAGTAATATTAAGCTAGAGGCTAAGGGAAAAGAATGAAATTTTCTTAGGGCGTAAGTGGAATTATTGAGATTATTGGGGAGGAAATTAGAAGCCAAAAACATTGTTAGTTGACTTTTAAAGTTAAAACAGAAACCAGACCGAAGCAGTCGTGAAATCGCGAAGAAGAAGAAGAAAGAAAGAAGAAAGAAAGAAGAAGAAGAGAAGAAGAAAGAAGAAGAAGAGAAGAAGAAGGAGCCGACGCCGACGTCGACACCGCTGCCATGCCGTCCAGCCGCCGAGCTCGAGCCTAAGTGAAGCTGAACTTGCCGCAAACCAGTGCTGAAACCGAGTTGAATTACCAGTGAATCAAACCTGATCGGCGTGGAAGAAGATAGCGACGAGCTGCCGTCCGGTCACCTGCAGACCCGCGCGCGAAACCCGGCTGATTCTCTCTCATTTCAACTGCAACTGAGCTTGTTTTCCGCTTGAAACAACCATTCAAACCCGACCTAAGAGTAGCTGAAACCGAACGAGAAAAAGAGGTGCCTGACCGGAGAAGAAGAAGCAAGGTTCGGCTGGAGGAGAGAAGCCGCGCGGAAGAGAAGAAATAGGAAGAAAAATCAGTTCAAACTCATCTTAGATCTATCACCAAACCAGTCCAAAACCACCCCAAAATCAGTCCCAAATCGAAGTTAACGCGAACGAAAAAGGGGTGAGTTATTTAAGTTTGAAATTGATGATTTCGTTGGTGTCTAAGTTGATTTGAAATGGATTTTATCATGATTTGGTTATTGGTTGATTTTGAGTAAAAAATGAGTTGAAAAATAAGTGGATTTAAGTTTATTGGGAGCTTAGGAAACTAAGAAACTACCAAAGATTTAGAGAGAAACCAAAACGTGCGCTAAACTAGTTTGAAGGGCAATTTTGTAAATTGTCCCATATGATGTCCGTTGAGAGTTTGGATGACCCTAATGAATTTAATTAGGCGTATTGGGATTAATAAAAGTCAGAGATTAAATTAAGGAACAAAAAAAAAAAAATAGAGAGTTACCCCTAAAAAGGGTCACTTAGGGGGCGATTATGTAATTTTTTATTATTTCGAGTTTCCAAAAGTTGATGCAAACGTAAATTTACGTATATATATGTTGTGTAGGTGAAGAGCATCCGACCGGATCATGAGAGGGCTTTTGAAGCTCATCTGAGTTAAGCCCAAGCTTAAGGTAAGTGCACTTTCAAAGAGTTTTCTAAAGTCATTTTATGCTTTTGCATGTATAAGTTTTTGTATTTAAATACATGTATTATATTTGTAAAGTAAACGAGTCCAAGGACTCAAGTTTAAAGCTTTCAAGTTAAAGCTTTTGTGCTTGTGCACCAAGTATAAAGATTTGTAAGGCATAACATTAGAGAAAAATAAGTTTTCAAAGGCCATTATTACCCACCAGTTTATCGAGTTCAGACCCGTGCGGTATATCCCACTTAGTAAGGCAAGGGTTGGGGGAAACGAGTCACTAACTGAGTGGTTAGAGTTATGAGTGAGTGTGTCACCCCTACTTTGTGGGATATGGTCTCGCACTACGGTTAGCGATGCAGAATTCCGCACGTAGTTGCTGAGAGGTCTTAGAGAGTTGGTTGCGGTGGATGTCAGATACATCGCCTTGTGACCTACCACACCTGCGGCCTTAGCTAAGTCGCCGTGTGGTCAAGAGATTAGGGTTATGAATGGTGCTTTTATAAAGTTAAGTTATTTTAAGTATGTTCAGATTTATGCTTTACAAGTTTATTATAAGTTGTTTATATTAATGCTATGCAATTGAATGAGATTTACGCTTTAAATGTTTTTAAGAAATAGAAACTTTTATTAAAGTTTTCTAAGGAGGAAATTTTCAGAAAGTAAAGTTAAGTTTATAAACTATTGCACTAACTGAGCTTTATAACTCACTCTTCAAATTGTTTATAAAACACTTACTCAGATACTCGTATGGGTGAAGACTAGTGAAGCTTCCCTCCTCCGTATTCAAGGGGGCGCAAGTATTGGCATTTGCTTCTTGAAGAATGTAATATGCATATTTTGGGTCTTTCGTATATTGCATATGTTTGTACATTTTGCATAAAAAGAGTGACATCTTTTGAGTTGTGTAAAAGTGCACCATTTTGTGCTTGAAAAATCAAGCTTGCTAGATTGAAAAGTGCATGTTTATATCTTGTCTTTGAAGGTTTTAAATTTTTGTGATTATGTTGATAAACTGATTGCGAGAAGTTGGGTTGGATTGTGATTATAGTTTGAAGTGTTCAAATTGATTTTCAGGTTTTTGGTTTATCCAAATTGCAGCCGTTATGCTGCCGGTTTTGAGTTTTAAAAATGATCAAATGAATAGTATCAAACCAACTTAAACCAATTCAACTTTAAGGTTTAAAAGATTTAGCTTCCGCTAAGGTTAAGTTTCAAGTTAAGAGGGTTCACTCCTCGAATGCCTTATTCCCCATCAAGATGGGCTTAGAGGGATTCGTTGGGGTGCCCGGACGTACCGTTTGGATAGGAGCCTAGTGGCAGTCCGGATTGGGGCATTTCAGGTGGTATCAGAGCCATGGTTTTCAGAAAGAGTTTAGGAAGCTTTAAAATTGTTTTGAGTCAAGTTTTTTTACAAGATTTCATGAGTTTAAAATTTTCAGTTCATGCATTACATTATTTTTTTAAATGATTTTCATGCATTAAAAAGTCTCATGTTTATGCATTTATGAATCTTAGAGAAGTATGCAATGCCGAGGTCGCCCAAGGACGAGGAGGGCAGTCGTAGAGGCACCCACACCAGGGGAGGAGCATGTTGATGAGTCTATCAACGTGCCTAGTAGCTCCTCACACCCAGAACCATCACCTCAGCCTGATAGACCTGAGCGACCGCAGGTGGATATGGAGCAATTAGCACAGGCAATAGCAGCGGCAATTAATCAGCTGCGAGAGGCTCGAGTGACCATAGAGCGCGCCCAAAAGTTAGGTGCTAAGACCTTTGATGGCACAGGAGAGCCAGAGCAGACACTCTCATGGCTAGAGGCTAATAAAGAGATATTCAGAGTTATGAGATGCTCAGATGAATAGAGAGTGGAATTTTCCGCCTTCCGACTCAAAGATAGTTCTAAGTAGTGGTGGAAGGCACATGAGAGGTCACATCTAGAGGGAGTTAATTAGGCAGATTTTCAAAAGGAATTCAAGAATAAGTTTTTCCCTAAAGCATATAAGGATGCAAAGATTGAAGAATTCTTCAGGTTTGAACAGGGGAGCTTGACAGTGGCAGAGTATGAGAGGAAGTTTATAGAGTACCTCAGATTGGTTCCTTTCATTGCCACAGACGAAGAGCAGAAGATAAACAGATTTATGGCAGGTCTCAATTCAAGGATCAGGGCTTATGTTACCTCTACTGTATACACCGGATATGGAGAGTTGGTACAAGTAGCCACTAGGGTTGAGAAGACAGTAGCAACCTTCCCCAAGCCAAAGAAATTCGAGCAAAAGCGCGGATGGACAGGTAATCCGCAAAGCAGCTCCAGTAAGATGACCAAGAGTGGAGGCTAGTCTTCATTTACGGATAGCCGCAGACAGTCCCAGACAACCCGTAGTAGCCAGAGTTCAGTGGGATAGACGGGCAGATCTAAGAGCCAGCAGAGCAGCAAGTCCAAACAGTCATGCCCTAAGTGTGGTAGACCACACCAAGGAGAGTGTATGCAAGGCAAGACTGGGTGTTACAGATGTGGTCAGGAGGGCCTCTTTATACAGGATTGTCCCATGGCAGCCGCACCTCAGCAGATAGAGACCAGGACAAGGGCGTAGGGACAACCTAGTGGGAGCAGAGGACCCGACAGGAGAGGTCCTCAGGTTGGAGGAGCTGCGGGTACAGAGAAGCCCAGTGGAAGCCCAGTGGCGGTACAGTACTTAGGGGACAGCCTGGTAGACCTCGTACCCAGGCCAGAGTATATGCTGCCACTCAGCAGCAGGCAGATGCAGCGTCAGACGTAGTGACAGGTATGGTTACTCTATTTGGCACAGCGGCACATGCATTGATTGACCTAGGGGCTACACATTCCTTTGTGTCAAGAGACTTTGTGGATAGGGTTATGATAGAGGTGAGCCTTTCAGAGTGTAGTATGTTAGTTTTACTTCTCACAGGAGATTCCCTAATTACAGATAGAGTATACATGAGAAGTGAAGTAATTATTGGGGGTTAGGTATTTGAGGCTGATTTGGTGATACTAGCCATCCACGATTTTGATGTGATCCTAGGTATGGATTGGCTAGCAAAACATAAAGCTACCCTCGACTGCTATAGGAAAGAGGTTAGGTTGAGCACACCTAAGGGATTTGAGGTTATCTTTTGTGGAGATAGGAAGATGCTCCCTACCAGTTTGATCAATGCAGTAAAAGCTAGTAAGATGCTTAGGAAGGCATGCCAGGGATACTTGGCTTATGCAGTGGGACCGAAGAATGATAAGGTGAAGTTGAAAGAGGTTCCAATGGTTAGGGAGTTCCCAGATGTATTTCCAGATGACCTCCCAAGGATACCACCAGATAGGGAGATAGAGGTTGAAATCGAGCAAACACCAGGTATAGAACCTATCTCTATTACGCCGTACAGAATGACACCAATAGAGTTGAAAGAATTGAAGGTCCAGATGGAAGAACTCTTGAACAAAGGATTCATTAGGCCAAGTACTTCACCTTGGGGATCACCTGTCTTATTTGTGAAGAAAAAAGATGAAAGCCTTAGGTTGTGTGTTGATTACAGACAACTGAACAGGGCAACCATTAGGAATCAATATCCGCTACCACATATTGATGACTTATTTGATCAGTTACAAGGTGCTAAGGTATTCTCTAAGATTGATTTGAGGTCAGGTTATCATCAATTGAAGATACGTAGGGAAGATGTGCCTAAGTCAGCCTTTAGGACTCGATATGGGCATTATGAGTTTTTGGTGATGCCATTCGGATTAACTAATGCCCCAGCTGCTTTCATGGACTTAATGAATAGAATTTTCAGGACCTATTTGGACAAGTTCGTCATTGTGTTTATTGATGACATCCTAGTATATTCAGGCAGCCACGAACAGCACGCAGAACACTTGAGAGTCGTGCTACAGACATTGAGGGAGCATAAGTTGTATGCCAAATTCAGTAAGTGCCAGTTTTGTCTATACAGAGTTGCCTTCTTTGGTCATGTGGTATCCGTAGAGGGTATATCAGTTGAAGGTAGAGGCAATAGTCAGTTGGAACCCACCCACGAATGTGATCGAGGTTAGAAGTTTTCTAGGCCTAGCAGGCTATTACAGGAAGTTCGTAGAGGGGTTTTCCAAGATAGCAACTCCCTTAACAAAGTTGACAAGAAGAGGAGAAGTTTGAATGGTCAGCTGCGTGCCAGAGGAGTTTTGAAGAGCTGAAACAGAAATTGACTTCGGCGCCTGTACTTACATTACCATCAGGGACAAAGGGCTTCACAGTGTATTGTGATGCTTCCAGACATGGCTTAGGATGTGTGTTGATGCAAGAGGATAGGGTAGTAGCTTATGCTTCAAGGCAATTAAAGAAGCATAAAGTGAATTACCCAACACACGACTTGGAGTTAGCAGCTGTTGTGTTTGCTTTGAGGATTTGGAGGCACTACCTTTATGGAGTTCCCTGTAGAATCTTTACTGTTTACAAGAGTTTGCAATACCTATTCACTCAGAAAGATTTGAATATGAGGCAGAGGAGGTGGATAGAGTTGATCAAGGATTATGACTGCACTATAGAATATCATCCTGGCAAGGCGAATGTGGTGGCAGATGCCTTAAGTCGTAAGGCCATAGGTTCCCTAGCCCAGCTAAAGGCAGAATATCTCCCTCAGTTGATTGAGTTGAGATCCATGGGTGTCAAGTTAGAGGTGACGAATTCAGGTGCATTGCTAGCTGCATTCCACATCCGTTCAGTGTTGATTGACAAGATCATAGAACTTCAGGCCTAGAATCCTTAGTTGAGCAAGTTAAAGGGGGAAAAAGAGGCTGGAAAGCAGAGAAGCTTCATGTTGAAGGATGATCAAACGCTTATCTTGGGAAATAGGTTATGTGTGCTAGATTTGGGAGATTTGAGGAATGAAATCATGATAGAGGCACACTCATCAGCTTATGTCATACACTCAGGGAGCACAAAGATGTATCGAACTCTGAGAGACCATTATTGATGGAAAAGGATGAAAAGAGACATAACAGAGTTCATAGCCAAGTGTTTAATCTGCCAACAGATCAAAGCAGAGCACCAGAAGCCAACAGGTTTACTACAGCCCCTACCGATCCTTGAGTGGAAATGGGAAAAGATTACTATGGATTTTGTGGTAGGGCTACCGAGGATACAGAGTGGGCATGATGCTATATGGGTGATTGTTGATAGATTGACGAAGTCCGCTCACTTTTTAGCGATAAAGAATACCTACTCCCTAGATAGATTGGCGCAGTTGTACGTAGATGAGATTGTAAGATTGCATGGCGCCCTAGTGTCTATCGTATCAGATAGAGACTCTCGATTCAGATCTCGATTCTGGCCTAAGCTATAGGAAGCTTTAGGTACCAAGTTACATTTCAGTACGACATTTCACCCACAGACGGATTGCCAATCTAAGAGGACTATCCAGACCCTTGAGGATATGTTGAGATCTTGTGTTATGGAATTCAGGGGGAGCTGGGATATTCACCTACCACTGATAGAGTTTGCCTACAACAACAGCTACCAGTCCAGTATAGAGATGGCACAATATGAAGCGTTGTATGGCAGGAAATGCAGAACCCCAATTTGCTGGGATGAGATAGGTGAAAGGAAATTGATTGGCCCAAAGATTGTCCAGATCACTACAGAAAATGTAAATGTGATCAAAGAAAAGCTGAAGATAGCCAATGACAGGCAGAAAAGCTATACGGACAATCGAAGAAGGGATTTGGAATTTCAGGTAGGTGACAGAGTGTTCCTACGGATATCGCCATGGAAAGGAGTATTAAGATTTGGGAAGCGAGGCAAGCTGAGTCCGTGATACATAGGGTCGTATGAGATCGTGGAAAGGATTGGAGAGGTGGCTTATAGATTGGAACTACTACCAGAGTTAGCAAATATCCACGACGTATTCCATGTTTCTATGTTATGGAAGTATGTAGCAGATCCTTCACATATTCTTAGAGAACAGCCGGTGCAACTTAGAGATAATTTGACCTACGAAGAGCAACCTGCAGAGATCTTGGATCGTAGAGAGCAGGTGTTGCGCCGTAGAGCGATACCATTGGTTAAAGTCTTGTGGAGGAATCACGGATCTGAGGAAGCTACATGGGAGCATGAGGAGCAGATACGTGCTCAGTATCTTCACCTATTTGAGTAAGGTATGTAATTTAATTTCGAGGACTAAATTTTTATAAGGAGGGGAGAAATTGTAAACCCTCTATTTTTTATATTGTACGGGTTTCTTAGGAATAGTCCCTAAGTATTGATTAGAGACCCTAAATGGTTTATGGAAAGACTTAAGGTCATAGAGAACCCATAGGGTTTGATTTAAACTCAATTGGAGATTAAACGGAAAGTTAAAATAGTAAGTGAAATCGAAAAAATTTTTAAGGTAAAAAGGGACTAAATTGAAGATAAAATTTAAAATTGTGGTTATAGTAATATTAAGCTAAAAGCTAAGGGAGGAGAATGAAATTTTCTTAGAGCGTAAGTAGAATTATTGAGATTATTGGGGAGGAAATCTGAAGCCAAAAACATTGTTAGTTGACTTTTAAAGTTAAAACAGAAACCAGACTGAAGCAGTCGCGAAATCGCGAAGAAGAAGAAGAAAGAAAGAAGAAAGAAAAAAGAAAAAGAGAAGAAGAAAGAAGAAGAAGAGAAGAAGAAGGAGCCAACGCCGACGCGGACGGCGCTGCAGTGCTATCTAGCCGCCGAGCTCGAGCGAAAGTGAAGTTGAACTTGCCATAAACCAGCGCTGAAACCGAGTTGAATCGCCGGCGAATCAGACCTGATCGGCGTGGAAGAAGACAGCGACGAGCTGTCGTCCGGTCACCTGCAGACCCGCGCGCGAAACCCAACCGATTCTCCCCCATTTCAGTTGCAATTGAGCTTATTTTCAGCTTGAAACAGCCATTCAAACCCGACTTAAGAGTAGCTGAAACCGAACCAGAAAAAGAGGTGGCTGACCGGAAAAGAAGAAGCAAGGTTCGGTTGGAGGAGAGAAGCCGCGCGGAAGAGAAGAAAGAGGAAGAAAAATCAGTTCAAACTCAGCTTAGATTATCACCAAACCAGTCCAAAACCACCCCAAAATCAGTCCCAAATCGAAGTTAACGTGGAAGAAAAAGGGGTGAGTTATTTAAGTTTGAAATTGATGATTTCGTTGGTGTCTAAGTTGATTTGAAATGGATTTTATTATGATTTGGTTATTGGTTGATTTTGAGTAAAAAATGAGTTGAAAAATAAGTGAATTTAAGTTTATTGGGAGCTTAGGAAACTAAGAAAATACCAAAGATTTAGAGAGAAACCAAAACGTGCGCTAAACTAGTTTGAAGGATAATTTTGTAAATTGGCCCATATGATGTCCGTTGAGAGTTTGGATGACCCTAATGAGTTTAATTAGGCATATTGGGATTAAATAAAAGTCGGAGATTAAATTAAGGAACAAAAAAAAAAAATGGAGAGTTACGCCTAAAAAGGGTCACTCAGGGGGCGATTATGTAATTTTTTATTATTTCGAGTTTCCAGAAGTTGACGCAAACGTAAATTTACGTATATAAGTGTTGTGTAGCTAAAGAGCATCCGACCGGATCGCGAGAGGGCTTTTGAAGCTCATCCGAGTTAAGCCCAAGCTTAAGGTGAGTGCACTTTCAAAGAGTCTTCTAAAGTGATTTTATGCTTTTGCATTGATAAGCTAGATTTTATGCTTTTGCATGTATAAGTTTTTATATTTAAATACATGTATTGTTTTTGTAAAGTAAACGAGTCCAAGGACTCAAGTTTAAAGCTTTCAAGTTAAAGCTTTTATGCTTGTGCACCAAGTATAAAGATTTGTAAGGCATAGTATTAGAGAAAAACAAGTTTTTAAAGGCCATAAGTACCCACTAGTTTATCGAGTTCAGACCCGTATGGTATATCCCACTTAGTAAAGCAAGGGTTGGGGGAAACGAGTCACTAACTGAGTGGTTAGAGTTATGAGTGAGTGTGTCGCCCCTACTTTGTGGGATATGGTCTCGCACTACAATTTGCGATGTAGAATTCCGCACGTAGTTGCTGAGAGGTCTCAGAGAGTTGGTTGCGGTGGATGTCAGATACATCGCCTTGTGACCTACCACACCTGCGGCCTTTGTTAGTGTGTTGTATTTTAATAATTTGAATGGTTTAGATGATTAAATGATGTTAAATTGAAGTTAAATTGATGATAAAAGTGGTGTAGAATGAAAATGAAAATTGTTGGTTAGTATTGATGTAAATTTGGCCTAAGAAGAAAAGTTGTATTAGATGATGGTTTTTGATTGATTTAAGTGTTTTGGTTGATCATATGGGATGTGTAGATGATGGAATTAAAATGAAATGAAAATGAAAATAAAAAATAAAATGGGTGGTAAGTATTCGGTCAACATAGGTTAAAAAAGGGGTGTTCAATTATTTTCCATGCCTTTGATATAAATTCCAAGTTTATTTGAAGAATTATACGTGTTAGAATGACTTAAATTGAAGTTAGGAAAGGTTTGGTGAATAAATGATATGTTTATGGACTAGAAGAAAAAGTGACGCGACCCGACCCGGATACCTCTAACTCTAATCCGGTAGATCACGCCGGGCACCCCAACGGATCCCTCTCAGACCCGACTCGTCGGGCTAAGCGAAACCCGTGGAGCGAACCCTAAACTCTTTTATACTTTCTGAAACATCATTGGGTTGGGTTTTCTTTAAAAACCAAAAACGCGTAGGAAAAATTTTTTTATTTTTAATTTTAAATTCATTTTTGAAATTCATTTTTAACAAAATTTCGGTAGCATAACAACTGTATTTTTAACATTCCCGAAAACCTGTTTATAAAAATATCAACACTTCAACTAAAATTTATCACCAACCCAACTTCTGGTTGCTCGTAGGCCTCAACCATGCATTTGATTTTCAAATCAATTCAATAAAATCGAAACATAGTTTAATAAAACACATTTAATCAAAAGCAATTTAAAAACATCCACAAGCGATTAATTACAAATAAATTATACACTTTTAAAATATATTTACATGAAATTGACAGATGCAAAGTCAACTGCTCAAAATATCGTCGTGTCGCACTGGCTCGCCCACTGGAGGTGATGCTACTGCTAGGCTACCTGTTGAGAGTACTTGAGGAGGTTTTTATATAAAACAGAAAATAATGAGCTAGAAGCTCAGTGAGTGATAATTTATATTTTCTTTGAAAATCTAATTTTCAAAACGTCCTCCTCTGAAAACGTTTGAAAACTATTCTTTGTTTCGAAAGCGTTTCAAGTTTAAATCTCTTAAACATCAACTTAAATAAGAGAATTTATATATAAACATATGCTTGCTTTTAAACTCAAAACTTATAACTGTAAATCATAAATAACTTAAATAATTTCTTTTCTTTCAAATCTGTTTTTTTTCTCTTTTTACAACTGTTTCCTGATATCGTTTAAAATTACCATAGTATCCTTAAATCTGGGGTCTCTCAAGTCTAACGGCTATGTGCGGAATTTCCCAGCGCTAACCATAGCTCGCCAACTCGGAGACATCTCGCGGCTATGTGCGGAATTTCCCAGCGCTAACCATAGCTCGCCTGCTCTGAGACATCTCGTGGCCATGTGCGGAATTTCCCAGCGCTAACCATAGCACACGAAACACTACCCCACATCAGTAATGGCGACTCGACTGACAGACTCTGACACTTATCCCCCCTGTTAGTGACTTATCCCTTCCTAGGACTGTGCCAACTGAAGTGGGATAGACCGATCGGGTCTAAACTAGTCTGTAATCTCTGAAAATCCCTAAGAGGATACTTTCTGGTTTTGAAAACACTTTTCTCTTTTCTGCTTTAACTTTCTGGTGCAAAAGCACACTTCTCTTTTCTGAGTGCGTAAAGCACTAAAATCTGATTTCTGAATGTAATAAATACTGAAACTCATTTTCTGATTGCATTAAGCACTAAAACTGATTTTCTCAATTCAAACTTGAAAACTTAGTTTCTGAAATTTCATTTCAACAACTTTATATGTATATGCATATAAAATCACACTCTCATTTCAAGCTAATGCTCATGCATATATCAATGCATTTAAAATAAACTCAAGCAATTACTTATCAAATTAAATTTAATAATTTGAAATACTTTTAAAATCTTTAAATAAAACTCACTCACAAAACTGATGACTGAAAATAGCGCGTGCGGAGCCCCTAATCCTCTCGCCTCGATCCACGAGAGTCCTCGTCACCTACATAACATATGGAAACGTAAATTTACGTTCACGTCACTTCTGGAAACTTGAAATTACACAATCGTCCCTATATAATCCTTTTTACGCGCAACTTTTCATTTTGATTTTTAATCTTAATCTTTCGCTTTTAATAGCTTCAATATTGCTAATTAAACTCATTAGGGTCGTCCAAACACTTAACGGATGCCATAAGGGTCAATTTACGAAATTGCCCTTCAAACTAATTTAACGCGCGATTTGGATTCTCTTTAAATCTTTGATATTTTCTTAGTTCTCTAAGCTCTCAATATACTTAAATCCACTTGTTTTCCAACTTATTTTTACTCAAAATCAACCAATAAACAAATCAAATTAACATCCATTTCGAATCAACTTAAATCATCAATAAAATCATTAACATTAAGAGTAAACAACTCACCCCTTATCTTCCTCGCGAAATCACTATTTCTCTTCGCTTTGACTTCATTTAGGGACTGTTTTGGGGGTGGTTTTGGACTGGGTTTTCTTCTCCTTTTTCTCCTCTCTCTTTTCCTCTCGGTTCCGCCGTGGATCTGCTGTGGTGTCGCCGTCGATCGGCGCAGCTCGGACGGCAGTTCATCTCCGTTCTCTTCCGCTCTCTACCTCGCGCGATCTGCTGCAGTTCTGGTGGAGCTCTGCTGGTCGGTCGGCGAGCTAGATCGGCGTCGAGGTAGCTGGTTCTGCGGGTCGACGACGGGACAGCAACTTGGCGTCGTATTTCTCGCGCGATCGGAGTTGTTCGCTGCAGTTCTGCTCCGTTTTTGGCGTCGCGCGGCAGCTCTAATTCGACCCGCTCGGTTTTGCGGCGAGGTACGGCGACGGTGCTGCGACGGCGAGCTTGGTCGGCCGGTCGGCAGTCTTCTTCCTCCTCTCTTCTTCTTCTTCTTTTCTTCTCTTCTCTTCTCTTCTTATCTCGTGCGATGAACATTCTGGATTCTGCTCACTGTTCGAGCTTCACTTTTTGTGATTCAACTGACTTTTGGCTTCATGATTTCCTCCCCAAACAACTAAAAGAATGACGGTCACGTCCCTTAATAATTTCAGTCTCCCCTTAACTTTTAGCTTAATTCCACTTTAACCACAATTATTAAATCTTATTTTCAATTTAGTCCCTTATCACCTTAAAAATTTACTCGATTTCATTCACTATTTTATCCTTTCGTTTAGTCTCCAATCGAGTCAAAATCGATTTCTATGGGTTCTCTATGACCTTAAGTATTTCCATAAACCAATTAGGGTCTCCAATAATTATTTAGGGACTATTCCTGGGAAATCCGAAAAATTACAATAGAGGGCTTACAAAAAGAATGTATATGGATAATTAAAGAGGTTGTTTACTAAGTAAATGATTAGGATAGTGTGTGTATCAATTGGTTTGGTTGTTAAAATTATTAAAACTAGAATGTAAAATGTGTAGGGAAAGTGGAGATGAGGAAGACGGATTAGGATCCGAACGTGAGCTAAAAATGTGAGTGTCCTTATAAAACATTTTTGATATGATTTATTTATAAATTCATGCCTAAATGTATCAAGTTGTAAATTGATATCAAGTGAATTCTAAATTGAAATTGTTGCATGGATTATGGAAATGATTTATATGAAATGTGACTTTAATGAGAAAGAAAATTTAAAATTGAAATGAAATTGAAAACCTATGGTACACCTGATAGTATTTTATATATCTCCGGTCTGAATTGAGTACCTTAAGCGTGAATTGGCCATGTTGGGAGAGTCCGTCATTAACAGCGGGCGGGACTGTGTCTGTGTAGTCCTGTGAGTCGCCTAATGCATGTATGAGGTATATTATTAGCTAGCTTCCACCCAAGTGATGTAGAATTTCGCTTCGTAGCGACGTAAAATTTCGCTACGTAAAACTGGATAGATAGCCCGAGCGATGCAGAATTCCGGGATGACCCGAGCGATACAAAATTTCGCTCTACTCTTAGGGTACCATATAGTACGGACCACCAATGATTGGTTTATTTTATTCAGAAATTCTTTAAAAGATATTATTGCCATCACTGTTAAAATATTTTGATAGAAAAGGAAACCATGCAACTTATTGTTTGAAATTTAATTTAATAAGTATAAATTTTAATGAATTTCGATTGATTTCTATTATTATTAAATGAATTATGAATTTCAGATATATTAATTTTTCAATAATAGCATTTGATTATGTATAAAATGTTTTAAAAAGATTTTTGGAGGCCAATTGATTAAGTTAGATTTAATGGAAAAATTATACGATACTCACTAGGCTATTAGAGCTCACCCATGTTTTATATTTTTGTAAATACAATCTTCCCAGGTATAGGTACTTCGGTAGCAGGAACTCCGGATTGTGATTAGATGAGTCGGGTTGAATTTGCTGTTTTGAAATATGAAATTTGTTGTACATAAATTTGAAATATCGCATATAAAGATTTGTATATAAAGTTTTGAATGTTATTTGAAATGGATTGAAATTTATTTATGCATGACTTATAAATTTAATTCAATATATCTTTTAAAATTGTTGTTGCTTATGGATTGAGGAAATTGAGGGTCCGAGGCCTACAAGTTTGAGGAAATGTTTGATTTTAGAAGTGTTTATATTTTTCTATAAACTTTGTAGGGTGGCATAGTAAAAAAAACAACAGTCATACTGTCCAAATTTTTATAAATTTATTTGTAAAAGTGTAAAATAATAAGACAAAATTTCACACACGTTTTCGTATAAACAGAAGGTTTCTAAAATGATAAATGACTTAACTTCACGGGAAGTTTCCAGTCGGATTAGACATCATCTGGAAAACCACCATGAGGTTACCGGCAGGCTGCCTAGGGAAGAGGTCTATCATTAAGCATACACACCATTGAGAGTCTTATTCCCGAAAAAACACTAAAAATACACATAAAAAACACTTGAAAACAACGACAAATATATAAATTTGGAGGCTTAAATCTTCATTAAAAATGTCATTATCATCAGTTCATGTGCTAATCCAAAGTTATAATTTTGACCCAAATAGGGTCATTCCATAACTATTTTTCAAGTGAAAAATATAACTTTGGGTTACCATATGACTCGATATCGAGTCATGTCCTAACTTAAAAGCTTATTTTCGACCCAAATCGGGTCAAAAATAATTATTGAACTGATCAGGTCAAAAATAAAACTTCAAGTTATTAAATGAACCGATATCAAGTCATGCCTTAACTGACAGGACCCAATCTGAATCTTACCATACTTACATCTGAAGGGCTCTATCTGACACCTCAACGGATCTCTCCTAAATCCTACTAGACGGGCTAAGAGAAATTCGCTGAGTGAACCTTTAAAACCTTTGCTTAAAACTCATTAATTTAACTTTTTCTTTAATAATAGTTAGGTTGGTTTGTTTTCATAAAACTAAAATTTTATTTCAACGTTTTAGAATCAAGTCATTTTGTAAAACAAAAATTTGGCAGTATAACGACTGCATTTTTAACTTAGCCTAAACCTATAAAAGAAAATTTACACTTCTAAATATTTCTCAACTCAACCCAACTTCCTTTGAACACAAACATATATTTCAATAGCATAAATCATAATTTCCATTTCGTTAAAAGTAAAAGAATGAAGTTATAGACCAAAATATTTGCAAGTTCATACAGTGGTTTGAAAACTAAAATTTTCATATCATAAATAAATCTGGACCATTTATTTACATATTAAATATACATTTATATACGATTTCTTTCAAATACAAAATATGAAAAATGAAATTGTGTAGAAGCATTGTTGCGTCATTGCCTACTTACTCTTCTGGAGGAGTCCTTCCATCTTGGTCACCCATATCCATACTTGAGGAGGGTTTTAACATAAAAACAAAAACTATGAGCTATGAAAGTTCAGTGGGTGCTTCTATTTCTTTTCAACTAAAAAGTTTTGTTTCTTAAAATACCTCCTTAAAACTTTTCAAAATGCATTTCTATTTCTTAAAACTTTTCATAGGTTTCGACTCTTATCCCATTGCAAAACATGATTGGAAAATCTTTAAAATACATAAGTGCATAAAACTCCACATAGAACTTATAAAACTATAAAACTTATAAGAGTATCAAAATGCATGTAAAGCTTATAAGTTGAAAAGCATTTTGACTTTAAATTTTCTCAACTTTAATCTCGTTCAATTTCAAAGCATACGTAAAGAACTATAAAGCTCGTATATACATAAAAATTCATATAACTTGCAATTTAAAGAAAGTGTAAATCTCATTTAGTTTGTAAAGCAAAAATATAAAAACTATAAACTTAGATGTGCATAAAATTCATATAAAGTTTATAAATTGAATAGCATTTTGAATTTATACAGGCATAAGGCTTCATATAGAACTTGTAATTTATAAAGCATATAAAAATTTACATCTCATTTCAATGCATAGCATAAAATAGGAAATATGTAAAACTCATATATTCACAAAACTTCATAGAAAGCTTCTGAAGTGTAAAACATATAAAATGAATTTCTATTTCTTAAACTTTCTCAAAACTTAAGTCTCATTTAATTGTAAAACATGCTTAAAGCATATAAAACGTCTTTCTTTACTTTTAGTATCTCAAATACTTACTTAACTTTCGAAAAGCACCATTCGTACGTCATAATGCTTATAATCACGTGGTAACTAGGTATAATGCTAATCGACGTGGAGTCACGTGGCGATTTTAAACTGACACCAACCGTGACACTTACTTACTTATAAAGACATCTCGTAATTATGTGCGGAATGCTACATCGTTAAGCATAATGTGAGATAATATCTCACACAAGTAAAGGCGACATGACAGACTCAATTTCCCCCTAAGTTAGTGATGCATCCCCCCAGGACTTGCCATACTAATGTGAGATATACCGATTGGATCTAAAACTTAATCTTATAAAGGTGGGTATACTTATGATATTTGAAAATTTCTTTTTATTTTATCTTACTAAGTGCAATAAGCACAAAATCTCTTTTATGGGTGCACAAAGAACAAAACTGATTTCTGAGTGCACTAGGCATTAAAACTCATATTTCTAAGTGCATAAAACATCATATCTCATTTCCAAGTGTATAAAGCACAAAATATCATTAACTTAATGCAATAAGCACAAAAACTTATTCCTTTTAAGTGCAACAAGTATACAATAGTTTTACTAAGTGCAAGAAGCACAAATAGCTCATTTAAATTTCCAAAATGGCATCAACATTTACATAATGCTTAAACCTTTAAAAAAAATATAAACTTATTTAAAATTATCTTTACTAAAGGTAAGAAGCCCAAAATATTTCATAAACCTTCCTTATAAAACTTTTCAAATAATTAATAAACTTACAATTTACAAATCTCACTTTGGTTTATATAATCATGTAATATGGGGTTATTTGCCAAAAAACTTAAAACTAAAATCTTAAATTTCATTTCTAAATGAAGTTCATACTTATGAAATCATAAATGCCAAAAATTATCATACAAAACATCATATTAATCAAAATGCTTATTCCACATTCTCAAATGGCACAAATATTATAAAATGATTACAAACACTTTCAAAATAAAGTTTAGCACTCACCTAATCTCAAGCTTCATATAAGGACTTCAAATGCCCTTTTGTGCTCCGCTTGCTTGCTCTTCACCTACGGTTCACATTCTAGCTTAGAATAGACTAAACTTAAGTTCATAAAACTCATCATAATGCTTTTAACTCAATTTACTCATTTGAAAACTATTTTGTCGACAAACTTCCCTTCTCAATTTTAACTTAACTGAAGCTTTAAAATTCTGTTTTCTTTGCATGAATCTTACTTATTTTAACCTAGGAACACCCCCATATACCTGAAATAATTTTCTAAAGCTCGAAACAAAAATTGATAAAATCATACCCCCCTTGGCCGAACCTATGCTAGGGAGCAATTCCTAACTTTTCTTTCCTCCATTTTTCCTCCATTCATCTCTCTAACTAGCACTTAGGTCAGTCCAAAAGCCAATTCGGAAAGAAATGGCCATTAGGTGAAGGTTTCAAGCTAAAAAACCATTATTCTGACATTAATTTAGGGTCAACTTTCTCATTTTTCATTCATAACCTCAATTTCTCTTTTCCTTAATGCTATACATAATCAAACATACTCATTTAATGCATTAAAACACATACTTAAAGTGATATTACATAATACTCATCAGTGTCCTTCATATGATCTATACTAGGTAAGTTGTCTAAATTGATTTCTAACATTTTTATAAGCTTATTATAGGTTTCTCTAGTATGAATTCAACATGGAATCATGCTTAAAAACATCAAATGACATTGGTATTATACTTCCTTCATTATAGGCTTATATAGCTTAACACATACCAAATCCATTTCATTCAAAATTTTCATATTATTTCACTTAGACATTTCATCAAACACTTAATCTACATCATTTTTCAATTAAAACCAATTCAATACGAACTTAAGATTTCTTCCATAAACCCTAAAATATTAACCCTTAATGATTTCTTTGTAGTTTACACTTACTTTAGAGCTCTTAAAGTTCACTTTACAACACACATAAAAACCCCCATCAAAACCAACTAAATCATCAACATCCAACCACCATAAACATGATAAAAATTGTATAACTAACCTTTATTTGCTTGATTTCTTGCTTCCAACTTGTTTTTCTAGTTTAGGGTGGCTTGAAGACTTGATTTGGAAGATGAAATTTGGCTTGGATCACTTGGTTCTTTCTTCTCTCTTCATGGCCGAATTCACCTCTTTGTCACTCTTTCTTGGTTTCTCTCTTCATTTTGGCGTGAGAATGCTAAGTGTTTGTATATATATTTTGATCTTTTTCAAAATGACTATTATGTCCTGAAAAATTTGGTTTTGTTCCTCAACTTTGGTTAATTATAAATTGACCTCAAATTGATAAACTTGTTTTCAATTTAATCCCTTATTACACCAACTCATAAGGACGTAAAGGGAATTGACCATTTACCCTTCTATTTATTCTCCAATTGGGTTCAATCAATTTCTAAAAATTTTTTACATTCATGGACACTTCCATTGATTCTTTAGGATCCCAAAATATCACTTAGTGACTAGTATTAGGGAAACCATAAAATAAGATCAAATGCTTATACTAACCTGAAAGCTTATTGTTTGACCAGAATCAAGTCAATAATTATCGAGTCAATTTATAACTTTAGGTTAAGAACATGACTCGATATCGGGTCAACCTGATATTGGGTCATGTCCAATGTTCTGAAAATCAACCGATTTGGCTTATTTTTCATTAGTTAATCAGAGATTGGCACCGTACCAATTTGATAACCTCTAGATTAGGGCTTCTAGTTGTTAGAGGTGAGTACTTGGCTGAGTAATCAGTCTAACTCAGCCCAGAACTGGCGAGCCCAACCACCACACCCAACCGAAAAATTTTCAACAATATAAAAAAAATAAAGAAAGCTAAACACAATTAGTTTTAACAACAAAAATACAAACTAGATAACTTTTTGAATCAAGAACATATATTTATACAATAATGCAATTAAAAGTAAATAAGTTAGAACCAAAAATAAAAAGAAAAAAAAAACTCATTGGACATTTCTTTGAACAGTTGATTTATATAAAACATACTGGGTGCCGTTGTTGTTGATAAAGGTAAGAAGCAAAAAATGGGGTCCATAGTAGATAGAAAGGAGTAAAAGAAGACCGTTAGTTGTTGTGGTGGCGGCACATTGGTGGTGGTGGATGAGGTTGGGGTTGGTACGGCATGGCCGTGTAGGTGGATAAGGTCAGGGTAGGGTTTTGTGTGGTGGTGATGATGGCAATCTGCTATGGGGGTGATGATAATGATTTGGAGCAACTACGGTGATAATGATGATGGATCAATCGGTGAGAGATGAGGTGAGAGAAGAAATGAGCTAGAGGCGTGAGGTAAAAAAGGAAAGAAAAATGATGTTCGGGTTTGTTTAAGAGCATATATATATAAAATGGCGATAATTATACATACCTTCACTGAGATTTGATGAAATTACACTAGTATCAAAGTTTTGATTAAATAACATTAACGTCCCTTGATATTCTAAAACTCAATAGAAATACTTGTTGCACTGTCAATCAATAGTACTCTTCGATTACTCACTGAGTAACTGATAAATCGTTAACTACTGTTTAGTCGGTCGATTAGCGAGTAACGATTTTTTGAACCATGGTCATGTCCTAGCCTGAAAGCTTATTTTGAACCAAAACAAATAAAAAATTATTACTGACTTGATTGGGTCAATATTATAACTTCGAGTGAGCAAGATGACTTGATATCAAGTTAACCCGAAGTTAGAACTTTGACCCGATCTGCTCAAAATCACAACTTTGGGTTACTACAAGATTCGATCTTGGGTCAATCCAATAGTAGGTCATGTGTTGACGCGAACATCAATTTTTTCACTTTTACTCATTCTGTTCCCCAAAGAAAAAAAAAAAAAACCATCTAATTCCCTAAAAGCTCAATTATAAACACTATTATTTATTAGTACCCAAATTTCTTCTACTTTTCTTCAAGTTTTCTTCCACTCAAAGTAAAATTTAAAGAAATTTTTTTTTAATGAGATGGTTTTAATTTATTAGGGTTATTTTGGATAACTTAGGGTAGTTTTGCAATTATTTTGAGTGAGATGGTAATTATGTAAATAAGGAGCCAAAAAAGGTAATTTTGCTATATCCTCTTTTAAGAAATTCAATGAAATATGTAGGAGAATAATAAGATTTATTACAAATTTCTTTTTTTTCATAAAAATCAATTTAAAATCCATCAAAATTTTATCTAAATTCATCATTTAAATAAAATTTGTGATGTCAATAATTCTTCGAATGCACCTAGATTTTTCATTAGATTTCACACAAATCAGAATTAAATACATCTAAATTTTAATAAATTCCATACAAATCTTGACAGACCTCATTCCTTAAGCGACCTGTCAGCAATCTCATGGTAGCCTTCCAACGGATATCTAATTCGACTGGAAAATTCTCGTAAAGGTAAGTCATCTACTTTTCTAAATCTTTTTTGTATTTTACTAAATTTTCTTTTAATTGCAGAAATGTGAGAAAATTTTTTTCTTTTTCTTTTCTTTTTGTTTCAACCATTTACAAACAGATTTATAAAAATTAGGACAGTATAACGACTATTTTCTAAACATGCCACCCTGCAAAAGTTTCAAAAATACTTTTAAACACTTCTATAGCGAATCAATTCTCAACTTTTGGGCCTTAGGCCCTAAAATCATTTTCTACAATCCAACCACAATCATGTTTTTAGTTATTATAAACTTAAAATTATTTTATTGAAACTAAAATTTTCATATAAATTCGAAGACATTATTTACAATATATATACATCAAAATTCTTTATAAGTATATACATTCATAAAACATAATATCTCAATATGCATCATGTCAAAGCTGGCCTACCTAGTCCCGTGTAGGAGATCGGACACTGCGGGTACTTGATCCTGCACCTGGGGAGTTTTTCACAAACAACATACAAAGATAAGCTAAAAAACTCAGTGAATGGTGAATAATCTTTAGCTGCTAAAATTTCTCTTTTATAAAAATACCTCCCAAAAACTTTTAAAACAAAATTTTTAAATCACTTACTAGAATTAGTAAATTTCATACATTTACATCTAGCTTCATGAAGTTCATATAGGTGTAATAAGGGATATAATAATATCACAAATCCATTACTAAAAACTAAAGGTGTAAATACTAAAGCAATCAATAACTTGTAACTTGCATTTAAATTGATACCTTTTGAAAACTAAAAAAAAAACTTCTCACACTAAAAATAATTGCTAACTTTCAACATGCACTTGGAAATAATATCTTTTCAAAAAACTTCAGATCTAGTAGTGCACTTCATATAAGAACTTTTTGATTTTAAAACATTTTATTTCTTATTAATTCATAAAATCTATAAATCGCTGAAAATGAAATTGACTTTTTATATTCATGCAAGCATAAACTATAAAAGCCTCGCTCGTAATGGCTAGAAAATACACAAAGTATAAAAATACTAAATTCTCATCAAGCTTTAAAATCTATAAATGCTTTTTGTTTGACTTTTTTTCTAAAATGCACCAAATGGGACCCAATAAAACTATAAACTCACATGACAATTAAACTAGCACCGCACAATGTGAGGGGAAGCTAGTCACATGCCGATTAAGCTAGTGCCGCTCACCGTGACTCTAAAAGAGCTCCCACCAACACAAAGTGGAATGCTACCTCGCATAAGTGGCGTGAGATATCACCCTACATGTGTGGAGGCGACTCTATAGACTCAACCCCAACTTTGACATGCTTTGGGTGGAAAGAACCACTTATTCCCCCTATACTAGTGACACGCCCCCCAATATTTGCCACACACACATAAGGCTCTACAACCGACTCTTTAATTTTTTTTTTCTGTCTTTTTTGTTAATTCCATATTTTCTAGTATGGGTGGTCCATTGGCCTTTGAAAACTTTCTTTTACTTTTTGAAATGCTAAAATCATTTTCTTTTGCTTGAAAATACTAAAAATTTTCTCTTTTGCTTTTGAAAATACTAAAATCATTTTCTTTACTTTCGAAATACTCAAATTTCATCAAGTATTCAAATCTATTAATACTTTAACTCGATATATAAAAAGTACTTGCGAACTAACATCTTTAAGATACTTGAAATTATGAATACTAAAACATGAAAACGTGCTACATTTAATTGAATGACTAGAAACATTGCTCATATCACATACTTTAAAATGTGTAAATAAAAGCATGCTTTTTCACTTTATCCACAAGAGATTCACAACTAAAATCACACTCTTTAAAGCATCCATACTAAGAGCATGAAAATAATTTATCAATAAAGTTCATAAAAATAGTTTTAAAAATAACCACTCACTACTTTCTTTTCTACCACTTGAACAATCTCTTAAAGGCTCCATTCGTGCTTCTGCCTCCGCTACAAGCCATACATTAACATAAAATTTATCACAACTACCACTTAAACCATCCTTAACAAGTTACGTATAATACTTTCTCATTCTTGACTCATCTGTAGATTAATATCCTAACATCCAATTTTCTTGATTTCTTTTACACAATTACGCTCAAACATCTACTAAACATTATTAAAACATATCAGAACAATTAATTGGCAATTGCACACCTACTTTTCATGGCATGGCCAAGTACTAACTCATGACTTCCTATTCCACTTTCTTTCATTCCTTTGAATACCAATCAACTTAAATTTTTGCCAAAACATAATCAAACCATAGCTCACATTAAAATAACTCAAGCTCATGCACAAACATGACTTGGCCACACACTAGTATGCATGCCCATCCATCCATTCATTTGATTTCCTTTCCATTTTATATTAATTTCATCATCCACACATCACATTTGATCAATCAACCCATTAAAACCATCCAAAAGCCATAATCTAACAAAATTACATAGTCATGACCGAACACACCCTTAAGCCTATCAACTTCATTTTCTTATATTCTTTTTATTCCAATTACTTCAATTTCATATCAACACATCATACAACTCATTCAAACATCAAAATCAACACAACACATATACATATACATAACTTGACCCGACAATAGTGTACAACCTAAATCTTCATACATTTGATTTTTCTTCTATTAAATCATCTCAATATCATGTAAATTCTCACATAAACTGACCCATAATTCAAAAGACATTCAATTACACCATAATTCTCATATTAGCCGCATACTAGTATATAACACAACAACTCATTCTATTCATTTTCATCAATTCTAATCACATGAATTTCATTTAAAATACTTCAATAATAATTCAAATATAAAAAATCCAACCAATTGAACTTAGAAAAATTACACCAAATTTCCACTTTGTCCACATACTAATATCTGCACAACTAATGCATTCTCTTCATTACAAGCTCAATAATTACACTCAAATGTATCAATTACACTTGAATTATCATAAAATCATATCAATTAAATTAAAACACAATGTCATCATATATTTCTTCTAGTGGCCGAATTATATATATGCATATAATCATCACATTTTCTTCAATTTCTTAGCAAAACCAACATAAAAAACACATTTTCATGCTTCTAAGGCCCTAACATAATTCAATTGACGTTTTCCATAAACAATCTCATGAAAACCCTAACTTTTACCTGACTAACAACCTTGACCAACTCTTGCTTTGAACTTCTTTCCACTTTCAAGCTTGATTTGAAGATAATCAATCTCTATTTATGTCAAAAATTCCATCAATAACTCAAGATATCCTCAAACCATAAAAACCCATTAAAAATACCAACAACTAACCATAAATTCAATTAAATTTCACTCACCTAATAGCTTTAATTCTTCTTGGCTATGGGTTGATGATGATGAGAGCAAGAGATTAATGAATTTGCTTGAAACTCTTGGTCTTCTCCTCTTCTTCTTCTTCTTCCTTCTTCTTTTCTCTCACGGTTTTTCTTTCTTTTTTTTTTTTCTCTTCTTCCTTTGGCTTTTTACTTCTTGACCGACCACACCTCTTCTCTCATCTATCTCATGACTTCTCATATATATATATATAGCCTTCAAAATTACCAATTTATCCCTTAAAATGTCAAAATATCAATTTGACCCTTTACTTTTCATAAAATTACCAAATTGTCATCCATTAGAAACTTAATAAGTGTCCTCATCCTTATTTCTTTGCCAAGTGTCACATTTCTATGGGTTGCTTGTTTGACTTGTCTTCCTTTACTCCTTTATGCTTATCTCTTTCAATTCAATCTTTTCGGAACGCTCGAATTCGATTTTTCGGTACTTTTTCGAAATTCTAGCAAAATTCTCAAGAGCCTATATTCGGAGTATATACATACTCTAGTAGCCTTGGTGACTCTTAAAAGTCATTTTATGCTCCTTAACAACTCTCTGTAAATTCATTGAATCGCCTTTAGCGATTTCTGGATTGATTTCGTTTCAATCTAAATTTCCTTTAAAAGGGTCGTTTGGCTTTCTAAAGTATTTTTTGAGCATTTTAATACTCATTTGGACACTTCTGTAAATTTTTAAAATTTTTTGAAAATCCTTCTGAAATTTCGGATTTCTGAAATTCGGATCGAATTCGGAATTATTTCCATTTATCTCTAAATGAATTTTAAAAATATTCTATGGTCACCTAATCATCAAATTGACCATGTAATACTCTAAATAGGGTGTCTTAACACTCAATCCCTTACTTCAAAAAATTTAAATGGAGTTTAGATCAACAATATTCTTCTTTCCGTCCGTAAAGGCATTTCATTGAATCACCTTTCGAGCCCTTAAAACCTATCCAAACGGACCCATTTTCACTCCATTTTAGTTTCATTACCCTAATACCTATTCCGAAACTTGTGATTCACTTGGTCTATTTTTCAAAAAAATCACTATTCATCCAGAAATACTATTCGTCCGACAACACCATTCATCCGAATATACTAGTTATATAAAAATACTATTTGTCCTAAAATATTATTTCTCTGGAAATACTATTCCTTTGAAAATACTATTCATGAAATTTCGGGGCTTACAAATCTAAATTGAATAGACCTAGATTTTAATGAAATCCATTTAAATCTAGATTGGATACATCCAAACTTTTAAAATATTTTAAATTCTCATAAATTATAAATTGAATGCACCTCATTAAGATCTGCACAAGGAGAGATCTCTATTACTTAATTAACTCGGAGCAAATAATCATGAGTCCTCTCAACAAATATCTTTTTCAGTTGTTTTTGGTTCTCTTGCTTCTAAATAATGCATGTCAAGCATCAATTTTTTAAAATCCAAAAGTGCATGTCAATATCAAAAATGAACTTAGTGCAGAGGTAGATCTCACAGTTCATTATGAATCCAAAGATAATGATCTTGAGCAGCATGTCATCCCTCATTTTCAAATCTACTAGTTGCATTTTCAACCAAATTTTTTCATAGTGCATGGTACATTATTTCATTGTAGATTTGCATGGAGACATGAATCTCATTCGTTTGCTATATACATACAATATAGGGACAATTGAGAAATTGTAACCGGAGTTTAAGAGCTGACAGAGCATATTACATAGAAGGAAAGGACGAAACTAAATATCCCTGACCATCTTAATTATATTCAATCTCACTAAGTTTGTTAGTGTGGCCTGTGCAGTTTCGACTTCTTCTCTTTAATAAAAATATAAGTCACAATAATTTATGGTTGCCAAACTACATTATTCCATTTGTCATGTGCAAGCTTTGTTTCTTATATAAACATAAACTTAAGGCTCGAAAAAGAATGTCCAATCCGTTATAGCTTTCATTTTGGAGTTGTATTGTTTCGAATTCCTTTATGTATTCAAGTGTGTTGTTTTTTCATCTTTGTACGATCTTATTCCTAATATGCTTTGTTTTTTGATTGTTGTAATATTGCAGTCATTATAATATCATGTATACACAAGTCAATATGTTGTGGTAATGGTAGATTTAGAAGGTAAGTAAGACAGGTGGGGCTATTGTATAATATCTAAATTGACTTACCATTACAAAGTTGGTTTCTTCCATTTACACAGAATTTGGACTTTAATTGCTTATTGCATTTGGATTGTGAGTACTTCTCCTATAGTTATCTATCTACCATCCCCAATAGTTATATCTAAGTAAAACATCATTTTGTGGTAATATGATATAATTATAATAAATATATATTATGAGTATTAAATATGTTATAATTTTAGGGGTATGATTATATTTAGTGTCTAGGATATGTATATGATTTTATGTTAAACATTATATAAGAACTAATTTGTAAAAGATAAATTATTTTATATAGCTACAAGTTATATGAAAGATAAATTATTAATTGAATTGATATACTTTTTCAAAACAATATCTATATTCCATTCACATGAACCAAAAATTAATCATACAACATAAAGTCATGAACAAAGTAGAATTATAATACACATTCTCTTATAAATACTAATGTTGTGTTTGTTAGCAATCTTTTATCCAATCCAATATTTGTTGAGATGGGATTGGCTAAAATTTATTCTCATCTCCTCTTTTATTCTACTTGAGTGAATAAATTAGGTGAGATTGATTTATCTCACTCAAATGTTCATTTTTTTTATTTCTAATCTTTTCTTTCTTTTTATATCTATTAATTTTATTACAAATTTGTACTTAAGATTTTTATTGGTTTATTTCTTTTTGTATTTATTAATGATTAATGGTTTATTTCATTTTATGAACTCAAACCAACCCATATTAATTTGTTTGGTTTGATTGGGTTGATCAATTTAATTGTTTGGGTGCCTATCCTTAAGTTTATGTTCAATTATGTTTTTTTTTTTTTTTAATTGAAGTACCACTTCTGGCGTGGGTGACTCAAACTTGAGTCAATGCTAAGTTGAATGATACTTTTCTATTACCAAGTCATAATGGGTGATGAGAAGCTCCATTGATCATCAAACATATTATTTGGTCCATTGTGCACATGAATTATAATTAGTAATCCATTTGAAATTTTATTTTGTAATATATTTTTATAAAAAACATTAGGAAGAAAGTTCGGCCTACTTGGGGCACAAGCTCCACCCTTGGAACAAATAATTTACTTCGTGAAGGTCATAGCATAAGAAATGGAATAGGTGTTTCTAATAATACTTCAGACTCATGAAAAAGAGCATGAGGTTATACTTAAAAAAGATTGGATTAGAAAGCTTTATATCAATATTTGTATTTGAACAAAATACAAAAATATCCCTGACATTTGTCAATATTACTCAAATATGGCAACTATGACAATTTTTGCACTAATCACTCAATGTTTCTTAAACTCAATAAAAACACCCCAACTATTAATTGACGAACTTTTGATCAAACTTTAAAGTAATCATTAAGGGACTCTTTTATGTTATATTAAATAAATATTTAAAAATAAGCCAATCAAAGTTTGTCATATCATCATCCATTAAAGGCAATTTTATTTTAGCTCTAAAAAAATATTAAAGTATAAAAAATATTGAAAAAAAAAAATGGAGCCAACCCAGATATTGAGACTGTGGACTCCATTGCATGGTCTCCGATGGTGGAGACTTAGGTAGGTCTCTAATGATAAGACCCGCCCCGGATTTTCCCTTTACAGAGCCCAAGTACTCGTCGGACACCCCACAGAACCCTTCTAGACTCTAGCTAGCAAGACCTAAAAGAGATTCCGTGGAGCAAGCCCTGTAACTTAAATCCTTTCATGAACTCATAAATTATAACCATAGAATTCTCTTTTTCCATAATTTAGATTTTCTAAACATTTTGACAGCACAATGGCTGTTTTTCAACATTTTCAAATCTTGTAAATCACCTGAAACAATTCACTAGCACTTCAAAATTTTAATCATTAATCTCCACTACCATTTTGGATTTCGATCCATCTCAAAACCAATTCCTAACCACAATAGAACTAATTCAATAAAATCATTTCCAACTTTTGAAACACGCGTTCATGTATAATAATAAAAAACCTTTACACGTAATCTTACTATTTACATTGTACATATACATAAAATTTTTCTTAAAATCATTCCATTTACATTCATACACCAAATTTCAATTTAATCCAAACATGCAATACATGCGACTTCACAAAACATTATTTATGTTCGGCCCATCTAATTCGAGGAAGAGGAGCAAGCACCTTGATCACTGATTCTTGCACCTAGGGAGGTTTTTAAAACAGAAAATCACAGAAGGGTGAGCCAAAAGAGCTCAATGAGCTTTAAAGTTTTTCTATTTAAAGGATTTCTTTTCAAAAACATATCTCCCAAAAACCTTTTAAAAGAAATTTTCATTTCTTAAACGTTTCATAATCGAAACATAAACTTTAACAATTTCATAAGCAAACTTTGAAATTTAAGTTCATGCATAAAAATAATGATAGTTTTCAATTTTTGCATAAACTTGTAAAATGCCAAAATAATTCATAACTTTAGTAAATCATGTAACATTTAAAAACATTTCCATGTATTGCTGAAACTCTACCAATGGAATCGAGAAAGCATCATATCATGGTCACGTGTATCGGGCGGGATGAACCACCATCCCTAGTTGGCCATAGCCCCAAGTGACAGTATCCATATCCATGAGACATCTCACAACCACGTAGTGGAATTAATCAATAGTACATGCGTGAAGTGAGATAATACCCCACACATATAGAGGGTGACAAGACTCGATTGACAGACTCAATTTCTCGATATTAGTGACACACTCTCCCAACACTTGCTATACACGCAGGGGTATTCCGGTCGGATCTAATCATTCATTCATTTCATTTCATATCCGTCATTTCCATAGTATAAACATGGGGTAATCCATTGGTATTTGAAAACTACATTTTCATGCCATTCACGGTTCAATTTCATTTTTTTTTCCTAACAATTACAATCATTTACAAGCATGATCTTCAATGACATTAAACTTAACTTCATATTTTCATAATTTCATACATAAAATTTGTCATGTTCGAGCATGTACATAATATGTGCACATACTAGTATTTCCATAAAACCATATCACATTCTCAAATCATTTAATACTCATGAAAAATAATTAAGACACATCAAAAATGAAATCAACATTTATAAAATCAATTACACTCACATGTCTCATAAATTAGTAGCTTGCCCTTCCACCTTCACTCCCTTGTCTCTTTAATTTGTTCATTACCTACAAGTCACTTATCACATTAAAATTCTATCGTAACTAGTTCATTTGAAAGTAATATCAATCATACTTTAGATTCAACTCATAGTACCCATACTAGAATTACACCATTTCCACACATCCAACCGAAATTTGAGATTTCATATCCATATTTTTTTTTTCTATCCATTTCTTTCAATCAAACACACTTAAAAACATCTATATTATCATAAAGCTTATTAACATGGTCAAGTTACATTTTGAACACTAAATCCATACCATAGCCGAACCAATACCTAAATTTATTCCATCTCTATTTTTCTTTCATCCTTTTGATACACCGTAGCTCAAATTCATGCCAAAATATCACCCAAGTATATCAAGCATCAAAAATCAATTCAAACACACATACACCTCATTCTAGCTAAAAATCATCATCATGCATTACAATCCATTCTTTTCATTTTTTTTTTTCAAAATTCAACTTAAAATCATATGAAATCTCATGTAATTTCATCAAACATAAAAAATCAATCCAATTATACAACATTTTTCCATTTGGCCGTACACTATACAACACACCCACACAATCATTTTCTTTCATTTCTAATTGCACCAATCAACTTAATTTTGTGCCAAAACATAATATAAACATATTACACATTAAAATAAACTCAAGCTCATGCACAAACATAACTTGACCATGCACTAACTTACATTTTCAACCATCCATACTTTTGATTTTTCTTTCAATAATTCATCTCAAAATCATATAAAACCTCTTATAAATTCATCTATACGTTAAAAATATTTCAATTACACCATGTTTTCCATTTTGATCATATACTAGTATATCACACCATCAATCAATTCTCTTCATTTCAAGCTCAAAAATCATATTCAAATGCATCATTTAAACATCAATTAATCAACTAAATCTTTAAAATCACAATTCATTAAATTTCATAGCATTATGGTATAAAACCCTAAACTTACCTTACTAATTTTCCTTGATCACAACACCTTAAAGCTCCCTTTGCTTTCTAATCTCAATTTGAAGTTAATCAACTCCTAAATATACCATAAATTTCATCAATAACTTAATTGATCATAAATTCTTAAAAACCTATCAAACTAACTATAAAATTAACTCAATTACGAACAACTTCTCTTCACTTTTCCATGGCTATTTCTTGATGAAAACAAGGAGAAGAGACTGATGGAGACACCTTGGAACCTCTTTAACTTCCTGTTCTTCTTCTTCTTTCTTTTTCCTTACTTTTCTCACGGTTTTGCTTCCTCTCACGGGCTGCTCCAAATTTTTGCTTCCTTTGGCCGAATGTCACTTGCTCTCCATCCATTCATGCTCTCACTTTATATATTAACTATCCAATTTACCATTTTCTCCTTACTTTTGCCTAAAATTACCAAATTGTTATCCATTGGAAACTTGACAAGTGTCCTCATCCTTATCTCTTTGCCAAGTGTCACATTTCTATGGGTTGCTTGTTTGACTTGTCTTCCTTTAGTCATTTATACTTATCTCTTTCAATTCGAGCTTTCTGGAAATTCCGAATTCGGCTTTTCCGACACTTTTTCGAAATTTTAACAAAATTCTCTGGAACCTATATTCGGACTACATACATACTCCAGGTAACTTTGGTGACTCTTAAAAGTCATTCTATGTGCCTTTTCGGGTCTCCATAAAATCACTAAATTGTCTCTAGCGATTTCCGGATTGACTTCATTTCAATTTGAATTTCTTTTGAAAGGGTGATTTGGATTTCTAAATTATCTCTTGAGTATCTTAATACTCATTTAGACCCCTTTCTTCAAAATTTTTTGAATCCGAAAACCTTTTCGAAATTCCGGTAGGATTCAGAATTATCTTTATTTATCTCTAAATAATTACAAAAATATTACATGGTTATTTAATCATCAAATTAACCACGTACTGCTCTAATTGGGTGTCTTAACATTCAATCCCATGCTTCAAAAAATTCAAATGGAGTTTAGATTCACGACATCCACATTTCCGTCCGTAAGGGTATTTTCGTAAAACAACCTTCAGAGCCTTTGAAAATTATTCAAACGGATTCATTTTCATTGTGTTCTAGTTTCATTATACTCTATTACTTATTTCGCAATTTGGGATTCACTTGGTCCATTTTTCAGAAAAATCACTGTTCATTCGAAAATACTATTCATCCGGCAACACCATTTATCCGGATATACTAGTCATATGAAAATCCTATTAATCTAAAAATACTATTCCTCCAACCTTTGGAAGTACCATTCATAAAATTTCAGGTTTTACATCTAACTTGGGTCTCCATCCCAATTTAGTCTGGTTCGAGTGTGGCCACGATTGGATATGGATCCCATGGCACTCGACCACTACTCTCAAGCTACTGACACCGAAATCTATTTATTGGTGTTGTAGTTCAACTTTTTTTTTAAAATATTTTATTAATATGAACACTAACCCGATATCGGGTCAGATTATAACCCGATATCGAGTTAGTGTTCATATTAATCAGGTTATTGTTCATATTTTATTAATATGAACACAAACCCGATTGGAGTTAGAGAGAGAAAAGTTATATGAGAAGGAGAGAAGGTCTAAAGTAAGAGAGAGAAACTTGTTTTTTGACCCGAATTAGGTTAGATTATAACTTCGGGTTAGATTCTGACCCGATGTCGAGTCAACCCGGTATCAGGTTAGATTCTGACCGAAAGCTTGTTTTTGACCCGATCAGGTTAGTAAGTACTATTAACTCGATTCGAGCCAATACAATTCTTTGGTTTAGAATCTGACCCAATTTGGGTTGACCCGATTTAGGCCAGATTTTGACCTGAAGACCAAGTTTTCAACTTTCACTCATTTTTTTCAAAAACATAACCATCTATTCCCTAAAAACTTAATTATAAACACTAACCTTTATCAACACCCAAATTTCTTCAACTTTTCTTCCATTCAAAACTAAAATTAAAAAAAAAAAAAAAAAAAGATTATTGTTGGAGTAAAATTATGATTGAGGATGAATTAATGTGGGTTGATGTTATTTATTTGATGATTTGTTTTATTTATTTTATTATAGTTTAATTATTGGTTGGTAAATAATTAATGATTTATATGAATGAGTTGGTTTTAATTTATTAGGAGCATTTTGGTTAAGTTAGGGTAGTTTTGCAATTTTTTTGAGTGAGAGGGCAATTATGTAAATAAGATACCAAACAAGGGTCATGTTGCTAAATTCCCTATACCAAATTCATAGTTCAAATAGTTACTGTGTTTTCTTTTCACATTCATAATAGAGATTCAAGTCTCATTATGTGAATTTATTGGTATGCATGAGATTACAATATTTTGCAGGTGTATGTACTAGTGGGTTAGGCTTAGGATCATAGATACCGATCCTAGAATCCTTTGAGTCATTTCACTATCTTGGCTTTGTTACTTAGTGTGGATTTAATTACGATTTCAATTATTTTTTAGTTTTGAAGCTCCAACTTATTTGTTGAAGTATGTAGTTCCTTTTTTTTTTTTTTTTTTCCCTTATAAAATTCAACGAAACAGTTTTAACTTAAAAAAAAAAAAAGGCCTTTTACATGACTTTTTATATAATATATATTTATATATATTCAAATTTTCAAATTTTCATGCATAAATGGATTGGAAAGGGTCCAAAGAGCTTCACTGAAGTAGGTATAGATTTAAACAACAGGACAACATATCAATTTTGGTTTACATATGTACGTATATATTTTACAGCTTTGGTAATATGTTTTCTTAAAAATCAATAGACTGACAGAGAATGCAGATAAAGATCTGATTTATTTTGTATCATTGATCAACTTAGATAGCAACTTTCATGAACAAATTTGCACAAAGAACTTGGATTAATTATACTTTGGTATGGAAACTTCTTGTATCACTTATATTTTTAGAACCGATTGTTGGTTTTGGATTTTGAATTAGACAAATTATTACTTCTAGGAGAATATGATGGTAAATATATTATATAGAATTACAAGTTATGGATATAAACAAAAATGTAATTGCATTTATGTTCTACAAAATAATTTATCTAAATTTATGTATAACTATCATATTATTAATATATCATCTTATAATTAAAGTGATTGTTGCAAATCATCTAGTGACATCATTTGCATAAAAGTTTAGAAAATTTTTTATAAGTGTAGCATTATTCTTTATTCATAATATAGACGCAATCAAATCCTAGATACATAGCCAAAAATCTAGTTTATCATATTAAGCCCTGGCCATTAAAATGTATTCCAATGATTTCATAGTTTATTAATTTTGTGTGATTTATTTTCTAAATAGAGGTACTTTGTATCAACATTTAATCCATTAATAGATTTAATAGGGTATCAACCTTGAAAAAGATAATAAAGTCGGTTTTTGAAAAAGATAACAAAAAAGAAAAAGTTTGATACATATCTAAAGCTCAACAACCATAAGTGCTCCCATTTATTAGGATCAAAATTAGACTCGAAGAAACTACATCATTTGAAAAGAATATTAATTACCAATAAAAGGGAAAAGGTAATATGAGTTTTACCATATTAGGATCAAATGCAGGCTTCAAGGAACTACACCATTTGAAAAGAATACTAATTACAATACCCATCAAGTTTAATAGCAAGGGAAAACTTCATTTTAGTCCTTGAGGTTTTAGAAAATATCAAAATTTTAAACATCTTTTGAAAACAGCTCTTTTAATCCATAACTTTTATAAAACTCTTTAAAATAGTCCAAATCGTCAGTCAATTGATGGTCAAACCAACCAAAAAAATTGAAAAGACTTAATTACCCTCAACACTCAAAATGATTGTTTTGCCCCTAATAAAATCAAAATATTACATATTTTTTAACCAATTTTAAATGATTATTATTATTTTATAAATTAAACAATAATTAAAAAAAAATAAAAACCCTAAAAATTAAAATTGGATCTCATCTCTCCTTCTCTCTTTATCAAACTCAAATCTCTCTCCTCCATCTTTCTTTTCTCTCATCGTCTCCTTCTAGCGTCACCTCCATCGCCGTCGACGAGCCCAACAACCACCGTCGAGAACCCATAAGCTGCAGCAACCTTCATCTCTCTCTTTCTCTCTCATCTTCTTCAATTTTTTTTTTTTTTTGTGATGTTATGGATCTGGTTCTGGGTTCGCATTGAACCCAGAAACAAAGGTTTTTGGTTTCGATTGAACTCAGAACCCTGTTTCTGGGTTCGATGTGAACCCAGAAACCTCTGGTTCTGGGTTATGAAACTCAGAAATCTGGTTCTGGGTTCAAAACCAAAACCCTTTGAACCTAGGAGGTTGGTTCTGGTTTCGAATTCAGAACCCAGACACCAAAAAAAAAAAAGAAAAAAGAGTGAAGACTTTGGGGATAAAGATGAAGTTGACAGCAGCGAAAGAAAGGTGTTTGGGGTTTGAGGTTGATATTTGATGTTTGTGGTTGGTGGTATTTGATGTTTGTGGTTGTTGATTGGGGTTGATGTTTGTGGTTGATGTTAGGGTTTGCTAGATTTGTGTTTGAGGTTGCTTTGTATTTAAATTAGATCAATTTAGAGGGGCAGGGTTGAATATGAATTTACTTGGTGTTTTTTTGTTTTAATTTGTTTTTTTTTTTTTTTAAAAAAAAAACAAGTTGTTTAGTAGAGGGATTTGGATTCAGACTTTTGAATCCAGTTATTTTTCTTTTAATTTTTTTTTTCATAATTTCATATTTTTTAATTTTAATTAACTAATTAATTTATTTTTTTATTTTTTTATTTTTTAAAAATCATGACTGTCCACTTGTCATAATCTTAATCTTTTACACGAAAAGACCATCTTACCCTTCTTGTTTAAACTATTTGTAACCGTTGACCAACAGTTGACTAATGGTTTGAACTATTTTAAAGAGTTTTGGAAAAGTTAGGGACTAAAAGAGCTATTTCCAAAAGATGTTTAAAATTTTGATATTTTTCGAAACCTCAAGGACTAAAATAAAGTTTCTTCTAATAGCAATAAATGTTGTATGGACTAATATGTTGAAATAAAAAATAAAACCCTTAAAAATCAGAACGTTAATAGTAATTAATCTTTGTGTTCACATCAAAACAACCCTTTAAAATCACAATTTCAATAGATATATAATCTTGTTTGGATAAACATGTTGAAATCACCACCACCCTTAAAAATCTACGCCCGTAGTTGTGCTCCAAAATAGATATTAAAAAACAATATAGAATTCAAGCAACACATTGTCTGTGTCAAACTCAAGATATCATAAAGAATGTGTAAACGAAGTGATATTTCAGCAGAAATTCAAAAACATAGCAAAATATGAAAATAAAGTAGAGAAAAACTTAAATCTTTTGAAATATGGAATCGTGCAAAAAAGTATGGTTTCGTGAGAAAAAAGAAAAAGAAAAAGAGACTCGGACTGTGGACTGGAATACTGGATGTAGAAACTAGAAACAAACGCGTAGGACAGGGCCTATTGGTGAAGTCAAAGCCTAGTATTATGAATTACTTTTTCTTTTTAAGAAAAGTAAACCATTATGTTGTTCAAAATAGATGTAATATAAATATTCTTAAGTGGCCCAAAGCGGATTTTCAAAGTAACCGATTAATTTCTTTGATAATTAATTGCATCGGATTGCACTATAATTATTATTTTTACATTGATTGATTTCACATGCATGTTCCTAATTTTATTTAATTTGTGTCACAATGATGTGACTTGTTTTTTGAATAATCTAATACTAAGTTTGATAACTGTCGGGATTTAACAAAGATAGGATATTATTGTACGGTTTGAAAATCTACTCTCTAGAATGAGAGAGGTTTACCCATATAATTGACGGAAAAATTGTCATATATATTTATTAGTGGCGGTGCTCAAACCCACCATCACATGCATGGACAGGTGGATTGTTGTCTATCAAGCGTTGTTATTGTTTTCAATTTTTTCTTTTAAACATACTGTTTTTAATATTTTGAGAATAATGATGTTACATATTAATTGTAATGAAAATGACTATTTTAAAGCCAACAGTGTCTGCACAATAGCACCTCGCCATGGCCTCTCGGGACGAAGATGAAGGTACACTTGACAAATATTTAATCTTCTCACCAACCAAAAACAACAATGGATATCATACTTGCATTTTACTTATTGGGCCGCCAATCCGGCCCTTAATAACCAAATATTGTTTTGGACCTGCATCAACATTCCTGGGCCGCTTGGTGGACATATTATTTACCCTTTTTTTGGAAAAATATTATTTAACTATTATTGATTTTTTTTCCTAATATTACAATTTAATTGGTGTATATAAAGCTGCTGATTGGGTATTAGCAGCTGAACCACACTATTGGTCAAAAGACCGAAAAAATGCCTCTCTGTGGTCAATTGCAAAACCATTATATATTCTACACCTTTCTCTTTTATTCTCTTTTTCTTTTACTATTGCATTGGATCTTGAGTGTCCAAAGTGAAAAAGGACTTACAAATCCTCTTATGGGCCTTAGACTCTACTTCTTTGTTACTGTCCATGCCCAGGACACTTGGGCCACTCAATTTTGTGGGCCTCAAATGAGTCCTCCGTGCATTCACCATTTTTACCAATACACAAATATAATAATTTGAATGTGTTTCCAAAAAATATATATATATATATAATAATTATAATGATAACTATTAAAAAAACACAATAACACTAGGTGTTCTCATTTCATATGAAAAATTTTTATTTTAATTTATGACATATTAATTGGTAAATAAATATACATTAATTATAATTTATAATTGTAATAAAATTTTAAATGTAAATTGAAATGTTTATATATATAATAACAAAATAATAATTTGAAAAAAATTAAAAAATTAATAACACTAAGTACAAAATTTTATCAAGACTTATTAAAAATAAAATTTATTTATTTGGCTCATAAAGTTAGAGAAAATAATTGCATTAATCGGAGGACATCTAAAATGCTTAATATATTTATAAGTAATAATTAATTGATATATTTTATAACAAAGTGAGTATTATTCTTTAACAATGGAAATTTTCTTTTTCTTTTTTTTTTTGGGATTTGAAAATTTCCATATTTGTAATGATAAAATATGATTATCCAAGATTAATATGTCAACAATATGATTGGTGGACATTATAAGACCTTAGATTACTTGAGAAAATCTTTTATGAAACTTGAATTGATGTGACATGTAGCTCTTAGTTTGATCTTCCAATAACAATATGACACGTGATATGGTTTTTTAAATAAAAATTAAAATCCTATAGCTAACCCTTTGTGTTCTCTCCCTCATGTATACTCTCTTCCCTTTCTTTGCTTTCTCACATCCTGTATATGCCATTTTTACCGTTTGTATTCTCTCTCTCCTATAAACTTTCTTCCCCTTTTTTGCATTCTCACATATGGTGTATGCCTTTTTTCAATCGAAAAGCATTGAACCCAAAAAGTTCATATTCAACAAAACCTCAAAAATCAACTGCAATCAAGTCCCAATCTTTTTTTTTTTTTTTTTGTTTTCTCAAGTTCAAACCTTTCTCTTTTGCCTATTTAAGATTGTAAGTTTCTAATAATTTAATTATATATATCTTTTATTAAATTATTTAATTTATAAATTTCTCTTTTCTTTTTGTTAGCAATACTTTATTGTTTATTATTAACCAATGAACTTGTTTATACAAGATAATCTATTGGGAGGAAAACTTGATGGAGAACTCAAAGTTAGAACACATGTTAGCTTTGATGCTGAAGCTTACAAGTTATGTAACGCATCTAATTTAAGAAAGGGGTTTAGTATTCTTAAAGGGCACATTCAAAGAGATGCATAAAACAATGTTAAACAAAGGGAACTTTTGTGTTCAAAAGAAGGATTCCAACAAGTTGTATACTTGTATAAGCACAAGAGGATAAATAGGTTAGATACAAGAACAAGGTGTAAGAATTTGGTTCACTATGAATAATGGAATATGGACTATCTCTCACATCAACTCCAATCATAACCATGAATTGGCTAAACTTGAAGAAAGATAGTTTTTAAGATCCGATCCAAAATCTTTAATGTTTATGGGCGTATGATGAAATCTATGACTGATGTCGATATAGGAGCCACAAAACCATATTTTTATTTAGCTAACAAAGTAGGTGGTGCTCAAAATGTTGGGTTCACAATGAAAGATGCAACAAATCACTTGCAAAGGAAGATTCATGAAATGATGGAAGTGGGAGATGCTCAAAACTTGCTTGATTATTTCAAGTGTAAGCAAGGTGAGGATCCTAATTTTTTTTTTTTTTTTTTTTTTTTTTAACTCTATTCAAGTTGATTAATGTAATCGAATGACAAACTTTTTTTGGAGAGATAGTAGATCAAAATTAGACTATGATTGTTTTGGAGATGTGGTATGTTTTGACACTACATTTTGAAAAAATAAATATAATCTAATATGTGCTCCACTAGTAGGGGTTAATCATCATTGGAAGAATGTAATATTTGATTGTGTTTTTTTGTTGGATGAGAGCGACGAATCCTTTGTTTGGTTGTTTCAATCATTTTTGAAGTCAATGCGAAATAAGCAACCAAATACCATCTTCACTCATGAAGATGAAACAATGGAAAATCCCATTAAGAAGTTTCTTTTGAAGACACATTATCAACTATAAACTTGGCACATTGCCAAGAATGCAACACAACATATTTCCAAGCTTTATGGTAACCATGAATTCAAGAAACAATTTAGCAAGTGTTTTCATGGGTGTCACAATGAAATAGAATTAAAGTCTCGTGGGATAAGATGATTAGCCAATTTAATCTTCACAATCATCCATGGTTTAGGAAGTTATATGAACTTCGACATAAATGGCATGTAGTTTTTAATTTGGATGCTTTTTCAGCAAATATGAAGTCCACCCAACGAAAGCGAGAGTACATATAATGTATTCCCTCAAATTTCTACAAAAACGATGGATCTCATTAGTCTTGTACATCATTATGAAAGAAAAATAAAAGAGATGTGGTTAGCGGAGTTGGAAGAAGATTATCGTTGCAAAAATAGTACCCTATGACTCAAGGTGAGTAGTGGCATGTTAATTTATGATGTTCGTGTATAGACCGAGAAAATGTTCAATTTTTTTAAGAAAGAGTTTATTAGTTGTATCGGAGTGTAAATGACAGAACTTTACAATGATTGTGAGATACATATTTATGAAGCTATTGAGAAAGACCAAGAATGGGTATACAAGGATGAATTCGGTCTCTTACTTTTAATGTTTCGTGTTGTTGTAAGTTATTTGGGTCAATGAGGATATTGGGCCATTATATTTTGAAGGGGTTTGATTTAACAATGTGATGCTCATCTCATCTAAATATTTGCTTGACACATACAACCAAGTAAATGGTAATTGAAAAGAACAAATGTGATAAAGTAATCAATTTACATTCTCCTCCTCAAAATTTGTTACAAATACAAACATACAATGGTAACACACAACAAGAAACTCATAAAACTTACAAAAGCTACATTCAAACCTGAAAAGGAAAGCATAGTACACAACACTTTAATGGAAGCAACCCCAGTAAGCGAAAAACAAATAGATCAATAAAAACAAAAACTTCAATCATTCTTTAGTTAGACCAAACCTCAGAATTCACAATTGAACAAAGATAAATATGAACTACAAATTTAATCCATTTTCCAATAACAATAAAGGAAGCAAAACATGCTAAATGGTAAATTCAACACAACACATATAGACAAGTTCACTTATTTTTCAATCAAACACATTCAAATTCCAAAACTAAACCAAACCCAAATTATAGAATCACAAATAAACAGGCCCCGGAAGCTTATAGCCTCCAAAACCGATATAACTCATAATGCCAAATTTACTCTTTTATTTATTTATTTGTTACTGGAAAGTAAGTTCACTCATGTTTCAATCAAACAAGTTCAAATTAACAAATATATATATATATATATATATATATATATGCCAAAACGAACAATCAAAACCACATGAAATATACATCTCTCAACTGTGTTCATGCTTCACACTAACCTATCATGGCAACATAATTTTCTATTCTATTTTCGAGACATTGAATTTGAAGAAATATTCAATAAAAGAAAAAAAATTTGAACAAACATGCTAGAATATACTGTAATATTTTTAATTTTTTTTTTTTTAAATCTACATATAATTGTGAAACCTAGCTTACCTATATCAACATATGGAGAAAACTATGAACCCAAACAAGCAAACGATGAGCTGAACAAAAAGATGTGTACAAGCGAATGTTGAGCATGAAGAAAAAACAAAGTACATTTTTTTTTTTTAATTAATTTTGATTAGGGATATATTAGTAAAAATATATGAATTTTGATTGGGAAAATATGACCCTTTCCTAAAACTTAGGGATGAAAATAATTTTTTCCCTAATTGTTAATGAAACTCCATTGTCCAATTATGAGAATGATAGTGGAGATCAAAGTTTTTTTTTTTTTTTTTTTTTTTTTTTTTTTTTTTTTTTTCATTTTTCAATTTTCAATTTATTTTTTTATTTTTTTATAACTGTATCTTCACCATCCCTCAAAACTGATGGATTCTCCACGATCCATCACTCGTTAAAAATTGATCAATGGTGGAAATTTATTTATTTTTTATTAGTTTTTGTAGAGGATGAAATGATAAGTTGAACTAATTTTACCTTATTTAAAATATTTTTATTTTATTTTTGCATGAATGGACCAAAATAAATCCCATTTTCTTAAGTTGACTAACGGTTGACTAGTGGAAGAACTAATTTGATAAATTTATGGATAATAGAGATGATGAAGACCAAAAATAGATTTGCAAGGTAATAATTTGCCATGACATAGGAAGAAAAAAAAAATATTTTTTCCTTTTTTAAAATCTCTCATGATAGGCTATGAAGGTTTCAGCTTTTGTTTTTCAAGATTTTCAATTCTTTTGACAAATTCACTTTTATTTCAAAAAATTCTGCACCGATTTTTTTTTTTTTTTTATTCTTTTGACAAATTCTATTTTTATTTGCAAAGAAATCCCCACCAAGGCAACAAAATATTGATAAGATGAGATTGATCTAATGGTACATCTCTTACATTTATATCCAGGAGGTTTTGAGTTCGAGTCATCCCACTTCTCTCAAATCTCAAATTATTGTAATTGTTCAAAAAGAAAAGGGCGACAAAATATTCTAAAACACAACTAAAATAAAAACTTCCTTATTAAATACATATTGCTATGCTAATGGATAATAATAAATAATATTCATTTATTATAGAATAATAAAAAATATTTTTTTACATATTTTTTAGGACATAATTCTATCACTTTTGTTTATCAATCATTTTATAACACTTGTTAGATGTTAATCCACAATAGATTGACATCGTAAAATGAAGCAATATTTTAACAAATAATTTTGATAACTCTCAAAGTAACTTGCAAACACAAAAAGGCGAAAACCTGGATTCTTCATGCATAAAATTTAGACATATCTAAAAGAACCAAGAATCTAAACCATTACATTTCCCCTGCAAGCCAATAGTTTTAGGTTGAATTACTTAATTTCCACAACTCAAACAATAGGCCAGTACATCAACCATGTGCTATGCCAGTCCCATCCAAGTTTATTTCCTCCCTTCACCTTCAATGTTAACTTAACATTTGCAATGGAAAACCACGTATAAACAGCAAATTTATCCAAAACAAAACTCATTTAATTAACTTAACATGTACAATGGAAAACCACATATAAACAACAAATTTATCGAAAATGAAAATAAAAACGAAACAAACTTAATTAATCGAACATTTGCAACGTAAACCACTCCATTTGCTACACTGGTGGGCATGGCGCCTTTGGGCCCTAGATATGGTGTGCTCGGCCCTCAGGAAGGATGCCAAGCCCTGTGAGCCCATGGGGCATGCCGTATGGTGCAAAAGGCGTACAGGACCCCTAAACCTCATACGGGCATGCGTGGCGCATTTAGATGCTAGATATAGTCTGTT
Source organism: Nephelium lappaceum (assembly GCA_021234005.1). NCBI lineage: Eukaryota > Viridiplantae > Streptophyta > Magnoliopsida > Sapindales > Sapindaceae > Nephelium > Nephelium lappaceum. Next base: position 5,776,250 of record CM038000.1, on the reverse strand, counting down.
TGGCCCTCGGGAAGCATGCAAGCCCTTGTGAGCGCACGGGGCGTTCCGCATGCTCGGAGGGGCGTATAAGACCCTGAAACCTCACACAGGCATGCGTGGCGTGTTTGTGCCCCAAATATGGTATGCTCGACTCTCGGGAAGCATCTCAAGCCCTTGTAAGCATATAGGGCGTGCCGCATGCTCGGAGGGGTGTACAGGACGCCTAAACCTCACACAGGCGTGCGTGGTGCGTTTGGGCCCTAGATATGGTGTGCTTGGCCCTCGAGAAGCATACCAAGCCCTTGTGAGCGCACGGGGGGAGCTGCATGCTCGGATGGGCGTATAGGACCCCTAAATCACAAATGGGCGTGAGTGGTGCGTTTGGGCCTCAGATATGGCGTGCTCGGCCCTCGAGGAGCATGCCAAGCCCCCGTGAGCGCATGGGGCGTGCCGTATGCTCGGAAGGGAGTATAGGCCCCCTAAACCTCACACGGACGTGTGTGGCGCCTTTGGGCCCTAGATATGGTATGCTTGGCCCTAGGGAAGCATGCCAAGCCCCTGTGAGCGCACGAGGTACGCCGTATGCTCGGAGGGGCATACAGGAAGCCTAAACATTACATGGGCTTGTGTGGCACGTTTGGGACCTAGATATGGCGTGCTCGGCCCTCGGGAAGCATGCTAAGCCCATGAGAGCGGATGGGGTGTGCCATATGGTACGAGGGGTGTACAGGACCCCTAAACCTCACACGGGTGTACGTGGTGCATTTGGGCCCCAGATATGGTGTGCTTGAGCCTTAGAAAGCATCCCAAGCCCCTATTAGTGCACAGGGCATGCCCCATGCTCTGAGGGGCGTAAACGATCCCTAAACCTCACACGGGCATGCGTGGCGCGTTTGGGCCTCACATTTGGTGTGCTTGGCTCTCGGGAAGCATGCCAAGCCCCTATGAGCGCACGGGGCGAGTTGTATGCTCGTATAGGCGTATAGGACCCCCAAATCTCACGCGGGCGTGTATGGCGCGCTTGGGCCATACATGCCAAGCCCCTGTGAGTGCACGGGGCGTGCTGTGTGCTCAGCAGAGAGTACAGGACCCCTAAACCTCACAAGGGCGAGCGTGACGCGTTTGGGATCCAGATATGGCGTGTTCGGCCCTCGGAAAGCATGTCAAGCCCCTGCGAGCGAACGGGGTGTGCGTCATGCTCAGAGGGGTGTATAGGACCCCTAAACCTCACACGGGCGTGCGTGGCGCGTTTATGCTCCAAATATGGTGTGTTTGGCCCTTGGGAAGCATGTAAAGCCCCTGTGAGCGTAAGGGGGCTGTCGCATGCTCGGGGGGGCGTATAAGACCTTGAAACCTTACACGGGCGTCGTGGCGTGTTTGAGCCCCAGATATGGTGTGCTCAGCCCTCGAGAAGCATCCCAAGCCTCTGTGAGCGCACAACACGTGTCGCATGCTCGAAGGGGCGTACAGGACGCCTAAACCTCACACGGGCGTACGTGGCATGTTTAGGCCACAGATATGGTATGTTTGGCCCTCGAGAAGCTTGCCATGCCCTAATGAGTGCACCGGGGGTACCGCATGCTCGAGGGGGCGTATAGGACCCTAAAACCTCACACGGGCGTACGTGGCGCGTTTGGGCCCTAGAGATGGTGTGCTGGGCCCTTGGGAAGCATGCCAAGCCCATGTGAGCGCCTGGGGCGTGCCGTATGCTCGTAGAGGAGCACAGGACCCCTAAACCTCACAGGGGCAGGCGTGGCGCGTTTGGGCCCTACATGTGGTGTGCTCGGCCGTCGGGAAGCAAGCTAAGACCTTTTGAGCGCACGGGGCATGCCACATGGTGTGACGGGCATACAAGACCCCTAAACCTCACACGGACGTGCGTGGCATGTTTGGGCCCTAGATATAGTGTGATGGCCCTCGGGAAGCTTACCAATGCCTTATGAGCGCACGGGACGTACGACATGCTCGGAGGGCTATACAGGACCCTTAAACCTCACACGGGCATGCGTGGCATGTTTGTGCTCCAAATATGGTATGTTTGGCCCTTGGAAAGCATGTCAAGCCCCTGTGAGAGCACGTGGGGTGACGCATGCTCGGGAGGGCGTATAGGACCCTGAAACCTTACACGGGCGTGCGTGGCGCGTTTGGGCCCTCGATATGGTGTGCGTGGCCCTCGGGAAGCATCCCAAGCCTTTGTGAGCGCACAGGTCTTGCCGCATGGTTCAAGGGCCGTACAGGGCGCCTAAACCTCACACGGGCGTCTGTGGCACGTTGGACCCCAGATATAGTGTGTTAGGCCATCGGGAAGCATATCCAGCCCTTGTGAGTGCACAGGGCGTGTCGCATGCTCGAAGGGGAGCACAAAACCCCTAAACCTCACACGGGCGGGCGTGGCGTGTTTGGGGCCCAAATATGGTATGCTTGGCCCTCGGGAAGCATGCTAAGCCCTTGTAAGCGCACAGGGCGTGTCGCATGCTCGGAGGGGTGTATAGGACCCCAAAACCTCACACGGGCGTGCGTGGCACGTTTGGGGCCCAAATATGGTGCGCTAGGCCCTCGGGAAGCATCATAAACCCCTGTGAGCACAAAAGGCGTGTCGCATGCTCGAAGGGATGTAAACGACGCCTAAACCTCTCACGGGCATGCGTGGCGCGTTTGGGCCCCAAATATGGCGTGCTTGGCCCTCGGGAAGCATGTCAAGCCCCTGTGAGCGCATAGGGCGAGCTGCATGCTCGGATAGCTGTATAGGACTCTAAAATCTCACACAGGCGTGTGTGTTGCGCTTGGGCCCCAGATATGGTTTGCTCGGCCCTTGGGAAGCATGCCAACCCCATGTGAGTAGATGGCGCGTGTCGCATGCTTGAAGGGGTGTATAGAACACCTAAACCTAACACGGGCATCCGTGGTGCGTTTGGACCTCAGATACGGTATGTTGGGCCCTTGAGAAGCGAGTCAAGCCCTGTGAGCGCACGGGGCGTGCCGCATGCTCGGAGGGGAGCATAAGACCCTTAAACCTTACACGGGCGGGAGTGGCGTGTTTGGGCCTTAGATATGGTGTGCTCAGCCCTCGGGACGCATGTCAAGCCCCTATGAGCGCACGGGCGTCCGTATGCTCGAAGGGGAGCACAAGACCCCTAAACCTCACACGGGCGGGATGGCGTGTTTGGGCCCCAGATATGGTGTGCTCGGCCCTCGGGAAGCATGCCAAGCCTCTGTGAGCACACGGGGCGTCCTGCATGCTCGGAGGGGTGTATAGGACCCCGAAAGTTCACACGGGCGTGTGTGGCGCGTTTGTGACCCGGATATGGTGTGCTCGGCCCTCGGGAAGCATCCTAAATACTTGTGAGCACACAGGGCGTGCCACATGCTCGGAAGGGCGTAAACGATGCCTAAACCTCTCACGGGCATGCGTGGCGCGTTTGTGCCCCAAATATGGTGTGCTTGGCCCTCGGGAAGCATGCCAAGCCCCTGTGAGCGTATAGGGCGAGCTGAATGCTCGGATGGGCGTATAGGACCCCCAAATCTCACATGGGCGTGTGTGGCGCGTTTGGGCCCCAGATATGGCGTGCTCGACTCTTGGGGAGCATGCCAAGCCATTGTAAGAGCACAGGGCGTGCCGTGTGCTCGACGGAGGGTACAGGACCCCTAAACCTAAAATAGGCGGGCATGCGTGGCGCGTTTGGAACCCAAATATGGCGTGCTTAGCCCTCAGGAAGCATGCCAAGCCCTTGTGAGCGTACAGGGCATGCCGCATGGTACGAGTGGCGTATAGGACCCCTAAACCTAACACGGGCATCCGTGGCGTGTTTAGGCCCCACATATGGTGTGTTGGGCCCTCGGGAAACATGCCAAACTCTTGTGAGTGCACGGGGCATGCTGCATGCTCGAAGGGGAGCACAGTACCCCTAAACCTCACATGGGCAGGTGTGGCGCGTTTGGGCCCCAGATATGGTGTGCATGGCCGTCGAAAAGAATGTGAAGCCCTTGTGAGTGCACGGGGAGTGCCGTATAGTGCGAGGGGCATACAAGATCCCTAAACATTACACGGGCGTACGTGGCCTGTTTGGGCCACAGGCATAGTGTGATCGCCCTCGGAAAGCATGCTAAGGCCCTGTGAGCGCAAAGGGTGTGTAGCATGCTCAGAAGGATATACAAGACCCCTAAACCTTACACGGGCTCCCGTGGCGCGTTTGGGCCCCAGATATGTTATGTTGGGCTCTCGAGAAGCATGCCAAGCCCCTGTGAGCGCACGGGGTGTGTCGCATGCTCAGAGGGTAGGATAGGACCTCTAAACCTCACACGGGTAGGTGTGGCGCATTTGGGCCTCAGATATTGTGTGCTTAGCCCTTGGGAAGCATGCCAAGACCCTATGAGCACACGGGGCGTACCGCTTGCTCGAAGGGGCGTATAGGACCCCGAAACCTCACACAGGCGTGCGTGGTGCGTTCAAGTCCTAAATGTGGTGTGCTCGGCCCTCGGAAAGCTTGCAATGGCCCTGTAACCTCACACGGGGCGTACCGCATGCCGGAGGGGAGTACATGACTCATAAACCTCACACGGGACTATGCGGCGCGTTTGGGCCTTAGACATGTTGTGTTCGGCCCTTGGAAAGCATGCAAAGCCCCTGTGAGCGCACAGGGCATGCCGCATGGTGCAAGGGGCGTACAGGACTCAAAAACCTCACACGGGCATTCGTGGCGCGTTTGGTCCCCAAATATAGAATGCTCAGCCTTGGGGAAGCATGCTAAGCCCATGTGAGCGCACGGGGCGTGCGGCATGCTCAGAGGGGTGTACAAAACCCCTAAACCTCACACGGGCGTGCATGGTGCATTTGTGCGCCAAATATGGTGTGTTCGGCCCTCGGGGAGCATGCCAAGCCCCTAAGAGTGCACGGGGCGTGCCGCATGGTATGAGGCGTGTGCAAAACCTCTAAACCTCACACGGACGTGCATGGCGCATTTGGGCCCCAAATATGGTGTGCTCGGCCCTCGGGAAGAATACCAAGTCCCTATGAGAGCACCCAGCATGCGGTATGCTCGAAGGGGCGTACTAGACGCCTAAACCTCACACCAGCGTACGTGGCGCGTTTAGGCCCTAGATATGGTGTGCTTGGCCCTTAGGAAGCATGTCGAGCCTCTTTCAACACACGGGGCGTGTTGCATGCTCGGATGGGCGTATAGGACCCCCAAATTTCAAACGGGCGTCTATGGTGCATTTGGGCCCCAGATATGGTGGGTTGGCCCCTCGGGAAGCATGCCAAGCCCCTAGGAGCGCACGGGGCGTGTCGCATGCTCGCAAGGTAGCACAGGACCTCTAAACCTCAAACGAGTTGGTGTGGCGCATTTGGGCCTCAGATATGGTGTGCTCAACCCTTGGGAAGCATGCCAAGCCCCTATGAGCGCACGAGGCGTGTCGCTTGCTCGATGGGGCATATAGGTCCCCGAAACCTCACACGGGCGTGCGTGATGCGTTTGGGCCTCAAATATGCTGTGCTTGGCCATCGGGAAGCATGACAAGCCCCTATGAGCGCACAGGGCATGTCGCATGCTCGGAGGGGAGTACAGGACTCTTAAACCTCACACGGGCGTGCGTGGTGCGTTTTGGCCCCAAATATGGTGTGATCGGCCCTTGGGAAGCATGCCAAGCTCCTGTGATCTCACGAGGTGTACCTCATGCTCGGAGGGGCGTAAAGGAAGCCTAAACCTCACACACGCGTGCATGGCATGTTTGGGACCCAGAAATGGCGTGCTCGGCCCTCGGGAAGCATTTCAAGCCCATGTGATCGCACGAGGTGGAGGGGGCATACCATATGGTAGAGGGGTGTACAGGACCCCTAAACCTCAGATGGGCGTGCGTGGCGTGTCTAGGCCCCAGATATGGTGTGCTCGACCCTTGGGAAGATGGCAAGCCCCTATAAGCATACAGGGCTTGCCATATGCTCCGAGGGTTGTACAGGACCCCTAAACCTCACACAGGCGTGCGTTGTAGGTTTTGGCCCCAAATATGGTGTCCTCGGCCCTTCAGAAGCATGCCAAGCCCTTGTGAGCGAACGGGGCGTGCCACACCGAGCAATGGGTGTATAGGACTCTTAAATCTCACACGAACGTGTGTGTCGCGTTTGGGCTCTAGATATGGTCTGCTCAACCGTCGGGATGCTTGGTAAGCCCTGTGGGCGCACGGGGAGTGTCGCATGGTGTGAGGGGCGTACAGGACCCTTAACCTCAGACAGGCGTGCGTGCCACATTTGGGGCCTAGATATGGTGTCATCGGCCTCGGGAAGCATGCCAAGCCCATGTGAGTGTGCGGGGTGTGCCACATGGGTGCCACATGGTGCGAGGGGTGTACGAGACCTCTAACCTCACACGGGCGAGCGTGGTGCGTTTGGGCCCCAGATATCGTGTGCTAGGCCCTCGGGAAGAATGCCAAGCCCCTATGAGCGCACGGGGCATGTCGCATGGCGCGAGAGGCGTAAAGGACCCCTAAACATCACGTGAGCGTGCGTGAATCGTTCAGGGCCTAGATATGGTGTGCTCAGCCTTCGGGTATGATGCCATGCCTTTATGAGTGCACGGTGTGTGCCGCATGGTGCGAGGGGCATACCGAACCCCTAAACCTCATATGGGCGTGAGTGGCGCGTTGGTGCTCGATATGGTATGTTCGGCCCTCTGGAAGCATGCCAAGCACGATATGGGGCGTGCCGTATCGTACGAGGGGCATATAGGACCCCAAAACCTCACACAGGTGTGTATGGCACATTTGGGCCCTTGATTTGGTGTGCTCCGCTCGCGGGAAGCATGCCAAGCCCTTGTGAGCGCACGGGCTTGCCATATGGTGCGAGGGTTGTGCCACATGGAGCGAGCGACGTACAGGACCCCTAAACCACACACGGGTGTACGTGGCACATTTGGGCCCCAGATATGGTATGCTCGGCCCTCGGGAAAGATGTCAAGCCCTTGTGAGCGCACGGGCGTGCCGTATGGTGCTAGGGGCGTACAGGACCCCTAAACCTCACACGGGGGTGCGTGGTACGTTCGGGCCCTAGATATGGTGTGTTCGGTCCTAGGGAACGATGCCAAACCCTTGTGAGTGCATAAGGCATCCCGCATGATGCAAGAGGCGTACAGGACCCCTAAACCCCGTGTATAAAGCATTTAGGCCCTAGATATGTATGTTCGGCTCTCGGGAAGTATGTCAGGACCCTGTGAGCGCACGAGCCACGCTGCATGGTGCAAGGATCATACAGGACCCTTAAACCTCACATGGGCGTGCGTGGCAAGTTTGGGCCCTAGATATGGTATGCTCGACTGTTGGCGAGCATGGCAAGCCCTTATGAGTGGACGAGGCGAACTGCATGGTGCGAGGGCCGTACAGGACCTCCAAATCTCACACGGGCGTTTGTGGCACGTTTAGGCCCCAAATATGGTGTGCTCGGCCTTCGGGAAGCATGGCAAGCCCCTGTGAGCGCACAGGGCGTGCCGCATGGTGCGAGGGGTGTACAAGACCCCCAAACCTCACACGGGCAGATGTGGCGCATTTTGGCCCTAGAGAGGGTGTACTCGACCCTCGAGAAGAATGTCATGCCCTTGTGAGCGAACGGGGCGTGCCGCATGGTGTGAAGGTCCTCTAAACCTCACACGGGTGTGCGTGAAGCGTTTAGGTGCCAGATATGGTGTGCTCGGCCCTCGGGAAGTGCACAGTCGTGTCGCATGGTGCGAGGGGGGGAGGCATAAAAGAACCCTAAACCGTATGCTGCGTTACGTGTTTGGGCCCTAGATATGGTGTGCTCGACTCTCGAGAGGATGGCAGACCCCTATGAGCGCATGGGGCATGCCACATGGTACGAGGGTCATACATGACCTCTAAACCTTACACGGGCGTGCGTGGCTAGTTTAGCCCCTAAATATGGTGTGCTCGACCCTTGGGAAGCATGGCAGGCCCTTATGAGCGCACGGGGTGTGTCGCTTGGTGCGAGGGGCTTACAGGACCCTTAAACCTTACACGGGCGTACGTGGCGTGTTTGGGCCCTAGATATGGTGTGCTCGACCCTCGAGAAGCATGGCAAGCCGCTGTGAGCGCATAGGTCGTGCCACATGGTGCGAGGGGCGTATAGGACCCCTAAACCTCACACAGTCTTGTGTGGTGCGTTTGGGCCCTAAAAATGGTGTGCTCAGTCCTAGGGAAAGATGTCGAGCCCCTATTAGCACACAGGGCGTGCCGCATGGTACAAGAGGCGTACAAGACCCCTAAACCTCACACGAGAATGCGTAAAGCGTTTAGGCGCCGGATATGGTGTGCTCGGCCCTCGGGAAGGATGCTAAGCCTTTATGAGCTCACGGGGCGTGCTGCATGGTATGAGAGGCGTACAGGACCCCCAATCCTCACACGAGCAAGTGTGGCACGTTTTGGCCCTAGAAATGGTGTACTCGACCCTCGGGAAGAATGCCATGCCCTTATGAGTGAATGGGGCATGCCGCATGGTGCGAGGGTCCTCTAAACCTCACACGGGTGTGCGTGAAGCGTTTAAGTGCCAGATATGGTGTGCTCGGCCCTCGGGAATGATACCAATCCCCTGTGAGTGCACAGTCGTGCTACGTGGTGCGAGGAGGGGGGGGGGGGGGGGGGGGGGCGTAAAAAAACCCTAAACCGCATGGTGCGTCACGCGTTTGGGCCCTAAATATGGTGTGCTCGACCCTCGAGAAGGATGGCAGACCCCTATAAGCGCACGGGGCATGCCACATGGTACGAGGGTCGTACAGGACCTCTAACCCTCACACGGGTGTGCGTGGCGGGTTTAGGCTCTAAATATGCTGTGCTCGACCCTTGGGAAGCATGGCAGGCCCTTATCAGCGCATGGGGTGTGTCGCTTGGTGTGAGGGGCTTACAGGACCCTTAAACCTTACACGAGACTACGTGGAGCGTTTGGGCCCTAGATATGGTGTGCTCGGCCCTCGGCAAGCATGGCAAGCCCCTGTGAGCGCACGGGTCGTGCCGTATGGTGCGAGGGGTGTATAGGACCCCTAAACCTCACACAGGCGTCTGTGGCGCGTTTGCGCCTTAGAAATGGTATGTTCGGCCCTCGGGAAAGATGCCAAGCCCCTATGAGCGCACAGGGCGTGCCACATGGTGCGAGAGGCATACAGGACCCCTAAACCTCACACAAGAATGCGTGAAACGTTTAGGCGCTATATATGGTGTGCTCGGCCCTCAGGAAGGATGCCAAGCCTTTATGAGCTCACGGGGAGTGCCGCATGGTGCGAGAGGTGTACAGGACCCCTAAACCTCACACGGGCGTGTGTGGTGCGTTTGGGCCCCAAATATGGTTTGCTCGGCCCTCGGGAGGGATGGTAAGCCCCTGTGAGAGCACGGGGTGTGCCGCATGGTACGAGGGGCGTACAGGACCCCTAAACCTCACACGGGCGTGCGTGGCACGTTTGGGCCCCAAATATGGTGTCCTCGGCCCTCGGGAAGCATGTCAAGCCCTAAACCTCACACAGGCTACGGATTACCCTTAGAAGATACCAGACAGCCGCGACGATAGTGCTCATGTGATTATCTACTCTTATTTTTGTTCGACTTTAAAAGAAGTTGTATATATTGTATTACCTCTACGTGGTTTTCTAAATATTTTTTTGTGGTCAACTTATATTTAAATTGTATTTTTGGAGTAAATTGATGCATGACATATGATTTTGTTGATAAAGAGTTTATAATTTGAAATGTGAAATTGTGGTTGTGGTTGTGGTTGTGTTGAAAAATGAGAGTCTGAGGCTCTGTAATTTGGGGAAATTGATTTGTGATATTTTAGAAGTGTTAAATTTTATAATCTACAGGGTGTCTAAGTCCGAAAAACAGACGGAATGCTACCCATATTTTTATAAAATGTTTTACAAATGTTTGAAATTTCCCCATGTTTCCATTGTTTTTGAAAACGTTTAAAAAAAAAAACACAGTTTAGCTCTGTGGAGATCCTTTAGTTGACCGTAAGGGCTAGCTACAAGGTTACCATAGGGTGCCGGCATATTGTCTAGGGAAATGAGTCTGTCATAAAATAATGGTTAATTAATTTTACCAAGTATTTTTAAGGGCAAAACTCATTTTAATCCCTAAGTTTTGGGAAATGATCAAATTTTTAACTACGTTTTGAAAAAAGGACTAAATGAACCTTAATTTTTTTTTAAAAAAAGTCAAATTAGTCTCCTCTATCAATCAACTGACGGTCAAATATAACATGACATGTAAAAAGTTAAATTTAACCCTATCATTAGTTAATCTTAAAATTATCATTTTATCATAATTTATCAATCAATGAAAATCTGACATGTGTCATACAAAATTATAATAATAAGAATAATAATAATTTTACACCAATTAAGTATTGACACATCACTACTTCTAAATTAAAATATTTAGATATATAATTAATAACTTTTTTTATTTCATTAAAAAATAATTTTTATTTGTATGATTGTGGTTGAAATGGAGGGAGAGAGAAGGGTGGTGATGTTGATGAGAACGAAGAAGATATATATATATATATTTTTTCTAAAGTTCTGATGTAGATCTGTTCTATTATTTCTTTGTTCAAGTTGAAGAAATGCAATATTTAATTTTCTTTTTTTTTCTCAATAATTTTTTTTTAAACTGTGATTTTTGTTTTTTATTTTCCATTCTTTTTTTGTCAAATTATTTAATTCGTACACGTATTAAGATCTTAAGCTATGATGCGAAATGATAAAATTACCCTTGCCCATCATGTTGTCCATCAAGTTTGATCGTCAGTTGACTGATGGGAGAGATAAATTTAATACTTTTCTGAAAAGTTAAGGTTCATTTCTTCTTTTTTCGAAATATAATTAAAAATTTAAATTTTTCTTAAAATTTAGAGACCAAAATGATTTTTACTCTATTTTTTTAATTATTTTCTTTTTCTCTTTCTTTTTTCAATTGAAATATCACTAGAAATTGTGAAATAATAGAGAAAACTGATAATCTATTAATAACCCACGAGTTTCTCAATGATAATCTCCAGATTTTGTCTCCCATGGAGACCAAGTTTTTTTTTTTTTAATTTAATTTATTTTTTATGTTTCATTTTCAAATTAAATTAAAAAATATATAATATATTAATTTTAAATTTATTGAAGAGTATTTTAGTCTTTTTATATTTTTAACCATTGACCATGAAGATTTAATAGTTGTTAACTGACAACAGGGAAGGTTCGTACAAATTTTTTGAAACCTTAGGTAATGCCCGTGCGAGTTACCCAAATATCGTCATATTTGTGCAATTTCATCAAACTTTAGGGAGGTTTGTGCAGTTTACCCTTTGGAATAGAGGACCAACACCCTTTTAGATTTATTTTCATATCATTTCACATATTATTACTTACTCCATATATACATACTTTTTTTTTTTGGTTAATTTTTCATTAGTTTATATTAAGAAAATTAAAATTTAAGAAATTTGAAACGAAAATTAATATAAATTCAATTATATTTAAATTATTTTTAAAATTTAAAAGAGTGATGAGTCTTATTTTGATTAATAAATCTAGAATCTATTTAATTTTATAATAAAACTAAATGATGTAACATTTAGTTTTCAAATATTACTATATTTATTTAGTATGAACTTAATGTTATATACTCACACACACTTAAATACATATTCCCTTATATAACAGTTATATCCAAACCCTCTCAATAACTTTTTTACTTTTATTTTATGAAATCTTATTTGTTTTTATGAGATATTTTGTAAAAATACTAAAAAACATTAAATATATTTATGGAAAAAATTTTATTTTTTTTCAAATTCTATATTTTTCCTAAAAATCTCAATTTAAAAAACACTTTAAAATAGGTTGGCAAAATTATCAATCCCCTTATTCAAAGAAATTAGTTACATTTGAAAAAGATAATTGACTTCCAAAAAAAACAAGAAAAAGACAGGTGGGTTGTCACCACTTTTTTAATTTAAATGCAAATATTTAATAAGTAATGTTATATATTCCATTTTATATTCTAATTTTGATTCAATGTATACATGCCACATGCCAATTAATAAATTATATTTATCTATAATTTTTTATTTTATTTTGAAAATATAACGATTTATCAATTGTCACGAATTTAATTTAAATTGGAATGTAAAAGAAAAGAAGATGAGACTGTAATTAAATGTGAATACAGTGACCGTATTCACATTTAAGTACGTAAGTGAAGAGTACAACTCGCCCACCGGTTGAAACTTCTGCTTACTCTCAGTACCAGTTTCCTAGAACCAACTTCTATACATATATGCACACTTCTCTTCCATTAATAAACTATACACCTCACCCACTGGTTGTGACTTCTACTTACTTTCGGCAGCACTTTCCTGGAACCCAACTTCTGTACATATATACACCCTCCTCTTCCCTAAGGACCACCAAATTGTTTATCCTGAAACTAAACAATGGTGAATCTAAGAGACTCTCAACTTGTTTAGTCGAGGTTCTTTCTTGTTTTCTAATTATTTGTATATTCATTTTTGTGTGGTTCAGAAGAAGAAATACAAAAACAGTGGTGGGGATCACAATGAAGGAGGAGATGGGGATCACAATGTGCGTTTTGACATATTTTGGATAACTCTTTTTTATGAATACCAGTGCTAAAAGAAATATATTAATTTTTTAGTGTCAGTTTAGTAATTCATTTTGTTACCTTCCATCTAACCAAAAAGTCTAACGCATTTCCACTTTGTACCCGCCAGGCCGCCACTAATCCACCTTAACCCCCACCTTTTTTTTTTTATTTTTTATTTGATAACTAAAATATTTTTTAAGCATTTATTTATCGAACTGCTTATAATCATTTAAACTCTATTGAAATAATTTGTAAGAAACTACAATTAAAGCAAATGTTTAAAACCAGATACCCAATTATAAGACAAATTTCAAAAGTAGATAAACATTTGTTAAATAATGAAATCTTAAATGTATTTGAAAAATTTTAAAAACATATTTATTCTTCATTAATTAACAAATTATATATTAATTTGTTAATTATTAATAGTAGAAGAAGGAAAAGAAAGTGATGGAAACCTATTTGAACGAGAACTTTGGAGTGCAACCGAAACCTTCATATAAGGAGGCATTCAAGACTCGCAAAAGAAGATTCCGTTTCACCGCCAACCTCTCCAAACGTGAAGAGGCTGCTGCTATTCAGGTTTCTTCATCATTTGTGCTTTTCAATATCTATTAACTTAATATGTTACATGCAATAAAACACTCAAAACTTTAAGCACACTAAATAATTACTTGTTACAATACAAAATACAAAAATACAGCACAAGTCTCTATTACTTTCCGTCAAACGGAAAATGTCTAAGAAAACGGAAGTCATGGTGTGCTTTTTGACATTTTTTGGGTACCTCTTTTTTGGCAATACTGGTGGTGAAAAACATTATTTGAATCTTTTAGTATCAATTTTGTAGTTCATTTTGTGACCTTCCATCAAACCAAAAAGTCTAGCGCATTTCCGCTGTGCACCTGCCACTAATCCACCTCCATAAACCCACTTTTTTATTTATTTGGATAATTAAAAATTTTTGTAAGCATTTATTTATGGAAATGATTATAATCATTTAAGCTATATTGAAATAATTAGTAAGAAACTACAAGTAAAGCAAATGTTTAAAACCAGATCCTCAATTACAAGACAAATTTAAAAGTAGATAAACATTTGTTAAATATTAATGACATCTTAAATAAATTATTTAAAAAAATTCAAAAACATATTAGTTATTTATTAATTAACAAATTATATATTAATTTTTATTTATGAAATATTGATAGATAATAAATAACAAGTGGGGTCGGGTTGAGGATACCTAAGCCACACTCACCCTGCTCCTAAAATGAATTTTTCCAGTCAACCTCAAAATTACTTACTTTAATAATATAATAATTTTTACATATTAAATATTGATAAACAAATAGATAATGGCATAATGTAATTGCAGCAGCTACTAGTTTTATATTACAGGACATTACCCCTTGAAAATGATGAGTTATCTTCCAATTTCATATATTATATTTAAGACATAGGTCATTGCACTTGAAATTTAAAGCGATAGAACAATATTATTATATTTCTCAATAATTGCATGTAAAGCAGTAGGTTTTGGTACTCTAGAATTATTAAATGAACACCAAGTCTTCAACTTGGCAATCGGGGCACCAGTGAAACTTCCTTGAAGTTTTGTGCTCTCACGTTATACTTTTGTGCTTTCCTCTTTTCATGGTGTTTGGTGCACTTTAGAATTTTCTTATTCATAAAATTCACTGATTTGCCAGAAAGACGTAGACGACAATGATGGCAATGGTGATGATGATGATGACAACCATGGCGACAACGGTGGTGGTGACAATTGTAAACCTTCAATTTTATTTATGCTTTTCCTAGTATTAGCACTAAGAGATGTTTTAAGAGATCCATTCTTAGCTCCTCAAAATTTACTTAGATGGTGAAGATTGATGTATTTATAGGTTGGAGAGTTGGGGCATGAAAATTAGGTTGGAATGTTCAAAATTGCATTTCTTTTTTAGGTTTTTCGCTCACCCGGCCGATCGGTGGGAAGGAAGAGTACTTGGGGCAGTAGGTGGTGCTCCCTTGGGTGCCTAGAGGCTGCTAAGCACACAGGTAGGCGCGCTGGAGAAGTCCAGGCTCGCTGGCACGCGCGCTGGGTGGCGCGGAGGCGCGCAGGTCGGCGGTAGCACTGACCTTTGGTCATTAAAACGGTCATAACATTCTCTACAGACCTCCGATTTATGAACTGTCAGTTTCTATGGAAACTAGACATCCGTAGCTTCAATTGGATAGGTTGTAGCTCACGTAACTCAAACAAATGACTCTACAAGAGCTGTCACGAGTCAACCCATCGTTTATGCCTGACCATTCTCAATTAGGTAGGGACCAAGAAGAAATTATTTAAGGGACAAGATGGTCATTATCGGATTGTCATAAGTATAAATACAACACCTGATCAATTTTTGAAGAGAACTCATGCCATTCACAAAGAAACATGAGAAAATAAAAGAGAAAAGTGAGGGAGAGAAGGAGAAGCATTCGGCCAAGGCAAGGGTTTCAAGTTGGTTTCAAGCTAGTTTTCATATCCAAATCAATCAATCAAGCTTCCATAAGCTAGAAAATCAAATTTGAAGCAGGAAACAAAACTAATCAAGGTTAGTTACTCACTTTTAAGCTTGTTGTTGTGTCGGGTTGTGTTGGTTGTTTTGATGATGTTTGAGTTGGTTTTGATGGGAGGTTTTTATCTATGTTGAGAGATGATTCATTTGGAGTTTGAAAGCATGTGTAAATGGCATAGAAACCTACTAAAATTGATGAGCTAGGGTTGGCATGAGATAAGTTTTGAGTTGGTTTTGGATTTGAAACCTATGGAATGAGATGTAGACTAAGTGTTTGACAAATTGTCTAAAAAAATCCACATCAAAAACTTGAAAGAAATGGACTTAGACTAAGTTAGTGCTTGTAAGGCTTTATGGAGAGGTATGAGGATCCAATGAAATTGAGGTATTTTAACTATGATTCCATGTTGTTTAGGTGACCTATAATCCTATGAAAATGTTAGAATTGCATTGGAAGCAATTCCATGGTAACGCATTGTAAAGCACCTAGGAAAGACATATGGAGTTGTCATCGAAAATCAATTCTTTTATATGTTGAAATGACTTGTATGGATAGGTTTGAGTATGTTTAACATTAGGAAAGAAAGAATTAAGTTTTAGAATGAAATGAGTGAAAAAGCCCCCTAAAAACAGATGAAAAAGTGAGGTTTTTCTTAAATTTCGATATCCAAACGATATCAGAATTTGACAAAATTTTACGGGTGACCACATTGGGAGATAAGAAGAGTGTTGGAGAAAGAATTGGAGCAAAAGCATGCATGGTTTGGGCTGTGCATTCAATTCGGGTTTGAGAGGTCTAAAATGGTTATTTTGGGTTCCAAGCTTCAATTTATGATGGGAAGCATATGGGAACGTCCCTTGGGGTATATATGAAGGATTCATGCAAAGAAATTGGGAATTTGGAGCATGAATCAAAGAGAAATTGAAAGGAGAAGCTACTAGTGTAGAGAGAATTTTATAGAGTTAGTATAGTTAGGTGCATCTTAGTGTACCTTTGCATTGTCTATTGAGCACATTCTAAGTGTGCTTATCATGTGTAGGTGAAGGCGAGGCTAGTGCAGCCAGAGAGGACTGTTGAAGCCATTAAGGGAAGTTTGAAAGCAAGGTGAGTGCAAAATGGTTTTAGCAAAATGTATGTGTTTTGACATGTTTATGTATTTTCTAGTATGGTTGTGATTTTATGATTTTAAACGGATGATTTCATGAATACTATGTTTTGTATGAAAGTTATCTTTTGTGTTCTTATAAGTGTGAAAACTACTTTGAAATGGAATTTGAAGTTTTAAGTATTGTTTGATAAACGGTTGATGCAAAAATGATATATGTATGAATATGTTTTCAAAGGCCAATTGTTTGCCCACCCTTGTAAGTTATGTAGATCCAGTCGGTACGTCCCACACGTGTATGACAATGTATGGGGGGTATTGCATCACTCACATTGGGGGAATAGAGTCTGTCGTGTCGCTTTTACATGTGTGGGATGTTGTCTTACTCTACGCTTTGCGATGCACAATTCCGCGCGTAGTTGTTGGGATGTCTTTGTAAGTGTCACAGATAGCTTTTATGGCCAAATCATCTTGTGACTCCACGTTCTCGTGGTTGTAACTTTAAGGGGTAATATTGGTGCATTTAAAAATGTGAATGTAAGTTCGAAAGTAAACTATTTTATATGATTATAATTATGTTTCGAAAGGAAACCTTATAATTGAATTCAGTTAAATGATATTATTGCTTATTAAGTTTATGAAAAGTTTTATGTATCCTTTATGTTGGGATTTGTATGATTTTATTATGTGAAACATGAACTTTTATGAAATTTTAAGTTAAATGATTATGAAAGGCAACCCTATTTTTAATGTTTTTAAGGAGGTATTTTACAATGGAATATGATATTACTTTATAACTTATGCGCACTCACTGAGCTTCATTAAACTCACTTTTTCCTGTTTTATATCAAAAACCTCATCAAGTGCTAGCGCGGGTGACGAGGCACAAGGTAACCTCCGTTGAAATAGGTGGGCGCCAACTCGACGAATGCTTCCCTTGTATAATCATTTTGCATACATATGAAAGTTGAAAAGGCACCTTTTTGATGTATTTTATGAGATGTTTTGAATGGCTTTTAAAATGAGATTTGTTACTCATATGTATATTAAAGCATTTAAGGTTTTGTAAATGTCAGTTAAGTTATGAAACATGTTTGTCTTCCTATGTAAATTGTTTATACGAAATTGGCTTTTATCTTGTGATTTATTGTTTACGGTTTTCTCAACTATTTTGTATGAAATTGGAAAATTAACCTTTGAAAGAAGTTGTGAAAGAAGTTGAGTTGGATATTGAGAATAGTCGAAGTATATTTTAACCTTACAGGTATTTGGAACCTTAAAAATATAGACGTTATATTGCCGAATTTTCATTTGAAAAAAAAAAAAAAAAAACCCAACCCAATCTTGTTTATAAGTAAGGAAAGATTTTAAGGGTTTGCTCTACGGATTCCTTTTAGGCCAATTAAAAGCGTTTAGGAGGATCCTATCGGGGTGCCAGGCAAGGCCCTCCGGATACGAGTACGGTATGGTTCGGATTGGGTCCTATCAACAATGATGGTAGTGGGGGCAATAATAAAAAAGAAAGCAAAAACCGTGATGGTGAAGATAATGGGATCAAGATAAACGCAGCCATGATGATGGGGGAGGGCATACCAAGGGCAAGAATATGGATTTCAAGGGTGAAGATGGGTTTGGTTATAGATATGAGTATCATGCTGGAAATGAGTATAAATACCCAGTTGGATAACTACAATGTGTCAGAGAAGTTCAATCATCAAATACCAAATGTTTGTTTGATCACACAATTATGATTAGTTAGCTTCGTGTTAAAATTATATATTATGATTAGTTAAGCGCTTTATTTTAAGGTTCTGCTTTTTGCTAATATTTATATTGTCTTTTTAGGAAAACGTGTATTATTTGGGACAAGGTTTTTACTATTTTTGGAAGTTCTGTTAATAATATTATAGAAATTCTAATATTTATTCATAGGGATTTGAGTATTTTTTTTTTCTTAGTGAAAAGGAAAAAGTCAAGGTACTGGTTTCTTTTCTTCTTTTTACTATTAACACTCCTATTTTTCTATGTTTTGAAAGCAACCAATGGAAAGGTGCAGGTTTTATCAATATAACTTGGTGCATGTGCAACCTTTGCATGTAATAACTTCTAACAGCCATACCCTAACTTGATCTTACTTGTGAGGACAAAATGAAAAAACGCAAACACACGCACTCATTTTCTTTGATTCTGAACAATGATTAATCTAAGTCGGCTTGGTCTAATGATATGAATCTCGTATATAAAGATACGATATCTACAATTAAATTTAAATACAACTCCAAGAAAGATTAAAATAAATTTACAAAATAAAGAATTTTGACCAGTTAATTATACACCAATAAAAAACCAAAGTTATAAAGAACTTTGATCCAATGATTAGAACTCAATCAATAATCAAAATTATAAAAGAAATGTATTGATGCCACTTCTAAAGCATAGATGAGAAGGTGGAAGATAAACCATGATTTCGATTGCCACAAGTATAGCTTGATAAGATCACTTGTTTAACAATGAACAAAAGAAAAATGAATCTCTATTCTTTCAATTAAAAAGTTGACTACATTATCATTATTTTTGTGTTGCTTAGGGTTACAAGTTCTTTTATACGTAAAAAAAAAACCTAGGATGAAATCCTAGCCCCCTAACAACTACACTTAATTAAACATACTAATGGACTTAAATTCAATTAAATGTCTTAGTCCAAAAAGCCTAACATAAAATTAAATAGACTAAACTAATTTAAAACCCAACCTATAATATAAATTAGGCTCAAATTAATTCAAACAAATAAATAATAACTCAATTCGCATCTAATTGAAGCCCAATAAAATCCAACTACCTTCAAGAATCAATCTGAATGTCTTAAATTACCTCGTGATCCAATTGTCTCATTGTCCTCCATGATTGCTATCTTAGTTTTCATCATTCCCATTTTCCTCAAAATGATTTGTTCTCAAATTGTGTCGCATCTTTATTGTTGTACGAAAACATATCGAAAACATGACAAGAATATCATAAATGACCTCACAACACTCTTTCACATGTTTCATTCAACGCTTCCTCACATGTTTCACTTCTTTTTTTTTTCCTCCTTTTTTCTAAATCGATTAAAAATGCACTTAAGACTAAACTTAATAAAAGTGTTTTGGATCAAGAGAATCAAGGATGGTGACGAAAGAAAACAAGACTAGACCAGAATGTAGATGCGGCAGATCAAAGAGAGGAAAATTAAAAATATCAAGACAGAACAAAAGAAGACAAAAACAAAGTTAAAATATTATGGTGAAAACAAAGAGACTTGTGGTTTGGTGGAAGTGCAATTCAAGAAACAAAAGACAAAAATAATTAATTGAAGATGACCATGCGTGGCAAATTAAAGAGGAATTGCAAGAATGTTGAAACACATGTCAAACTCAATTTCAACAGCAGCAATGATGTTATGCATATCAAAACAAAACAATGTCAAAACAATGGGATTCAATAGGATTGTGCGGCAATTAAGGATGAATAAAATATGGAAGATGGTGCGACCCAGCATGTGGCAAATGAAAAAAAAAAAAAGGAAAAATAAATCAGACCACTAAGATGATGAATATGCATAAAAGAAAAAAAAATAAATTGGATAACCAAACCTAAATTAATACCTAAAACTCTAATACCAACTGACGCGAACTCCCTATATAAGGATATGACACCCATAATTAAATTGAGATACAATCTTAAGAAAGATTAAAACAAGTTTATAAAAGAAAGAATTTTGACCCAATGACTAGAACTCAATTAAGAATCAAAATTATAAGAGAAAGATATTAATACCACTCCCAAAACATAGTAAGAAGATGGGAGATAAGTCATGATTTCGATCGTCACAAATATAGTTTGATAAGATCACATGTTCAACAATAAACAAAAGAGAAATAAATCTCTATTCTTTCAATTAAAAGTTGGCTTAAGGTTATCATTGTTCTTGTGTTTGTTTAATGTTACAAGCCTTTTTATAGACAAAGGAATAAAACCTAGCATGAAACATTAACCCCCTAACAACTGGGCTTAACTAAACACACTAATGGACTTAAATTAAATTAAATGTCTCAACCCAAAAAATCTAACATAAAATTAAATAAACTAATCTAATTTAAAACCCAACTCATAATACAAATTAAGATCAAATTAATTCAAAAAAATAAATAATGGCCCAATTCGTATTCAATTGAAGCACAATAAAGTCCAACTGCCTTCAAGAATCAGCCTGAATGTCTTTAATTGCCTCGTTGTCTAATTGTCTCATTATCCTCCATGATTGCTATCTTGGTTTCCATCATCTCCCAACTTGTTTCTTCGAGAGTTTCTTGTCTTTTTCACCCCTAAAAATTAGTCCTTTTCTTTTCTAGTTTTTGTTTTCTATTTTTTTCTTTTATTTATTTATTTTTGTGTATTTCAGAAGGAGAAAGACAAAAACAATGGTGGGGATGAGGATGACTTTGAAGAGGAGATGGAGAGAATTAATGCCACAGGTTTAGTAAGGATGACATCGCGAGTACTGGTTATGGTTCTGCCGATGATGCAGAATATAATGCCTGAGCAAAACTCAAACGCAAGCGAGGTTCGATTCAGATCTTTCTCTTTCTGCTATTTGTTTGTTTGTTTTGACTATTTGATTTCGATTTTTTTTTTCTTTTATGGTGGGGGAGGGGGAATTAAATTCATGAAAAATTGTCCACACCTTCAACAAGGATAGGATTTGAACCCTTGATCTCTTAGGATCAAGGGGGATACTCAACCATTCCTACTAAGAGTTGGTGTACAAAGTGCATAGATAACATGATTTTGTGATTCTAATTCTAGTTTTTGTGATGAATTCTTTAGTAAATTATGTGTGCTTTTAATGTTTCTCTCGTAATATTTGCAAGTGAGTTCGTTTAAATGATGGTGAGCAAATTGAAAGATTTCAAAGCAATTTTAGGGCATAAAAGACCGAGAACCTCACTAATCTAGGTCTCCAATTGATTCTTGTGATAAGAAGTTGCCATGCAAAAGTCAAGTTTGTGGCCAGTTTAGGTTGTTTCTAACGACCGTAGCTAGTGATCGAACATGGACAGCTTTTTCTTTGTGTGAGATTTGAAACCCTAATTGATTGAGGCTATAAATAGCTCACTTCGACACTAAAAAGAGAGGTTTGGTAGGCTAGAGACAATTAGAAGAGTTTGACATCATCTAGATTTCTATTTGGGAACAAGGAGATTCACTTGCATCACTCAAATTTTGGATCATTCATGATTAAGGAAGCATTGAGAAGAGTGAAGGCATCAAGTTGGGAAGAAAGGAGCAGCTTTTGGAAGAAAGAAGTCCCCTAATTTTCATAAGATTTTCTCTCCCCCCCTTTATTTAATTTGCATAAATCAATGTTGTTTGGATATTTTTTTTATTGATTTCTTCTTCATAATGATGAACTAAATTCAGTTTCTAGGGTTATAATATAACCCAACCATGTCGCTCACCTATTAATACTATTTATGTTTGATTTCTTATCTAAGAATAAAACCTAATGACATGAAACGATTGTTTGAAGAAGGGCATCAAGGAATGAGGATGAACTACTATCCTCCATGTCCACAACTAAAGCTTGTCATGGGCCTGAATCCTCACCCAAATGTCAACAACCTTACAATCTTTCTTCAATTCAATGAAATGGAAGGGCTTCAAATAAGAAAAGATGGCATGTGGGTCTTTGTTAAACCCCTCCTAGAAGCTCTTATCATCAACATTAGTGACATTTTGGAGGTAATAGCTCAATCCTTAATTGGTTCTAAACTATTTTTAAACAAGCCTTGAAGCCTTCTATAAAGTTTTAAAAAAAATATTCAAGCTTCATTTAAATATCCAAAAAAAAAAAAAAAATGCACAAAAAACTGATCATGTTCGTGAAGGGAAAAATTTCGATTTTAATTCGAATGCGAAAACGTGAATTTTAAAAAAATTTTCAAACAAAACATGCCCGATCGATGCTAGTAATAACGATTCAATAATTAATTCATAAGATCGAATCTTACCTTGCATAAAGATTGAATTGATCATTTTTTATTCGTAGATTCTTCACCACCCGATCTTCCTTGCTATGACTTTTCACAAAAGAAACTGTGTGTGGGCACAATCTTTTGAAGATCCTTTTGAAATAGATGGTTATTAGGTGATTTTTAATCAATGGAAATTTTTGGTTCAAGTAGCCAAAAATTCTCTCAATCACCACTACTATTCCCAATCATAAAAACATCTTTTTATATATATTGGTAAACTAGGGCACTTCTTATTTAACAAGGAATCCAAATTCCTATTTTAAATTGAAAGACTTAATTCATATCCAATATGGAATCAAATTCCTTATTGGATTAGAATTTTATTCTTTTAATTTAATATGGAATCTAATTCTCATTAAATTAAAACTCTTTTAATATAATTTAAATGGAATCTTATTCCAAATAAAATTATTATTTCCATTAATTAATTAAATGATTATTTCATTAAATTAAATTATTCTAAATCATAATTAATTTAATGAAATCATTTGTAATTGAACCCATGACCTCTACAAATAATTAAATAATTAACCATTAATTAAATAATTATAAATATTTAAATAATCAAATTATTTAAATAATTTTTTGAACATGTACATAAATTTATATGTACATCAATAATCGGACAATCCAATTATATTCTTCAACTTGTTTCTTTATGTGGTTGTGAGCTAGTAAGGGGACCAAATGGACCTACAATTTGAGCTCCAATAATATCGGAATTATTAATTAAACTCTTTAATTAATAATTCACTATTATTAACCTTAAAGTTACTCCACTAAAAACTTAAGGTTGCACTCTCAAAATTGTAGATGTTTTACACAATTTGAATTTTCAGTGTCCATCGATTTAATCATTTCATATGGCTCGATCCTCCACGAGTAGTTCATAATTAGAGCTAGATTATTAAAATCCGTTATACCTCTCTAATTATATCTTGTTCCATTAAGTACCATTGATTCTCTAATGAACAATATATCCATAACAACTTATGAATTTATCTTTCCGTTTACTCGTAACCAGAAAGTTGAGCGCTCTTATTGTTCAAGACCTAAATCAACACTTAAGGGAACTACTCATTTACTTCTTTTAAGAAGGAGTGGATTCCACTATTATGTAGAATGTTCCCAATCACTTATTAAATCACATCTCCAAAGTATGAAGCATATTGACCGTAAATCTATAACAGTCTCACCCATGTAAATCAAAAGACATGACCCAACAAATAGGAGTCCATTAAACACTCAGGATTAAGATCAATCCATATATGATCATCTAATCGATAAATAAGAATTTCTTTGTTTAACGGATATTAATAAGAAACTCATTTTATCGAGGTCCAGTCCTATATAATCTCTATTATATAAGCCTCCATTTTCATATCGCCATATGAACAATCCCGGATAAGATCATCGTATCAAATACGAAATGGACCGTAGCTGTAGATTTACCACAAACAAAGTACCCAACTTTGTTTGCTTTCTACGGACTCTTTTGATTACTAATCTCAAACTAAATCCTCTTGTATATAACACTTACATACTTAATTTGAGACTACATAAGTAATTATGGATGTTACATGATATTCGTATGAAGCAAACATTTCATAAATGCACATTAATTTGAATAAAATAAACTTTATTTATTTATAATTTATTTAAACGTTTACAAATTACAATGCTCTTAGGGCACAATGCCTAACAGTTCGTTGATGGTGGCACTCCTTTTTTTTTTAAAAAAAAAAAAAATTAAAGTAGTTGTGAATTTGTAGATTGGAACCAATGGGATATACTGTAGTATAGAGCATGTGCAATTGTAAACTTAACAAATGAAAGGATCTCCATTGCTACATTTCATAGCCCAAAACTAAAAGAAGATATGGGTCCGACACCAAGCCTTATTACACCAAAGACTCCAGCATTGTTTAAAAGAATAGGTGTTAAGGGAATAGTTGTTGCAGACTAATTCCATAGATATTTTTCACACGAATTGCGCAGAAAATCATATGTTGATGTCATGAGGATTCAAAATGGAAATGATAAAACAATTGATTGCTGCATTTTATTGATGTGAAAATTCCATATAACCAAGATAATATATTGAAAGGCTCTATTGTTTTCTTTTTAGTAACATTAATCAAGAGAAAATTAAAGGTATCAAGTAAGAGTTAAAATGGCATCCCAATAATAGGTTGGCATCCCAAAGGCTTCCTGTCCTATCACTTCATAGACTACCATTATTGATTAATACTTTTACATAAAATGCTGTCAAAACCCGAACAAATCTAATGGATTAATAAAATAAAAGTGGCGAAATTAAACAAGGTGTAATATAAACCCCCGCCCAAAGAAAAACAATAGTCTTGAAAAAAACGGCAATGGCGAAAACAACAAACCACTCTGCCTAATATGTCCTCATAAACTAGAGAAGAACATAAAAGAGCATCCAACCACCAAATATTTGTAGAAAAAGCCAACAACTCTTGAAGCAAGAGACTATGTACCACTTGATTACTCTCACGAAAAATGTGAGAAACCTGAAATCACATAAAAGAAAGATGTTGAAAACATCTAAGCCACTGAAGCTCAAAAGATGCAGGCACACATGGACTAATCCAGGTTTATGGTGCATAAAACATCACCAATTAATTTTAAATTCTCCTTTTAGAATTAGCTCACTACATGGAATACATAAATCGCATCATTCATACCCTACATCATCATCCCACTACTTGTGTTGCAACCTCTTTTCACTTTCTAGCATGCTTGGCAAGTTATCAAATAGATCATTGATTATATCAAATTAAATCAAAATTCTAAAATCTGAAAAAACAAATTTGAATAACTTTAATCATTCCCACTCAATACACCACAAAAATTTAGCATTGTCTTCGATTTCAAAAAGATTAAAGAAAGGCAGTCAATTATCTTTAATTTTAAAGAACCATTATGTTGAACAACTCTTGAAAATGAAGTCAAATTATCTGTTTTCTTTTTGTCACTTGACCATTGATCAAGAATTTTTGAAATGGTACCTTTAAATGCACAGTTTCCTTGGAGGTTGATTTTGCAGTTCCCGACAGGTAGATTTCCCTTCTATAATTACATGTGTTTAGTCTCTTCCTAAAAAATGCCAAGTGATCTTT
Organism: Nephelium lappaceum; assembly: GCA_021234005.1. Lineage (NCBI taxonomy): Eukaryota > Viridiplantae > Streptophyta > Magnoliopsida > Sapindales > Sapindaceae > Nephelium > Nephelium lappaceum. The sequence goes on along the minus strand of CM038000.1, from coordinate 5,750,754 downwards.
AATGTTCTTGAGAACCATTATGGAAGGTTTATCCAAGGTCTTGATCTAAAGTTTAATAAGATAATACAGAAATAAGTAAGATGTATTTTAAACAATCAAATGTTTGATTATACAAAATTGAAACAAAGTTGTTATAACTGCATTAATTAAAAAACAAATACCCTGGTAAAAGAGGAGGCATATATCATGAGTCCCATTCTTCCACATACTAATATAGTATACCTTCTCTTGCTTGCCTTAGCTTTTTCATTTCACCTATTATCTTTAGGACATTGAAAATAACAAAAAAAAAAAAAACACATTTCTTATGGCATGAAAAAAAAAATTCAGGTAACAAAATCGATGAACATTTATATAAATAAATAAATACCAGAATATGGATTCCTAATTGAAAGGCTTGTCACCTGTCGCGAGCACTGCAACATGTTCTTTTGTTACTAAACTAATAACCATGATATAAGTATACACAGAAGCACACTTAAAAATTTCACAGAACTGATTGTCAACAGTTCTAAGAAAATGAATTTTGAAGGACAAAGAAATGATAGAAAAAAAAATATGAAGTAAACAATTGTATTCTATAAATGAGGATAGATCAGAACAAGAAAGGACATGAACATGGAACTACAAAAACCACAAACAACAAATTGATCACTAAACAAAATCAACTAGAACGCACCAACTCTATATCCCCTCTCAAACATTCTTGTCTACTAATTTAATTCCCAAAATTTACTATGCTGTATGCTACTAACATTCTTCTTGATCTGTTTTCATCAGCCTTGCAACAAAAAAAAGTCAATTCTAGTACATCAAATGACGCAAAACTAAAATGCATTTTTCTTGTCTTTTAGAAAACAAAACAGAGCAACTATGTAGAGAGAGAGACACAATTTAGAATTTCGTGGATTTAATCATCATCAATTCAAAAATGAATGTCAAAGGGAACAAGGAGCCAAAAGGATTATGTTATACTACTGTCTTATACAAATGAAGATACATCATTTATAGAGGAAAAAGTTCATCTTACATTATTGAGCGTGGAGAGAAATTTATGAGAAAAAATTTCAAACCCATTGCAGGTACAGAGTTTGCTTAGCAACGTGAATTTGAGGAACCTTGGCAGTGCAATATGATCCATCTGAATGCAGCTGGGTACAAGCACAAAGTTTTTGAATCACTTATTGTTGCATGGCGCAAGCAATTGATTAACTGTCAGAAAGGAAGAAAGTGATAATTTACGTGGATAACTTAAGAGCTATAGCGTATAACTAAAGTGAAGCAAGCATCACATTAGCCATAATTATAAGTGGAAGTTCATTTTTCAATTATAACAAGAGGGCCATGTTGCATTTACTTTTAAGCATTCCTTTGTTGTGAATGAGAGACATCTCCTTCACTTCCAGAACACCCTCTAAAGTTCATACAGGAAGACCTCTGTTTCCTGGTTTAGTTCAAGCACCTTTTCAAACTTGGCTATTAAAACATATAAGAATTACCTTTAAAACTTTCATACAAGTTGGTCCTTCACAAACAACAGTGAACATTAAAACTCAAACTCTAAGGGAAGTCAAGTACACCGTCATCAGGTATGGCCACTGGTCTTGATCAACTGCAAATTGTGGCATTTTGGATGGCAGAGCTAGATTTGCTATAATACCTGTTACTACAATGATGGTAGTGATACAACAATCACTAAAATACAAGATATTAGATATAAGAATATATGAAGATGAAAAATTTATATTGCAATTGGCCACACACCACTTGAATGCCGCAACCTTGATGCACATTTTTCTGAAGCATATTCCCTGCAAGTAGAGTATCTAGAGTTTCAAAGGGCTGGATACTGAATAACCGTTGTCTTGTCACACTTCTTCTTGTATTCTGCATAAGATAAGCAAAGCAATTTATCAGAAAATTGAATTCCAAAATTCAATCATCTTGAATACAATGAAATAGGACATACTCGAAACCTTCTTCAGGACATAGGTGATCAAGAAGCTAAAACAACATTATAGCTTGTGTCAACGCCAGTGAAAACAATACGCCGTCTACCCTCACTCTTTGTGCATAAAATGCCGATAATTTGTCAACCTCCATAAAAAGTGCACATTGACTAAGGCTGTCTTGAAGGAGCAGTGTGTGAAAAATTCAGCCTTGAAGAACATTGAAAATCCATTGGATGAGATTTCGAAGGTTTTGAAGCAAGAAAGGCATGCTACAGAAAAGATTGGACAGCTGCACTTTGTTCGTGTCCCAAGTCCCTCTTTCAACTCTCTTTCGTCTCTATGTTTGTTGTTGATTATCACCACCATATGTTGAGATAAACTTTGAACCCGTAGCCAACTAATTCCTGAAAGTAACAAAGAACAGACGACTCTAGTATCAAATGGTTTCACTTATTTCACATTTGATCTGATTTATCCTCATTGTTCTTCTTTGTTCTCTTTCTTGACAACCAAGCACTACAGACAACTATGCAAAACACCGAACAACAGAGTTTAATGCCAATTACATGTTCATTTCAAATACCAGTAAGATTCAAAAGGAGAAAAGGAAAAAAGAAGAAAAGAACAAACAAAGAGATGCACATGACTTGCACAAAATTATCAGTAATCGATAAATATTTAAAGAAGTTTACCTTCGATATGGACTTGTGAGGGAATTGTTGCCTTCTTGGTGATAAACAAGTGGAGTTTGTGCAAAAATACAACAATGGCTGCTGGGATATACAATTGCAAAATTGAATAAGAATCAGAGATTAAACTAAAATCTTAATGTTGAAAGCCTTCTCAGTTTGGATCTGACATATATACCTGGAGATTTATGGAAATCAAACAGGTTGAAATCCCTGTCTTCCCTGCCAGTCCATCACAGCCATTACTCTATGTTAATTTCAGGTATGTAGGTGATCAAGTTCCAATATTGTCCTCTCCCGCACTTTTGTTTTAGCAGAGGACATTCACGGATATATACTCTTAAAAGCGAGAGAGGCAGGCCCTTCTCTGGAAATAATTTGAGCTTAGGACATTTCAAGAGCGATAGTAGTTCCAAGGAGTTGAGATTTTGAATGATGCATGAAAGGCATTTCAGATTTGGAAAGTCTACAATTTTCAAGTTGGTTAGAGAGGTTGGAAGCATGATTCCTGTCTCCTGAGGTGGAAAAGACGCCACATCTGACCATCCTTCAATGTAGAGGTCTGTAAGAGAGGTGAGTTTGTGTAAACCCCAACTGAACAGTGGCTCAAAGATTTTGAGATTTGAAATACCAAGTAATGCAAGGCTAGTGGGGAAGCCATCTTCAGGGAAGGGTCTGATGTTTGGACAATTGTCTATAGATAATTCTCGAAGAGATACGAGATTCTGCATACGGTTGGGCAGGGCCTCTAGTTTCTCGCAGCTGTCTATTTGTAAACTTGTCAAGTTTGTGGAAGACAACCTTTCCTCTGGAAAAGGAACAAGGTTTGAACAACCCCGTAGTGTAAGCTCTTGAAGTCGGTTGAGTTGGTGCATATTGTTGGGAAGTGCCTCCAGTTTCTCACAATTTTCTAGTCTGAATTTCCGTAGGTTTGCTAGTGGCAGACCTCCTTCTAAAAAGAAAACAATTCCTGGCCAATCAGAAATCTTAATAGTTTCAAGGTGGTTAAGCAATGTATTATTATGGAATCTTCCTGCTATTAACTCCAGCTGTGAACAATGGTCAATTATAAGGACTTTGAGAGCTTTTGGCAGACTACCACTTGAAGACCATGATGCAAGATTTGAGCAACAGCAAATGCTGACATACTCAAGTGTGTCAGGTAACTCGCCTTTTGTCAATGATGATGTGGTAGATGGATAAATACCAATACTGTGAGTATACAAGCTGTAAACCAAGCTGATGCACAAGCTGCTCAAGTTGAAGCTTATGAGCCAGCTGATGATAGATCTGTGCAGCTTCAGAAGACAAGCTTAACAGTTTTCAAATCAGCTTATCAAACTGGTCTAGCTGAGCTTTTAGGACACCAAAAACTTGTGGAGCAAGTTAGTTAGAAAAACCTCTATGTGGCAGTTTTCTATTGGCCCTCAAGAATCAGTTAGTTAGAAAGAAATCTGATCAGTAAATAACAAATATATAGACTCATTTAGATTTGTATTTTTGTGAAAATCAATCAATGACAAAAAGCTCATCAATGGAGCTCTCTGTTTTTCATCATTCAATCATCATCTTTTTAGTTTCATATTGAAAATCTTGAATCATCACATGGTATCAGAGCCATAGACTCACGTCAATGGCTGATCCGTCATCACCTTCAAATTCAACACAATCAACACACAGATCTGCAGCAAACTCGTCAATGGATTTCACCGGCCTCGCAAAATCGTTGAGTCTCAATTTAACTCTCAAACTTGATCAGACAAACTTTATCTACTGGAGAACTCAAGTATTACCTGCGATTCGAACGCTGGATCTTGAAGACTTCATCAATGGACGCAAAATTGAGCCAAAGAAGTTCATAGAGAACATCATTACAAATCAAGATGGAGAGATCTCAGTTGAACAGCAAGTCAGCGAAGAGTATCAGACTTGGAGGAAAACAGATTAGCTTCTACTTTCTTGGATGCTCTCAACACTCAGTCCATGTATTCTCGGTCAGGTAACTAATTGTAGAACCTCCTTTGAAGTGTGGACAAAGATTGAATAGTTGTGTTCACAAAGATCATTAGCAAAAGTCATGCAGCTTAGGCAACAATTACAAACTATCAAGAAGGGGTCAGATTCTATAAGTGATTTTGTGTTAAAAATAAAGAACATTGGTGATGCCTTAATGGCTGCTGGTGAAGAAGTTAAAGAAAGAGATTTGATTTTAAGTCTAATGAGTGGAGTAGGGCATGAATACGATCTAGTTGTTGTCTTTATTTCGTCACAACACCAAACAATGTCTTTAGAGGATGCTCAGTTCATGTTGCTCATGCATGAACAGAGGATAGATCAACTGAATTCATCTAGTAATGTGAATGCTGGTAATTACTCTGCTCATTTTGCTTCAAATCAACCTAGTTATGGTGGACGAGGAGGTTATAATAGAGGATTTAATGGAAATAGAGGTGCAAGTCGTGGAAGAAGAGGTGGAGGTAGATATAGTGGTAATAACAAGAATAGGGTGTTTTGTCAAGTGTGCTCCAAGCCTGGACATGGTGCACTGCAGTGCTACCACAGGTTTGATCACCAATACCAAGCTCCAAGCAGAGGTAATCAATCATCTGGAGTAGGTCAGGAAAATCAAGCCTTGATGATTCATCCACAACTACAACTTCAAAGTGGGAACTATCAACCTTATCACCTCAGTTCTAGACCATCAACATCTGACTTCACTCATGACAATTCACATTCGACAAATGGGAGTCAACAACAATCTGCTTCAGCCTATTTTGCCTCTCCTGAAACAGTAGCAGATCAGTCATGGTATTTGGACAGTGGTGCTACGAATCATGTGACCTCAGAATTGGGCAATTTGTCTCTCAAGACAGACTATCGAGGTAATGAAAAGTTGCTTGTAGGGAATGGTGCACAAATTGATATTTCACATGTTGGAGAGTCAAAATTGAAGTCACATAATGCACAACATGAGTTATATCTTAAAGATGTGCTTTGTGTGCCTTCAATTACAAAGAATCTTATTAGTGTTTCAAAGCTAATAAAAGATAACAATGCATGTGCTAAGTTTACTCCAATTGATTGTGTGATTAAGGATCAAACAACCAAGAGAATCCTTCTTCAAGGTACTCTTAAGGATGGACTGTATCGGGTACAATTTGTTGGAGGAAATACAAGAAGATGTTCAGCTTTTCAAGTTGATGGAGCAGTATCAAAATCAGGAAGGACAACAAGTGGTACTACTACTCTCATTCAGTCAAATACTTGCAATAAAGTCACACAATCTACATTGTTGAATTCTGCTTACAAACATAAGTTTGATGCGTTGGTTGCTGCCAAAACAAACTCCACTTTGTGGCATGCTAAGCTTGGACACCCTGCACCTTTAATCTTGCAAAAAGTGCTTAAAACAATGAGTTTTCCTTTCAAAGTTGATGTTTTATCTTTTTGTGACTCATGCAAGTTAAGAAAGCTACATAAATTGCCATTCACAAGGACACCTATCACTATCACAAAGCCTTTAGAAATGGTGTATAGTGATTTGTGGGGGCCTTCTCCAATTGTCTCAACAGAAGAGTATAGGTATTATATTGTGTTTGTGGATGGATTTAGTAGATTTACATGGTTATATCCATTGAAGCTAAAATCAGAGGCCTTACAAGTATTTCAACAATTTAAGAGTCATGTTGAACTTCAGTTTGAGAGAAAAATTAAGTGTTTCCAAGCTGACATGGGAGAGGAGTTTCAACCATTCATCCTATACTTGTCAAGTTTAGGTGTTAAGATGAGATTTTCTTGTCCCTATACTCACCAACAGAATGGTATACCTGAGAGAAAGCATAGAAGCATAGTTGAGACGGGTTTGACACTCCTAGCTCATAGCAGCATGCCACTAAGATTCTGGGTTGAAGCTTTTACCACTGTAGCATTTCTGGTAAATAATCTTCCAACTCCTCTCCTCAGTTTTACATCACCTTTTGAAAAGCTTTTCAATAAAAAACCAAACTATCATTTCTTGAAAACTTTTGGGTGCACTTGTTATCCTTAAGAGATTACTCAAAACAAAAACTAGATTTTCATTCTAGCAAATGTGTCTTCATTGGATACAGTTCTTCTCATAAAGGATACAGGTGTTTGCATCCTTTAGGCCGACTTTTTATTTCTAGACATGTGATTTTTAATGAGTTAGAGTTTCCATATCACACACTTTTTCAATCTAACTCATCAAACGACACCTCTACTTCATCAATTTCAAATCTTTTTGATATGTTCTCTCAACAAAACTCACATACTGCCACTAGTCCATGTTTACCAAATACATCTTCAATCATTGATCATAGAAAATCAGTACAACCTTCTCATCCTATATCAACCACTGTCATTCCTAACATTCCTAGACAAGTCACTTCTACTCATCCAATGATAACTCGGTCCAAGACAGGCTCTTTAAAACCGAAAGTCTATCACACCACTTGTCATTTTCCATCATGCTATCTCACAGAAACTGAGCCAAATTCTGTTAAAGATGCCTTAACCAACCCAAAGTGGCTATAAGCTATGCGTGAAGAGTTTCAAGCTCTTCAAAAGAATAATACTTGGACTCTAGTTCCAACCAATTCTCAAATGAATGTTGTGGGCTGTAAGTGGGTATTCAGGATCAAGTATAATCCTGATGGATCAATACTTAAACACAAAGCTAGATTGGTTGCTAAGGGATTTCACCAAACAGTAGGACTTGATTTTTGTGATACTTTTAGTCCTGTTGTTGAACCTTTAACCATTAGAGTCATTTTTACATTAGCTGTGAGTTATCAAAGGGACATTAGACAGGTGGATATCAATAATGCATTTTTGAATGGTGAGCTCAATGAGCTAGTTTACATGACACAACCAGCAGGTTTTGAGGATCCTAATAATCCATCCTATGTGTGTAAATTGAACAAAGCTTTGTATGGGTTGAAGCAAGCTCCAAGGTCCTGGTTTCACAAGTTTGAATCTGCCTTGCTCTCATGGGGTTTTCAGAATTCTATATCTAACGTTTCACTTTTCATCAAACATGAAGGCACTTCAGTTTTGTTTTTGCTCGTCTATGTGGACGACATTCTCATTACTGGTAACAGCTCTTCTCTTATTAATAAGATCATTCTTACTCTCAATAATACTTTTGCACTTAAAGACTTAGGCAGCCTTAATTATTTTCTTGGTTTTGAGGCATATAGAGACTCTACCAGGCTGTATCTTACACAGTCCAAATACATTCTGGATTTGTTAAAAAGGACAAATATGATTGAGTCAAAACCATGTTCTACACCCATTAGTTCTGGCTGCAAACTTGTTCAAGGAGAGGGTGATTCTTTTTCAGACCCTACAGCTTATAGAAGCACTATTGGTGCTTTGCAATATCTCACATATACTCGACCATATATCTCTTTTATTGTGAACAAACTTAGCCAATTTCTTGTTGCTCCTACACAAGTTCATTGGCAAGCTTGTAAGAGAGTGTTGAGATATCTAAAAGGAACTCTTCATAAAGGGTTATGGTTTAAACCAACCAAGCATCTTCAGCTTGAAGCATATAGTGATGCAGATTGGGCTAGTTGTTTGGACAGTAGGAGGTCTACTAGTGGTAATTGTGTTTTTCTTGGTGGAAACCTTATTTCCTGGAGTTCTAGAAAGCAACAAGTGGTAGCTAGGTCTAGCACCGAAGCAGAATATCGGTCCATGGCTCAAATTGCTACTGAAATCATTTGGTTGCAGTCCTTGTTACAAGAACTTCATATTCTCATTCCTAAGCCTGCTGTTCTTTGGTGTGATAACATGGAGCAACTGCTCTAGCTCAAAATCCTATTTTTCATGCTCGAACTAAACACATAGACATAGATACTCACTTCATCCGTGAGAAGATTGCTGCTGGTCTGATTGAAACACGTTTTATTCCTTCTGAACATCAAGCTGCAGATCTGCTGACAAAAGGTCTTCCCTCAACTAGATTTCAGTTCTTGTGTTCCAAGCTGAATCTGGTTGAATCTCCCCACTTCAGCTTGAGGGGGGATGTGAGTATACAAGCTGTAAACCAAGCCGATGCACAAGCTGCTCAAGTTGAAGCTTATGAGCCAGCTGATGATAGATCTGTGCAGCTTCAGAAGACAAGCTTAACAGTTTTCAAATCAGCTTATCAAGCTGGTCTAGCTAAGCTTTCAGGACACCAAAAACTTGTGGAGCAAGTTAGTTAGAAAAACCTCTATGTGGCAGTTTTCTATTGGCCCTCAAGAATCAATTAGTTAGAAAGAAATCTGATTAGTAAATAACAAATATATAGACTCATTTAGATTTGTATTTTTGTGAAAATCAATCAATGATAAAAAGCTCATCAATGGAGCTCTCTGTTTTTCATCATTCAATCATCATCTTTTTAGTTTCATATTGAAAATCTTGAATCATCACAAATACCAGATGTTGAAGATTGTAAATTGTTCTCGTCCACTTGCACCAAAGTCAGTAAATTATCACAATTATGAATTTCCAACCTTTTTAGATTTGGAGGTAACTGGTTTCTTGCAATGTACGCAAAAGATTTACAACCTCCAATATCTAATCATTCAAGAGATTTACTGTCCATCCAAGAACTTGGGAGAGATTCCAGAGCATCGAATGATCTAATATGAATACTCTTCAATTGGGAAGGTAGACCAATGTCTGGAAAGATAACCACATCAGAGCAGCTTTCAATGCATAGATTCTTAAGGAAGCTGAGATTGTGCACTGCTTGAGGTAATTTCTCAAGGCACTCACAGTCCTTCAACATCAGATACTGACATCTGTTAGGCAACCCTTGCTGCTGTAGGTCTTCTTCTTTCTCCTCTGCCACAGGAACATTATCGTCTGTTAGGCTATTGTCTAAGAAATTATAAAGTTGGAAATGTTGTTGATGAAGTGAGCGGAAAGGATAAGGATCTTGCAATGATACCATGCTAGGGTACCAGAAAGAAGTTGGCTCCTCATAACCAACAACCTCCACTCCAACTTTTGATAGCCTTTGTTTACAATGGTTTATTAGAAATATGTAGCCAGAAATGTCCTGAAAAACTGCGGGATTCTGAGGCCAACAGTATATCTTCTCCACTGCACCTGTTTGCATCCATCAATTTCAAACCTGCAGCCCCCTGGAAGACTTTGAATGGACACTCGCAATTGCTCACATCCGAGAATGATAAGCATTTTCAGAGAAGGAAGATGTTCTGGCAATTTTCTTTGCAGTTTAGGACATGCTTTAATAGAAAGTTCTTGCCGCCGAGGAAAAACTTCGACTTCATGATTAAACTCATCAGAAATCCAGTCTTCCCATTCTTGCATATGGGCAAAATGAAGAATCTCCAGTGATGGAAAAGGACTTAAACAACCATTTCCATAGAACTCCTGACCCACCATCTTTATACGAGCCATTGTTCGGATATCAAGTTTCTTTAATGATGGTAGTTGCCCAATTGAAGGCAAGATAATACAACTGCCACAATTTGAGAATGTTAGGAGTACTAAATTTGAGAATGACGTATCTCCTAACCAAGAAGGAAACATCATGCCACCATAGCCCCTGACAGTAAGCTCCTCAAGCTTTTGATAAGGCCGCAGCATTTCAAGCACTTGTGTTTGAATTTCTTCCTTCCTTGAATCACCACTCCATTCGAAAGTTAATGCACTTAGGCCCGTCTTGCCATTTAAGTCAGCCTCTTTGGCATCCATAGCATAATTTACATTCTCCAAACCTGAAATTGTGAGTCTCCTTTGTAAATGCTTCAAGAACTTCAATTCTTTTAATCCAGAGAAGGTAGTGTTGCTCACAACAAAATCCGTCAGTGTTTGAAGTCTAGTTAATTTGCCAAGATTCACAGGCATACCTTCTAGCTTAGTAAGTGCGAGATTAAGATAACGAAGGTTGATTAGGTTCTCCATGTTTGGACACAATTTCCTCAGACACCTACAGTCAATTAAAATAAGTGTTTGTAGATTATAAAGTCTACTAACCGACTTCGGTAGAAATTGTATCCGAGTGAGAGAAAGATTAAGGTATCGTAAATGTTTCAAATCACCATTTGAATCTGGTAATATACTTATAACATATCCATGACAATATCAAAAAGAGAATTGTATTTCACTATCTATCAAAATTGATCTTTACAGTTTTATATATACACATAGTAAACCTAGCCAATAATGGAAAAGATATGGAAAAATAATATACAATTAAGATCCCTCAATATTAGGAGAGATCTTCTCTTAGCTACAAATTTGTTTGAGTTGACTAAATGATTTTACTTGATTGTTGGCAAGATGGCAAGATCTTCTCCTTTTGATTGAATGATTGTTGGCAAGATCTTCTCTTTCTGACATCCCCGCTCAAATTGATGATAGTTGTCAACAAGCATCAATTTGCTCACAAGATATGCATGCCGTGTGGAAGACATTGGCTTAGTGAAGAGGTCAGCAATTTGATCATGAGATGAGACATGAACAAGACTAAGAATTTTGTCCTGAACTAATTCTCGGATATAATGACAATCAACTTCAATGTGTTTAGTTCGTTCATGATGAACTGGATTAGTGGCAATGCTGATAGCACTGGTGTTATCACCAAAAAGAGTAATTGGTTGAGAGCAAGTAACACCAAGTTCTACGAGAAGCCGTCGGAGCCATACAACTTCAGAACTGACAGAAGACATAGCGCGATACTCAGCCTCTGTGGATGATTTAGATACCCGTTCTTGCTTCTTACATTTCCAAGAGATAGGAGAATTACCCAAGAAGACACACCACCCTGTGGTAGAACGCCGAGTATCAACACACCCGGCATAATCCGCATCAGCAAATGCTGTGAGATGAAGAGATGTGTTAGAAGGAAAATATAGCCCACGATCACAAGTACCTTTTAGATAGCGAAGGACACGATGAAGAGCTGAGAGATGATGTCGTCTAGGATCAGAAACAAACTGACTTACAACTTGGACAGCAAAAGAGATATCAGGACGTGTGATTGTGAGATAAATGAGACTACCCACCAAACGTCTGTACAAAGTAGGATCTGAGATAGGTACACCATCGTCTCGTTTCAATTTCAAATTTTGTTCCATTGGAGTAGAACAAATTTTATTATCAGTGAGATTGGCCAGTTTGAGTAAATCTGCAATGTACTTGCACTGTGTGAGAAGTATACCATTTGAAGAATAAGATACTTCTAATCCAAGAAAGTAAGTAAGAGTGCCAAGATCTTTCATATGAAAAGATTCTTTAAGAAATTTCTTTAATTCTATAATTCCTTCGTGATCACTACCCGTGATGACCATATCATCCACATAAAGAACTAGAATAACACTGCCAACATGAGAAGAACGAATAAAGAGTGAGTGATCATTAGAACTCTATTGAAAACCCACTGAACAAATGGTGGACCGAAATTTCTCAAACCATGCTCGAGGTGCCTGTTTAAGGCCGTAAAGGGATTTGCGAAGTTTACAAACCATATTACGATCAGCAAGTGAATAACCGGGAGGACACTCCATATAAACTGTTTCCTTCAAGTTTCCATGAAGGAAAGCATTTTTCACATCTAACTGATACAGAGGCCAATGCTTGCATGATGCTACAGTAATAAGAGTACGAACAGTGGTCATCTTGGCAACTGGAGCAAATGTTTCGTCGTAGTCAATCCCATACTCCTGCTTGTATCCTTGTGCTACCAAGCGGGCTTTATAACGATCTAAAGTCCCATCAAGTTTAACCTTAATAGTATAGACCCATTTACTCCCTATAACAGAAGTTTCAGGTGGTCGAGGAACTAAATCCCAAGTATAATTCTCCTCCAATGCCTCAAGTTCTTCTTCCATGGCTTTTCGCCAACATGCATGTTCTATTGCCTGGTTATAGGTAGAAGGAATCTTAATGGAGTCAAGATTAGTAAAGAGAGAATACCTTACAGGTGGTTTGCCAAAGTTGACACGAGTGGATCGTTTTAAAGGTGGTAAATTTGGTGTCGGCTCATTAATCAAAGGGGTGGAGACAGGACCTTCAAGACCATGATCAGGACAAGGCATAATAGATGTTGCTGCATCATCTGTGATTTGAGAATCTGAAAAATCGTGCAAAAAAGAAATAGGAGAACTAGAAATTGTTGAAGTAGGAGATGAGACATAAAAATATACATTCTCAAAGAAAGTGACATGACGAGACACACGTATTCGTTTATTTTGGGGATCATAGCAAACATAGCCTTTTTGTTTATCACTATAACCAACAAAAACACATTTAGCAGCCTTTGCAGTTAATTTATTTCGTTCATGTGAAGGAAGCAACACAAAACAAATACACCCAAAAACACGAATATGCAAATAATCTGGTGACTTATTATAAAGATAAAAATATGGGGATTGATTATCAAGTATGGGAGTAGTTTGCCGATTTATAAGATAGACTGCCGTATGAACTGCTTCTACCCAAAACTGTGGGGGAACATTAGATTCGAGTAAAAGAGTTCGAGCAATTTCCAAAACATGACGATTTTTTCGTTCAACTACCCCATTTTGTTCTGGGGTGTTGGGACAAGATTGTTGAGTTAAAATTCCTTTTTCGTGGAAGAATTGTATGAGATCTGAAGCACAAAATTCTCCTCCAGAATCTGAACGAAAAATTTTGATTGTTTTTCCAAATTGTGTCTCGATCATAGTAATAAATCTTTTTGCTATGTTTGCTAGTTCAGACTTAACCTGTAAAAAATATATCCATGTAAAACGAGTAAATTGATCAATGAACAAAACAAAATATTTATAACCAAGTCTAGATAAAACAGGTGAGGGACCCCATAAATCACAATGTATTAAATCAAAAGGTGCACCAACTACTGTAGTGGTAGAAGTGAAAGGTAACTTAGCAGATTTCCTAAGAGCACAACTTTGACAATCTTTTAAAAAAATAGATTTAACATTTAGTTTCCCTGGAAGAATATTAGACTTGAACATAAACTCTAATTTGCTAGTATGTGGGTGACCTAAACGACGATGCCATAGATTCCACATATTATTGGCATGTAAATTAGATGTCGATGGAGAGACTGTAAGACACAATGGAGACTTCTTTTCATGATCTAAATCAAGATGAAACAAACGTCCATGTTTATGCCCCTTCATGATCACTTGTCCCGTTCGAAGATCCTGTACATCACAACCAAGAGAAGAAAATTTAACCAAACAATTTTGATCAGTCAATTGTCCAACAGAAATCAAGTTGGCAATTAGTCGAGGAACATAAAGAGTATTTGGCAGACAAAAGGATTTTTTAGATTTATCAGTTAAACACACGGTACCAACTCCTTTAATTGGTAATTTTCTTCCATTAGCAGTAGTAACTGATTGATTTAAAGAGTAAGGTTTGAGTTTAGAAAAAGCATGTTTTTGTCCAGACATGTGATTAAAAGCGGCAGAATCAAGGTACCAAGGAGTAGATTTAATTCCTTTACCTGATAACCCAGCAATAGAAAAAACAGAGGAAATAGCACCTGGAAGGATTGATTGCATTGATTCTTGAATCATCTTTTGAATTGCTTGTGGTGTGAGTAGGGTCTCTTTAGCACTCGTTTGTTCTTGATCACAACCCATGGTAACAAAAGCCGATTGACTCTGTTTACTCTTCAAAATTCTGCAATCCAAAATAATATGTCCCGGTTTCTTGCAATAGTTGCACATATTGCGCTTTCGACAATGAGACTGTACATGTCCAAATTCATTGCAATGTCTACACCGAATATCTTCTCGACCTCCATGCTTCTGTTTCGATTGAAATTTACCACGTGAAGTGATAAACACTGCATCAATTGAATTGGATTTTGTGTCCAGTTGAGCTTGTGTTGTCAGCCGTGTTTCTTCACGAACAAGATCTCCAAGCACAGATTCCATAGTCAGACTACCTCGATTGATCAGTGTGGCCCTTGCATTCTCAAATTCTGGTCGAAGCTTCATAAGAAATTGCATCACTCTGCCACGGTCTCTTTCTTTCTTAACTTCTGGATACGCTTCCTTTGAGATGGTGCTCGAAGAGATCATATCTTGTTCTGTCCACAACTTCAATATTTCAACATAAAAACTGCGGATATCTCTGTCAGCTTGGCTGATGTTTGCAACTTCATATTCAAGTTCAAATTGCCTTGATTGATTTACCTGAGAATAAATTCCTTTTAGATGTTTCCATATCTCTGCAGCAGTTGTGAAAGATCTGAGGCTTAGTGCAATATCAGGCTCAACTGAATTCAATATCCATGTAACAATTTGAGCATTCTGTGTTTTCCATTTGCTTTTCTCAGCAGCATCACTTGTTTCTTTTTGAGACCCATCCAAAATAGAAGAGAGTCCATTTCCTTCAACGAAAATCTTAAAGTGAAATTCCCAAAGAGGATAATTTTTTCCATTGAATTTCACAGATTTGGACTCATATTTGTTACTATCCATATTATAGACCGAATACAAATAGCACAAATGGGAGAAATTAAGGTAGTGTGTAACAGATCCTTTACAGGATAGAAAAACAAATTCTCAAAAGAATTTATCGAAATAAAAACAAATTCAAAGGTTTATCTGTCCAGGCTCTGATACCATGACAATATCAAAAAGAGAATTGTATTTCACTATCTATCAAAATTGATCTTTACAGTTTTATATATACACATAGTAAACCTAGCCAATAATGGAAAAGATATGGAAAAATAATATACAATTAAGATCCCTCAATATTAGGAGAGATCTTCTCTTAGCTACAAATTTGTTTGAGTTGACTAAATGATTTTACTTGATTGTTGGCAAGATGGCAAGATCTTCTCCTTTTGATTGAATGATTGTTGGCAAGATCTTCTCTTTCTGACAATCCATCCAAAGACAAGGCTCTTAAACATCGTAGTTTAGTTAAAGCATTGAGAATGTCATGAGTTAAGGGACAAAAAAATAGCTTAAACGTTACAAAGGTTTGTAAATATTTGAAATCATTAAAAGGCTAGAGAATCTTTACTCCATCATATAAACCACCATTGTAAGTTAAATTGCTATGATTATTGACACCATAAAAGATCTTTAACATTTTAATGCCACTGTATTCACCACTAACACAAGAGAAATGACGAAGATTTCTAAAAATGTTATTCTGCTTGCTGCTCTCCACCATATTCTCCGATCTAAAGAAGAATATTTCTCCTGCAACCCATTGAGCAAGATTGTTGATGAGATCATGCATAACATACCTTCTGGTATTGTTGCTTGATTATTGAAAAAATGATCTAGACTGTAGTTCCTCGAAATAATCATCACCTAAATCCTCCATTTCAACTTCAGTACTTTCTTGTTGCAAAAAACCTTCAGCCATCCACAATAATATCATCTCCCTCTTTTGGAATTCATAGTCTTTTGGCAACAACGAACAATATGCAAAACACCGCTTCAAATTTCGAGGCAAATAATGATAGCTTAGTCTAAGAGCTGGTAAAATATCACTTCTCTCCGCTGGTAAGTTCCATATTTTGCTATTTAACACATGTTCTCAATCATTGTGATTAACTTTACAACGCAAGAGGCCACCAAGAGTCTTCACTGCCAAAGGCAATCCTTTGCATTTACTCACTATCTTCTCAGCAATTTCCTTCAAGTCTTCATGCTCTTTAAAATTTCTTCTCCCCAAAGCACGATAAGCAAATATTGACAAACAATCATGAAATGGCAGCTCTTTTAATCTATAAGTTGGAAGAGTGCCTACCATTGATGATACATAGTCACAACGAGTCGTGACTATAATCTTATGTCCTGTAGAGCCAACTCTAAATGGACGGAAGAAGACTGTCCATTTACCATAATTCTCATTCTAGGACAATACAGAATTTTTTGTTAGAAAGTCTTTCATTTAGTTTGACTTGAAGTTGGTTTAGATCACTAGAATCATCACCACTTGAACTCACCGATTGCAGAACTGTTCTTGTTATGTTGACGACCAAAATCATCAGAAATACAAGCCCACGCTTGAAGATCAAAATGACTTTTGACTCTATCATCGTTATAGACATTTTGAGCGAGAGTCGTTTTGCCCACTCCGCCAATACCTACAATAGGAATAACGGAAACTTTTTCTTCATTACCATCATCCTTCAACAACAATTCAACTATTGCCTCTTGATCTTCTTCCCTACCATAAACGTGAGCTTCAGTCAACGAGGTTGTAGGCAGTCTTTGATCTCTCACCTTGTAGGATCTCCCTTCTGAACTATCTAGCAATTGCAGGTTGTTTTTCTGTGCTACAATCTCTTGCAACCTCTCTGTGATCTTCTTCATTTCGGATCCCATCTTGACATTGAATTTTACAGATTGCGGTTTAAACTTAAAACCAGTAGAACAGGTAGGAATGAGCTTGCATACCTTACTTGTGCTTGATTCAGGTTTAGAAGACAACTTCCTCTCCAAAGCTTTAGTGGAAAATTCATCCAATATGTCTTCTACATCATAAGCCAAGTTTTTGAGATCAAAAAGCTATTTTTTCACAAATCGGTTTGTCATCTGCTTTTCTTCTGCATCCTCAAGCACAGCATAGATCTTCATCAGTATATTCTCCCACTTCTTGAGATCAGCATCGATTTGCTCTTGGCGAGCAAAACTCAGCAGTTCCGATGAAGCCAACTTGTTGAGCAGCAACTCAACAGATGCTGTTAGAACAGCCTCCCCAAGGATAGACGTGCTTTCTTTACAGGTAATATCTACAAAAAGTTGAAATGAAAATGTATAGATATAGCTTATGACAGGGAAACAAATGCTATAGAGAAGAGAAATTCTGGAGAAGAATATAAGAAAGTGGACCAACCTGCAAAGTGAAACTACTCAGAGATCTTCACAAACAAACAGAAAATAAGGACACAGTGAAAATCTGCAGAAAATTGAACTGGGGATGAAGTAGTTTGGTTTTTCAAAGTGAAAAATTACAGAAAATAAAGGACACAGTGAAAACAAAGTGGAGAAGAGAAAGGATGAAATTTTTTTTTTCTTTTTTCTTTCGTTTTTTTTTTTTTTTTTTAATAGTAAGCAGAACTCGGAAAATGTTCAAACTAGAAAGTTGAAGTGCCAATTTATCCTACAGGAAAATTGCTTTAGAGAAGAGAAAAGGTGAAGAGAGTTGAACTAAAATGAGGAAATTTAGATTGCAGATGCGAAATTGAAGCAAAAGAAACTCAGCAGAAAGTTACAGGGAAAGCTGTAAGGAAACTTCATGCTGTGTTTTCCTCAATGTGGTTGACATGGGGACAAAGGAAGGACTGCTAGGAAACGAGAAAGCATCCTCCACCATTGACTAACAAATTAATGGAGTAAAGGTCGCCAGCGGCCAGGAAATATTATTTTTAAAACAGCGTTACATCAAAAGTAAAACCTAACGTCGACCAATATTATCAATAAGCTAAAAATAAAGGATCCAGAAACTAAAAAGCAACGAAACCAACATTAAAATAGGTCAACAGAAACAAAAAAACATGCAAAGCGGATGTATCCTTTGTTATAAAGAAAACCAAAATTTAGATAATAAAATTACCATTAATCTTGACTTAAAACGAGACTATATAAAGTTAAACAATCTGCCACTTGAAAATCGTACGCTGCCATAAACATGGGAGACATGAATATTCATAAAAGAAAGATAATGCAGATATCTTTTTCATGAAACCAGCTGATGTCAAGGCACCGAAGGAATATGGATCCAAAGAAAATTCACCATGAAAATGGAATCACATTCAACCCAAAGGGATATCCAACCAAATATGTGAGCATTTTCAATACCCTTTGTTTTTTTTTTTTTAAAAAAAAATGTTTTGAGCTTTAATAAGTTTGAACTAAATTTAACAATACATTGAAAATTTTAACATCAAATTATATTCATTTTCCAAAGCATCCTACTTGTAAAGGTAATTAATAGCTTCAAAAACATTAGTTGAAAAACAATACCATATGCAGCTAAAATTTCGTGAATGCTTTTGCGTCTACAATATATTTCTCCATGGTGTGCAGCATCACTTATATAAAATTGTTGATTTCATAATCACAATTAATAAGGGTGGGGATATTGCCACCCATGAAAATGATTTGAACACCCATTTTTTAAAAATATTTTTATATGAAAAAATCATCTTCAAATAAAATTATAAAAAATGACAAATGTAAATTAGTAATTTTTTTTTTTTTTTTTACTTTTACAACTTCAAACGATTTTCTTTTTCCTTTCTTAATTAAAAATAAAAGGGAATATCCTAAAAAACCGCCTAAAAACAAAAATAATATCAAGTTACCCCACTTTTTGAAAATATTAGCTAAAAAACCCCCTACCGTCTCCCAAAAGCGGTTTTCATCCGGATTTAAAGCGGTTTTGTGAAAAAAACAGTAAAAGACCAAAATACCCTTATAATTTTAAAAAACAAAAAAATAAAAAACAAACAATTAATCAATTACCAAACTATCATTTGATAACCAAATTAAAAAAACATTAAATAAATAATAAATTAATTTGAAAAAACTAACAAATTAAATAAATATAAATAAAAACTAAATAAATTAAATTTAAATAAAAAATTAATTAATTAAATTTAAATAAAAAAAAATTTCATCAATAAATTAAATTTAAATAAAAAATTAATTAATTAAATTTAAATAAAAAAAAATTTCATCAAATCTTCACCGTCCATTTAAAATGGACGGTGGAGATTTTGAAAAAAAAAATAATGGAGATCCAATCCCAGACTGGATCTCTACCATCCATCAATTACCATGGACGGTGGAGATCCAATCTGGATTGGATCTCCACGATCCAGTTCAATCTCCAGTTGAGCTTCAACATCAATCTCCAATTGAACTTCAACATCAAACACAAACACATCATTGTCATCATCAACATCACACAAAGAAATTGATCAAATAACACTTCAACAACAACAAAAAAAAAAACCCAGATTTCCATCAACAACAATAAGAACAGTGCTCGCAGCGGCTGTGAGAGAGAGGGAGGGTGGGGGGGGGGGGGGGGGGGGGGGGGTGCCGCGACTGTGAGAGAGAGAGAGAGGGTGAGAGAGTGTTTGAGAGAGAGGGGGGGCCGCGTCTGTGAGAGAGAGAGAGAGAGAGAGGGTGGGGGGGCGGCGGAGGGAGGGGGGGGGCCGCGTCTGTGAGAGAGAGGGAGGGTGGGGGGGGCGGCGGGGGGAGAGGGGGGCGCCGCGGCTGTGAGAGAGAGAGAGAGGGTGAGAGAGTGTTTGAGAGAGAGGGGGGGGGGGGGGGGGGCGCGTCTGTGAGAGAGAGGGAGGGTGGGGGGGCGGCGGGGGGAGAGGGAGGGGGGGCGCCGCGGCTGTGAGAGAGAGAGAGAGGGTGAGAGAGTGTTTGAGAGAGAGGGGGGGCCGCGTCTATGAGAGAGAGGGAGGGTGGGGGGGCGGCGAAGGGAGGGGGGAGGGGGGCGGCGGCCATGTCTGTGAGAGAGAGAGGGTGAGAGAGTGTTTTTATTTTTTTTCTTTTAATTTATTTTCAATTGTTTTTATTTATTTTCAAAATTTTTATGATTTTTTTTATTTCATACGTGTCACATTCTGAGTGGTCCAGCTGGAATCTATTTATGGATTCAATATTCAATGACTTTTTTACCCTTAGATTTCACAGAACCGTTATTTTGTTGACTGAGTTACTATTCCAATTAACGGTTGAGTTTTTTTGGCTAATATTTTTAAAACCAGTGGTGGTTTGATATTATTTTAATTTTTAGGGGGCAAATTGATAATATCCCAAAATAAAACAAACAAAATTTCATAAATGCTCTTAAAGAAAATCTACAAAAATGTCTATATATAGATCTTTACATATATAAAATGACTCTTTAGAACTTTTTAAATGCAATTGTTTCCTTAAAATTTTATTTTTCATACATCTAAAAAATAAACTAATTAACCTAAATGCAAAAAAATTGTTTCCTGTGGAATATGAATCACGACACGACGGGTCGATATGAATTTGCAAAAAATAAATGGGTGTGGGTTTGTGTTAAACAAATTAGTGTCATAATTGTGTCAACTCACTTAACCCGTTTATTAAACGAATCGAAGTGAGTTTGTTTAAACAAATTGCGGATTGACACGATTAAATTAGAGATAAATTGTAATATAGACATATTATAGGGATTAGTGTGTAATTATCTATTTATATATATATATACACACATTTAACCTAACCCTAGATCTCATTTTGGCAACCACCATCCTCCATCCATTTTCTTCCCCCCTTCTCCTCCGTTACGCCTCACGCCGACAACCACCACCACCCATTCCACCCCTCTCCCTCATGGTCACCGCCACCCCTTCCCCATTTCTCCCTCTCGGTCACCACCATCCCTTCTCCCTCCCTTTCCCTCATGGTCACCTCCACCCATTCCATCCCTCTCCTCACGGTCACCACCACCCCTTCTCCCTCCCTCCCTCACGGTTACTACCACCCATTCCACCCCTCTCCCTCATAGCTCACGGTTACCATCCTGCCTTCATCACAGCGTCTTCGTTCCACCTCCGCTAGCGGCTTGCACTCTATCAGGTGCTCGATTTGATTGTCTACCTCATATTGCAGCAGATCCACCCCTGGGTTTTTTTTTTTTCTTCTTTTTTAATGTAGTTGTTGTTATTTTTTTAAAATTTTTGTAAATATATATTTATTTTTTTGCTTTATTTGTGAAATTACCGTGTTCTTCAACATTGAAGGTTTTGGATTCGATGGATATCTGTGATTAAAATTGGCTTTTGTTGGATATTTATAAAAAATAGTTGATCTGACCTTTTGGTTTTTTGTCTTTCTGGATTGTAATTTTTTTTTTTTTTTCATTTTTTTGAGTTTATGGTAGACATGATGAAGGAGAAGATTATGGGTTTTGATTGGTTTAATTTGGCGGGTTTAATTGGATTTAAGTTTATGTTGATGAAGATTTGTAATTGATTATTGTTAAATGAATTAAACAGTTAAACGAGTTAAACGGGGTAATAGGTTTTGATTTTTTATCATTCAACGGATAAACGAATTAATTGTGTCGATTCGTGTTATTCATTTATAAACGAATTTGTGTTGAATCCAAAAATATTGACCCACTTCTTAAATGAATTTGTGTTGAATTGGTCGAATTCATAAACGAATCGAATCGAATTCAGCTCAACCCAACACGTCAGCCTGTTTTGCCACCCCTAGCTTCAACCTTCAGCTATGGGTGTTTAATTCTTCATCTTTTTAATAAAGTGTAAAAGTAAGGTTAGGATTAGTTTTGAAAATTTATGTTTTAAAAATTTTGTTTGTTTAACAAAGTTTGGTTTAAAGGAATATGATTAATTTTAATTTGTTTGTATAGGGCAAGTATTGACATATCTGGGTGTTTATACTAATATTAGATTTTTAAATTTAATTAATGGGTGTATTCATAATTTGGGTGTGGAAATCAGATTTTTGGATGCTAATATTTGCACCCTTTACAAATATAGATAAGAAAAAGCAAAGAGATAAATGCTTCCATATTTTGAACATACATAATTCTGGTGGCGTACTAGAACCCTTGCTTAACCTATTTTTCTTTACTTTTAAATTTTTTTTTTCAATTCATATATATATATATATATATATATATATAAACAATTGAAAACTATGATTATTGTTATATATACAACAACACGATCAAACCAAAAACGTTTGCAAAAGAAAAATGTGATTATTGAGAATTGTTATAATAAATTATGGATTCTTATGATTAGATTATTATTCTCATAATAAATTATGAGGATTGTTATATATGTATAAACAATTAAGGGAAAACAATAATAATCTAATCATAAGAATCCATAATTTATTATAACAATTCTTAATAATCACAGTTTTCTTTTGCAAACGTTTTTGGTTTGATCGTGTTGTAGTATTTGCAAAAATAAATAAATAAATTCTATTCTCAAAATTGTTAAAATATATAGCTTGAAAGAAAACATAGAAGTTTAGATGAAAGATTAATGTAGGTATCGGACTATTAATCTTGTTAACTTACAGGTAAACTTCATGTGGATTTATCTCTTGAATTTGAAGGTGATATGAAGAAACCAGCAAAACGCATGCAATGAGAAAAATACCTCTCTATTATTGACTTCTTGTTAACAAGTGATGTGAACATAGAAATTGAGATAAATGATCAATGTAAGTGCTGGAATATTAATGTTGTTGATTGCAAGTAAACTCCATGTAGTTTTCTCCCCCTAATTTAAAAGTAATATGAAGAAACAAAGGACAACAGTGCAATAAGAAAAATAGTCCTCCATTTGATACTGACAAAAATTTACGTTTTTGTTAAAAAGTAATGTGACTATTATTTATTAACTTTTTCCTTGAATGTTTCTTACTTCTATAAAAGTGGAAGAAAAAGAAATGATGGATTTTCAAATCAATCATGAAGAAGTTTTTTAGCCAATTTACATGTATATCTGTTCTCAAAAGAAGTTTTTAAGTGAGTGTTTTTCTTATCTTTTCACTTCTTGTGTCACGTTCTTAGTTCAAGTATGGTAGCAATTACTAATATTCTTAAATGATTACTTTGTTAATTGTAACCTTATTTTTTTAAAATATTTTATACATTCTTAATAGATTAAAATTTGAATCAAGTCGTTATTTTTTAAATGGTTAATTTTAAGAGTTTAAAGAAAGACATTATTTGAATATGTATTTCTAATAATATAAGTATAAATAGTTTATTAGAAACGATGCATTAAATAAAATATTAAAAATCTTTCATACCAAATTATTATTATTTAATTAACAATTTTTTTAAAAAAAATTAATATTTATTGTTTTTATGACACCTTTAATCCCACTATTAACTACAACTATTATTTTACTTCTCTGTTTGATACCAATAAATAATAATATATTAACCACAAGCAAGCATTTGAGTTTTGATCACTGAACATTGGGGGCGCATTTCAACTATTCCACTTGGTAGTCATTTTTATATCCAGCATGATATTCATATTTGTCAACCAAATTCAGGTTGACAGATATGAATAACAGGCTGGATATGAAAATGACTCAAAATAAACTACAATTGGTCACATACAAAAGCAGGTAATTACACAATTCATTGTAATTTCGCTCAAGAGAAACTAGAGTCTAGAAGCGAAGCTCTTACATTAGAGCTAGTAAAAGAAGATAATCGTTTCTCAAATTCCTTGTTTTTTTCATTTCACATTTGCTCTAGCTACCTATCAACATTGTAACACGACTATACAGATTTAGTATAATTAAGGTTATTAATTATTGGATGCTAATATCAAGATTTATGAAAAAATAATAATACGAAAAATAAACAAAATTAAATAGTAAATACTAGAAAGAAGCTCCTGACTACAACACAAAGTAACTAAATCGTAAAGTCATTTATGCGTTGATCTACCTAACACAAGAAATCTCCACTTTCCATGTAGCATCATTTCACGTGATCACACATTTTCTCATTTTAACTACCTCGAGTTGTATTACGTTCATTTGACCGAAACAAGCATCCAATGCTAAAGTAAATAATTAGTAGCCGCGTATCAATCATTGCTTAAATATTTAGTGAATTTTTCTTTTACTTGTGAAAAGAATTCAAGTTTTATCATACATACTTATCAGAATGTATCAAAAGGTTTTTCTTGTTATAATGGAAGTAATTTTTCTTGTCATTGTGATAGTAATTTGGACCTATATAGTTTTAATTTCGATAAATCTTATTAAATTTCTGACTTTTAGTATCGGTAAATTTTTTATTATATTAAAATTATATTAAAAAACAAAAAGTTAAATTAGGAGTCTGGTATGTAACATACCTTATATCTTAAGTTCATAAATTTAACACAAAAATAGAGTTACATAAATAATTATTTGTTCAAAATGCTACTTTAAGGAAATCGATATAACAAGCATGCATACCAAGTAACTCAAGCTTGTTAAGGATCTACGTGACTATTACGAATCTTTAAACCATAAAGAAGGCAAACTTGAATTTAAACTATTTCAACACGAATAACCGATTTGGATGCTTGATGATTCACTAAAATCATTGGCTTACAAATTGCAAGTAAACTTCATACGGTTTGTTTATCAACGAGAAAGTTGCATGAAAAGAAAAAATAGTCCCCATTATAGACTACTTTGTAAAAGGTTATGTGACTATTTAAATTTTTAGCGTTTTCCTTTATTAATGCTTCTTGACTCGTGCTTTCCTAACAACAGTGGAAGAAGCAGAAATTATTCATAATCACTGTATATAATTTAATTAACCATGAACAAATTTAATAGCCATTGTATAGAAATTTCCTAGCAATGGAGTATTTTTGCTTGTCCCTCTGGTTTTTTATAAAGATTGTTTGTAGGGTGTGAAGCCTGAAGTTAGAATTGTGGTGCTTAACATCGGAGGTTGAACTATCCAATCTACTGACAAGGATTCGGCTCCCCATAGCGCTCATGATGGATGAGCTTGGCGGAGAGCTCACAAGGGCCTTTGCCCCGGAAAAAAATTTTATGTTAATTATTTATAGAATAATTAATCCTAATCGAATTAGAAGTCTTGAAAAGCAAGTTTTTTGTTTCTTACCCAATAAGATTTTATAAGTTAATAAAGAGTGTATTAATTTGTACCATTGAGCTATTAAATATATTCATGTATGCGAGGGCTTTGTGCCATGTGGTGAGAAAAGAGAGAGATTGAGAGCTTTTATTTGTTAACATCATCTCATAGTGCAATTTGTATGTCTTCTATTTTCTTGTTTGCGTTTGCGTTAATTTTATTTTGCATCCTAACATTATTTATGTGAAATATGTATTACTAATATTTTAATTGAAGATGTTAGATTATACGTTAAAAGATTGAATAATAAATAATTTAATAATTTTATTTATGTTGAGCAACATATTATTTATTAATATATTAAAATACAATTATAACAAATTATTCACTTAAATTTTGGGCTTCATGTGCCCACACATGTATATAAGTGATGGCTAATTTTTAGGTATGTGCCGAATTCACAAAACACACATAAAAGAAATCCGTGCAAGTATATACAGTTCATAAGTAGTACAATGATAAAGAAAGATATCGTTCCCATGAAGATTATAGCCAACCCATTAAGTACTATAATTATGTCAAAACTAACCCTATTCAAGTTATTGAAAATGAGAGTTTGAATTGCTAAACTAAAATCTAAAATTAAAGCTAGAAATTAAAAATCTAAATCAATGGAGAATGAGCTCTAGGGTCACAACTTCACCTAACCAATTCACTTAACCTAATCATCTATCATTTTCACATGATCTTCACTTAATCCTTAATAGAGTACAGTCTAAATTCTCCACATGCCTTTTTCGAAAGTCTAATGGATATATTTAAGCTTACCTAACCCACTATATTCCTATGTAGATTAACTAAGTCAAGTTTATTAAATTTAAATTACTCAATAATGATTACACAAGCACCACAAGTATATTCCTATCTCATGTTACTTATGTCACTTTAATTAGAGTCTTAATACATATATTCCTTTTACAAGTTCAATATGATTACTAAATCTCCTAATTAGTGGCTAAATGATTTTGGAGCATTAAACATAATTAAAGTGAAATATAAGAGTGAAGAAACATGTTACAATGATATTAAAAAGATTGACTTACAAGGTTAAGTTACATTATAACCCCAGATAACTAGTTTAGTTCATCATGACAAAAGAAAGGTCACCCATACTATGCATCAACAACATTTGAACTAACAAAATAAACAAGAAAAAATGAGAAAATCTTATAGAGTTGGTGAGAAGCTTTCTTCTTTCCAAAAGTGTCTCTCCTTCCCTTCAAAGATCAAGCTTCCTCTCTCTAGTTCTCCTTCCTTGTTGAATGACACACAATATGAGTCAATCTTGGTCCTTTGATGTGAAAATGGCATAATCAATGATGAGAGAACTCTAAAGGTTGCTCCTCTGGTCCAAGGTTCATTCTTTCTGCAATTAGAAGGGTATTTATAGCTCTCCCAAAACTAGGGCACGAAAATAAACATGAAAAGTCGAAAATGCCCTTTGAAGCTTCCTCATGCGCTGGCCTAGACAAGCACCAATGATAGCATGAATGACAAAGTGGGCACGTAACTTGGTATGCCTAGGCTATAATGGAGCATGGTAACAAGCACGTTGGCTTGTTGGTATGACAGGGGAGTGCGCTTAGTTGCGAGTGTGTGACAGGAAAACGAGCGTGACAACACACTGGTTGCAGTTGTGTAGGTTGGTGGAATGCTCAAATGAACGCTATATGGCATGAGAGCGTAACAGTAGGCGCGCTTTAGACAGTGAGTGAATCTTCTTCGTGCGTTGGCCTAGTTGAGGGCATGCGAGTAGGTAAGCTTTGGGTAGCGGCTAGCACTTAACAGCGTGTTGGGATGGCTAGAAGCTTGTTAATGGTCATGCAGCTGAGCTTGAACCTAGGCTTAATGATGCTCTAATTAAATTTTTCACCTCAACTTGGTTCGATTATTTTAATTTAATCAAGCACACCATTTCCGATCTTAATTAATGAAATATGCTCACAACCATGTTAGAAGAACTAACATTTACTCAAAAATCAAGCAAAAGACTCAAATTTGAAGGCTAAAATTAAGTATCGAAATTGTGTGATCAAATACCTCCAAACCTAAGCTTTGCTTGTCCTTGAGCAAACATTGGCAAAACACACACACACACACACACAAAAACATATATAAATATATGTACTACTTATTTAACCACTTTCGCAGGTCAACATGGTGGTACTTAGCATGTGACACAAGCTTTTAAACCCCTAGGTCTCCCTAGTGGACTAGTTATAGTCTCGTGAGGGCTTTAAACTCTACGCTACCCACAAACGGATATGTGCAAGTAAAAAGGGGTGACAAAATGTAGTTCAATTGTAACCTATAAAGAATTACATCGAGTAGTCCATGGGAAAATGAACACAACATTACCCAAGAAACGAAACACTTCATGCTAGATACCTATACTAGAACAATAGATGTTATGGATCAACAACAAACATGCGAAGGAGATGCCAATGAGATAATTCGCCTTGACTCTAATCCTCACAATCATTTCTCTCTTTTGGCTCTCGGAACCTAGATAAAAACACACTCACCAAACACATGCGAAAATGAGGTTGTGCATGATAAAATATCAAGTTATTAATCGCATATGAATATAAAGGTAGAAAGACGCTCATATGAATGCAAAGGACCTAATAAATGAATTGGGATCTCATGACATCTCATACATTGTTTGCTTTTGCTATCGAGTCAAACTTCTTAAGAGATCAACTAGATCTTGATTTAAGGTTGTAATAGGGCCAAATGGTGAATGGTTTAAGAAAAGAGCGGAAAAATAGGTCACAAATGGTGTATGTTTTAAAGGAGATGTGTTGGCTCCATGAACAAGCTTTAAAGCTTTTCTCTTAAAAATACAATTTTATTGACTTCAGCTTAGTATCAATTACACTAGTCTCATGCTTATATACTACTAGCTCTACCTGACTTTTAACAAACTAGCTAAAAATGGCGGGAAAATAACCAATTCATAACAAACTTTTTCCACCTCAGTATAACAGAAACTTCTACTCTAACTAACATCATAGTATTCTTTGCTACCCTCTTGAGAGCCGTTGATCACTTATTTGATCAAGCTTTACATCATGACCTGCAACTTTATCAACATTTGTTGGATACACATGCATTGTAGTAAACACTTCACAAGCCATTCCTTTATCAACCAATGGGAGTTCTCCACTTTTGATAACCAAACTATGAGCATTTAGTTTACTTTCAAAAGGCCCATTCACCCTTTGACCTGACTTGGACTTAATAGGTTCTCTTGTTTGGTTATCTTGAATATGCAATAGAGCGCTTTGATGATTTATTATAATAGTCCCGCACCTGTAAAAGCCCTCAAGTTTTAATTAAGACAACTTTAATTGAAAACAAAAGTGAAGCAGGGCATAAATCAAGACCCCAAGAAAGACAAAGCCCAAAATAATAGATAAAATGGTAGAAAGGCAAGGGAGATAGATCCCTATATATAAGACTTCAATTGTCAATTACTTAAAACTCATTAGACATAAAATTTAAAACTATCAAATTTAATTCACCAGTAGATAACAACTAAATCCTCATGACTGTTTCAATATCACTTCATAGACTACCATTATTGACTAATACTTTCACATAAAATGCTAAGCCGAAGTGTAAAAAGCCAAACAAAGCTAATAGATTAATAAAATAGAAGCAGAAAAATTAAACAAGGCGTAAAATAAATCCCCACCCAAAGAAAAACAACAGTGCTAAAAAGGAAGGCGTTGTCTAATATATATCCTCATAAAATAGAGAAGAACATAAAAGAGCATCCAACCACCAAATATTGTAGAAAACGCTGACAACTCTTGAAGCAAGTCTATCTACCAGTTGATTACTCTCACGAAAAATTATGAGAAACCTGAAATCACATAAAGGAAAGATGTTGAAAACATCTAAGCCACTAAAGCTCAAAAGGTGAAGGCACACATTGACTAATCTAGGTTTATGGTGTATAAAATATCACCAATTAATTTTAAATTATCCTTTCAGAATTAGCCCCTTACATAGAATACATAAATGGCATCATTATAACCCTACATCATCGTCCCACTACTTGTGTTGTAACTTCTTTTCACTTTCTAGCATGCTTGGCAAGTTGTCAGATAGATCATTAATTATATCAGATTTAATAAAAATCCTAAAATCTGAAAAATCATAATTGAATAACTTTAATCATTCCCCCTTAGTACACCACTAAAATTTAGTACTGTCTTCATTTCAAAAGGACCAAAGAAAGATGGTCAGTCATCTTTAATTTTAAATAAGCATTATGTCAAACAACTCTTGAGAATGAAGTCAATAAAGATTTTCTAAAATGGTACCTTCAAATTTACAGTTTCCTCGAAGGTTGATTTTGCACTTCTTGGTGGGTATATTTTCCCTTCTACGGTTACTTGTGCTTCAATCTCTTCCTAAAAAGTGAAAAATGCCTAGTGATCTTTAGCGTTCTTTAGAACCATTATGGAAGGTCTATCCATGAAGGCCTTGATCCAAAGTTTAATAAGATAATACAAAATTAAGTAAGATGTCTTTTAAACAATCAAATGTTTGATTGTACAAAATTGAAGCAAACTTCTTGTAATTGCATTAATTAAAATACAAATACCCTGTTAAAAGAGAAGGCATATATATATATATATATATATATATCATGAGTCCCATTTTTCCACATAGGAATTTAGTATGCCTTCTCTTGCTTGCCTTGGCCTTTTCATTTCACGTATTATCTTTAGGATACTGAAAATAACCAAAAAAAAAAAAAAAAAATTCTTATGGCATGAAAAAAAAAATTCCAAGTAACAAAATCTACAAATATTTATATAAATAAATAAATATCAGAATATGGGTTCCTAATTGAAAGGCTTGTTACCTATCGCAAGCAGCGCAACATGTTCTCTTGTTACTGAACTACCAACCATGATAGAAATTTACTTGCATTTTCCTATCATTTTGGAAATAAAACAGAACAAATGCATATACAGAAGCACGCTTAGAAATTTTACAGAATTGATTATCAGCAATTCTAAGAAAATGAATTTTGAAGGGCAAAGAATTATAGAATAAAAAATATAAAGTAAGCAATTGTATTCTATAAATGAGGATAGATCAGAACAAGAAGGGACATGAACATGGAACTACAAAAGCCACAAACAACAAATCGATCACTAAACAAGATAAAGTAGAACGCACCAACTCTATATCCCCTCTCAAACATTCTTGTCTACTAATTTAATTCCTAAAATTTAGTACACTGTATTCTGCTAACATTCTTCTTGATCTGTTTTCATCAGCCTTGCAAAAGAAACTTCAATTCTAGTATGCATCGATGAGGTTTCAGTTGAAAAAGAACAGCAGCTCAGGGTAGATCAGCTGCAGAGGATCATATGGTAGAGATTGTCAGCTAAAGATGAGGTCTTGGCGGGAAAGTTGGTTAGGCAGTTATGCCTTGTCAGTAGTGGCAGCTTCCAGAGCCAATCGGATGGAGACATCTAGATGTTCTAGAATGTCTAAGAGTCCTAATTAGTTGAACTACCTATACTGACTGCATAAAGACTTGTACAGTTGTATTCTGTTGTATGAAATAGAATGATTTTTCTCCAAGAGTTGTTTCAATATCTTCTCTCAATATTTGTTCTGGTTTTCTCTAGAATCTAGTTTCATTTCATTAAGTATATTCAATGCACAAATAAAGTATCAGAACACTCAAATACCAAGCCTTCTGCTGCTAACTCTGGAGCTGTTAACACTACTCACTTGTTCAACAATGACGGTTCGAGATTTCTCACACCAATGAAGCTTGAGTTGACAGTAAAGCTAGATCATGACAACTTTCTTTTGTGGAGACAACAAGTGCTTGCAGCCATTAAAGGTATTTTCTTTTCCAATTTCATTGATCCTTTGATTTCTGCTCCAAAAAGATTGAGTGAAGATGGTTCCATTAATGATGCCTATCTAGATTAAGAACAACAAGACCAAATTTCGCTATGTTGGCGGGTATCATCAATGAGTCAAGAATACTCCCCAAATTAGTAGGATGTGTTGCTGCTTGTGAAACCTGGACTAGTATAGAACGGTTGTTTGTTTCACAGTCTAGAGCTAATGTAATGCAACTCAAGTTGCAGTTACTGACATTGAAGAAAGGGGTCTTCAATGTCAGAGTAATTAACAAAAACAAGGAGCATCATTGACGCTCTATCTTTCATTGGTCATGTGATGAGTGAAGAAGATAAAGTCATGAATGTATTGAGTGGATAAGGTCCAGAGTGTGACTCTTTTGTCATACCAATAACCTCAATGCCTGGCTGTCTATCCATGCCTGAAATTACTGCTTTGTTGTTAACTCATGAAGCAAGACTAGAGATGCATTCTCAGGTTGAGTCTTTGAGAGTCAATTTGGCTGTTAACAATAAAGGTAGCAACAATAATACAATGAATTCAGGGAGGATATCAACAGGAAGCGGAAATACTAACTATAATAGCGGAGGAGATAGATATTCAGGTCAAGCAAATAATCATAATTCAGGAAGAAGAGGTCGAGGCAGGGGTAAAAACAACAATAGTCGACCACCCTACCAGATATGTCATCGACCAGGTCATGGAGCATTAAGGTGCTACTATCGGTTTGATCAGTCATTTCAACCTCAATTTAATAATCAGTCAAATGGAGGAAATAGAAATGCTTCTACATGACAGCTATGGTTACTGGCAGAGTCGGCCCTGAGCACGTGTCGGAGGTGTGACCGCCCTTAGCCTCCGAATTTGAGGGTCCAAAATTTCACATATTTTTAATTTTTTCCCTATAATTAATTTGTAAAATCAATATATAATAAATGTTTCAAATAATATCCATTACATTAAAATAACCTTCGTGGTTAAAAGGCCTCATTACACGCTTATTGTGGACTTGGGGACTTGAGTTCGAACCCCATTACCTATTTTTCTTAATAGTGTTTTTCTCCTTTTTTCAAAAAAACAAATGGTGGTATGTAACCACCAAGTTTTGAACTAGGGCTGGCGAGTCACAATGTCATATTTAAACACTTGGTAAATAGAAATGCTAGTTGATCTTATTAATCTAGTTTAATTTGAAAAATATTTCAAAGGGCCTCACAGTTGACATATTTCACCCATATATAAACTCACTCTATCATTTTAAATCCCAACATACTTTCCTCTTTCACATTGTTCACGGTTACACAAAAATAAACTCTAAATTATTGTTTCTTTTTTATTTTTATTCATTACAAATTTCAAATTTCATCAATAATTTTATAATTATATGAATGTGCTTATCTTATAAGGAATATATTTATCTTATGATATCATTTTTTCATTTTTTTAATAAAATTATTATGTACACACAAAAAATATGATAAAATACTAAGTTATATATATATAAATAAAGGGATCCATTTTAATTTTTCACACTGACCTCTAAAATATCAAGATGGGCACTAGTTAGTGGACTTGAGACAAGCTCAATTGCAAGCTCTCAGTGGTATCCTGAGATAGTGGAGCTACTGATGATCATTGTACTCCTGATGTTGCAAGTCTTCCTTTCCCCAGAATCAACCCGTCAGTACCCACCAACTCAACAATTGTGAGGTTTGGGTAACTTGGTATCCAATCTCTTGAGCTCTCTCTCCCTCTTTTTTTTTTTTTTTTTATATATATATATAATATTAAAATAATTGCGAGTTTCAAAAGTAGCATCGAACTGCAACTGTGAAAATAATTTTTTCTTAATACTTTTGTTCACAAATTATTACATTTGTTTATGAATAAGGATGATGTTAAAAGAAATTATTTTCATAGTTTGGTGCTAGTATCAAACTAACACTAATTTAAAGCTATTTTATGAGATTTTTGTTGTCCTAATTATCTTATGGTTCTCCTTCATTCTTTCCTCCTTTTTATTATTTTGTATTTTGAAAATCCAATTCTTTTGTTTTTGTTGATAACATGGACGAGAAGCGTCTAGTGATAATGACAAGTTTGAAAATAGTTTTGAATAGAGTAATTAAAATTTATGAAAATCTAAGCTAAGTAACATTAAAATTAGTGTGAGTTTTGAAATTAGAAGAAAATAACAAAAATAAGTTCTTTTGTTTAGTATCATTCTTTTGATTGCAAACTGAAAGTGCAGTAGTGCTAAAAAAAAAAAAAAACTAAACTAATTTTAATAGTTTGGTGATAATTTTAAAACTTAAATTAATTATAGTGCTGTAAACAAAACATCTATTAATGTCAGCAATATTTTTATTTATGAGACTAGCTGAGGTGCTAATTGTGTTTGATATTGTCACCAAAGTAACACTGCAAGTAAACAATAAATATTATATAAATGTTTCTTAACTGATTCAACTTCAAATATAATATTATCTTTTCATCCTTTTTTCTTTTTTTAACTATCATTACTTTAAAAATTAAAAACGAGAGAAATAACTCAAACGCCAAATAAAGTTTCTCTATTCTCGCAAAATCCACTTTTACATAATTATGGGGTTGTTTACAATGTAATCATAATAAAAAAAATGCATACAACAGTGCACCTTTATAAATTGAACGCAATATAAAAGTGAAAGTAGCATTAGGCACACTACAAAAGCAAAACACGGTCTTAGAGGCGACAAATTAAAAATAAGCAAAAAATTTCATAAATTGAAAACATAATTTGACAATAAAGTCATTCAAGATCCAATTCAATATTTTTCTCAACCCAAACCAATAAATCAAATACTTCAATTCTCTAATCATAATTGTAATTCATATGTTTTCATCATCAACTTTCTCTTGATTAATCATGATATAGTTGCAATTTAACCACTTTTAATCTATTCTTATACTAACCCCATCAATTGCATGATAGGATAAGTATTTGGGTCGTCAATACTTTTTTTTTTTTATAAAATTGTTGGTCATAGTCAACTTATTATTAAAAATAAGAAAATGAATACAAAAAAAAAAAAAAAAAAAAAAGGAAAGCCAAAAAAAAAAAAAAAGAAAAAAAAAAGAAAGAACCAACCAAAGAAGGAAAAAACCAACCAAGGGAAGAGATAGATCGCATAAGATTAAGCCGAAACCAAATCTTTGCAGATCAAGGGTTATCATACTTTAAACGCATGCCAATTGTCCAACTAGACACCAATTTTCATTTCTAGCATGATATCCGAATTTGCAACCAAACATAGGTTTCATTTGTTTTCGCTTTATAATCCCATTGTTACCGCTTCCACTACCGTTGCCTTCACCTTTATCGTTATTGCCATTACCATTACTATCATTGTTGTCTTTCTTCTCATTTTTGCCACCACCACTGCCATAATCACCACCACCATTGTTATCGTCATCACCACCACCACTGTTGTTGTCATCACCACCACCACCACATTCTTATCATATTTCTTCATCTTAAATCTCCGGATCAGGGTAGACTCTTCTGGTACTACAACTCAAAATGACATTGTTCATCAGTGAATTAAAAAACAGACACAATTGCTACAACGGTAAGGAAAGTGAAAGATTATAATTTGTCCCACTATCATTAGTAGTGCTAGAACCCTTGTAATTATGGTTGTTGTTGTTCTCCCTCTGAAACTCAAAAGGAAAATTAAAAAGGAAAAAAAATATAAGTGAATAGAAACAAAAGGATATTTTTAGAAAAGATCAAAATAAGAAAGAAAGAAGAAAAAAAAACCTTAAAAAGATATTTGCTCGTTTTCGAGAGAGACATTGACGAGACCCGCCCCCCCTCCCCTTTATGGGGCCTAGGTGCTCGCCTAACACCCCACAGAATCCCTCCGGATTCTATTCTACTACATCCAGTCGGGAATCCGAGGAGCAAAGCCTAGAACGAAAAATCATCAGAATTCAGAGAAACTTAAAATTTATTAAAATTTGTTTTCCATGATTTAAAAATTTTTAAAAATTTCAGCAGAGTTTCCTCTATTTTTCGGGATTACCAAAATTTACAAAATCAACCTGCAAATCAAGATTTACACTTCTAAAGTTTCACACATTTTCTCAACTTCCAATTGGACCTCAGGTCCATTTCAATGACAATCTCTAGCCACAAATTCTAAGGAAATAAAATCAAATCAGTTTAATATCAACTTTGAAAATAAAAACTTGTTTATAATCCAGAACTTTACAATCAAAATAATAATTTACATTCAAAAGATATTTACAACCAAAAATATTCTTTTGTGCATTGTCAGTTATACATTCACCAAAATTTTATTTCTTCAACCGCATTCATTCGGATGGAGGGGAATGTGTATTCTGTTGGCTGGAACCTGTACCCGGAGAGATTTTTAACAAAAATTTATAAAATGTGAGCTACGAAAGCTCAGTGAGTGCGAAGTTTACTAACTTAAATTATTTTATAAAAGAGTAATCTTCCTACAACATTTATAAAAATTTCTATTTCTTACAGTTTTCAGAAATATGAATTCAGAGTCGATAATAACATAATTCAAATTCCAAAAATAATAAATTTCAAAACTAGTTGATACACATTGTATTATTGAAATGATAATCAATTTCAGAAATTTTCATAAAATTTCATATATAACAGAATTTTAAAATGGTTTAAGATATAACGGAATTTCAAAACAGTTTCAGATATAACAGAATTTCATATAATTTCAAAACCACCAATGGATTTCCGGAAGCATACAGATAATGGTCACACGTCCTAGGTGGGACGAACCATTATCCCTAGCACTAGTGACAGCTATCAGTGCTTCACGTCCAGCGTCCTTCACACTTTCTGGCATATACAGAAGACATCCAATTAACGCACTGCGGATTAAATCCATAGTGCAAGCGAGAAGTGAAATAATACACTTTGCGTATATTTAGCTACGCGACTCGACTGACAGACTCAATTTCTCCCAGAATTAGTAACAAACCATCCGAAGACTTGCCATACACGTAGGGGTATTCCGATTGGGTCTAAATAGATATATATTTTCAGATACCGTCAATTCCATAACAGACAGTGTAATCCATTGGGTTTGAAAATATCAATAATTTCTTTATGCCACTCATAAATAAATTTATTTATTTTAATTTCTCATAATAACTATATTTCATTTCGAATGGCATATAATTCGGATCTTTCATGCATAAACCATAACACATTTAAACTCAAATGAGAGATCTAAATCAATTATTTATTTTCATAACCCACATGAAATAAATGGAATTATTTCACAATCAAAACAACTTTAACATAACAAGGTAAAAATATAATTTTGCACTCACTATTGTTGATCACTTGGTGGCTAATCAATCCTCCCATTTTTCTTGACTTCTCGACTTCAATTTGGTCACCTATAATTCACCATTTTAGGTCCCAAAATTCCATCAATAACAATCCCATTCATAGTTAAACAAAATCACATTTTTATTAACCAATACTAACAATCCATATTAATCCTTAAACTAATCTTAAACTAACCCAATTAGCCATTATTCATTCTCATCATTGTAACCCATTCTCCTTCATTTAATTCATAAGCAAAATTCATCACTTTCAACATTTAAAATCCATTCATTCTACCAACAAAATTTTCAATCCAATTAATACATTTAGACACCCTAAACTCATGGAATAATCCCACCATACATCCAACACTTCTAAACTTCAATTCCCTTCATTCCATTCATATTTATTCAACATCATACATATTCAAACACTTTAATATCCTATAGACTCACATGAATTCAATGAAATTCAAGGTGCCCTTCAACCTAACAAAAATTAAATTTCATACCAATTCATCTATTTAATTAAAACTCTTTCCACCAATTAGTCCCATACCACTTAATTCATCAACCAAAACCCTTAAACACATTAAAATCCAACACCCATACTAGGCATCCATACTTTCCATACGCTACCTCCACACACACATAATCATTCATTTCATTTTTCTTTAATTAAATCACACAAATCACCCTCAATCTAACTCATCTAACATTCAATAAACTAAAATCAATTAAACTATCAATTATCATCATCATCCATTCAAACCCTAACCTTCAACACACTAACAAAATCCAACCAAACTCATATCATATTCTAAATCAATTCTAAGCTTAAAATCATGATAAACAACTTTCACATAACTCACAAACAATATCAACTCATCCATCAACCACCGTCTTCAACAAAACCCATAAAAACTCATCAAAATCATCTTAAATTAAATCTAAAACTTAGCACTTAACTTACCTTAGTTTATTGATGATTCTTGGAGCTAGAAGGGTCGAAAACTTGATGAAAATCACCTTAGATCAGCAGCTGTCTTCTTCTTCCTTCTTCTTCTTCTTCTTCTTTTTCGGTTCTTCTTTCTTCTCTTTTTTTTTTTTTTTTTTTTTCAGTTCTAGCCCTTTTTGCCGAATGCACTCTTTTTGGTCTTCATTTGGCATTCAACTTTATATATTAGGCTCCCTTAATGACCATTTTGCCCTTAATGATCACCTAAAATGCCAAACATATCCCTTTATTACACTAATCACACTTTTATTGGTCCATTAACTATATAATTATCCATTCCATTATCTTAACCAATTTATAATTAGTCTCAACTACAAATTTAGTCAAAAATGACTATTAGGTGTTAATCCACCATTGGTCCATCAATAATCACATGGATTATGCTTTTAGAATGGGTTTAATATCATAAAATTTCATTTATACCCTTAACATTAAAAATTAATACAATTCATTCCGAAATAAATTCCAAATTACTTCTATGATTACCCATTCATCTAATTGACTTTACAAATTCCGATATCGTTTGGATATCGAAACCTAAGAAAAACATCATTTTTTCATCCGTTTTTAGGGGGCTTTTTCACATGTTGCATCCAATAACTTAATTCTCTCTTTCCTAGTGTTATACACACTCTAACCTACTCATACAATTCAATCGAACCCATAAAAGAAGTGGTTTTTGATGACAACTCAATATGTCTTTCCTAGGTGTTTTACAGTGCATTACAATGGAATAGCTTCCAATGCAATTCTAACATTTCTACAAGTTGTTTGTCACTTAACTGACCTCAAATCATGCTTAAAACACTTTCATTCCATTGGTTTCTCATACCTCTCCATATAGCCTTAGAAGCACTAACATACCCTAGGTTCATTTCTTTCAATTTTCACATGTTGGTTCTTTGAGACATTTTCTTATACACTTAGTCTACATGTCATTCCATTGATTTCCAATCCAAAATCTACTTAAAATCTATCTCATGCCAACACTAACCCATCAATTTTAGTAGGTTTCCATGCCATCTTTCACATGCTTTCAAGTCTCTAATAAATCATCTCTCAACATAGATAAAAACTTTCCACCAAAAGCAACTCAAACATCATCAAATGACCAACACAAACCAATACAACAACAAGTTCAAAAATGAATGAACTAACCTTATTTGGCTTTGATTCTTGCTTCAAGTTTGATTTGCTAACTTAGGGAAGTTTGATTGGATGATTAGAAACTCAAAAATCACTTGAATCAACTTTGATCACCCCATTTTTTTTTTTGGCCAAACACACACATACATACCTCTCTCGCCTCTCTTTTTTCTTCCTTTGTTGGTGTCTCACGGGTTTGCTTGGTTGAGTAGCGTGAATGGCTTAAAATTCTCTAAGTGTTGCTTATATACTAATATCAATTCCATTAATGACCATTATATCCTTTCTTTAATTGACTTTTGACATTTAACTTTTAATTTTTCCATCTTGACCCTTAACATTACAACTCCTTTCAATTTAGTCCATAGGTCATACCAACTTATGAATTCAAATGACAATGACCAATTTGCCCTTATACTTAACTAGGCTTCCAATGAGGTTTCATCAATCCCTATAGTTTTACAATACTTTAGTTTAATCCCCTAGGGTCTCAAAATATCTCTAAATAATTATTTACGATTCCATATACCATTTATAGATTATTACTAAAGTAACCATACTTAAACATCAAGGGCTTATAGAGGCACTCCGTCCTCTAACCTCGGAGCCTCTACCTCTCTGTCTCTGGCTGATACTAGACTGTGTGGGAGCTGCTACTGAATATCCAGTGTCTGAGCTAGCTGTGGCGGCTAACTGTGGGCACTCTCTTATAAAATGACCCTCTTGCCCACAATGAAAACAAGTTGTGCTGCTCACTTTAAGTCGACATTCTCCCAGATGCTTCTTCCCACAAGTACTACACTCAGGCAATGTGCTCCTCATAACATGGAAGCCTCCAGGTGTTATAGATGACCTGAATGATCCCTGATTGGATGATGCTCATCGGCTCATCCTCTTGCCACCTGTCCATCTTGACTTCAGATTCTTTCTGGCTAGTTTGTTGGGCCCCTATTATGGCAAACTGGATCAACTATGCTTACCCTCTGACTTCCCACTCCTAGTAGTGGCAGTAGCACTCCTCTTAACCTCTAATGTTGCCTCAACCAGTCTCCCATAATGTGTCCTAGGGGCCAATGATAAATGAATCCTGAGGTTGGAATCTAGTCCTATGAGGAATCTCTTACACTTCTGTTCCTCATCATCAGTAATATATGAGACTATCCGAACCAATTCAGAGAACTTCTTCTCGTAGTCTGTCACCGACATTGATCTCTGTTCCAACTTGAAAAATTCTTCAACTCTAGCGTCTTTATAACTAGGCGGATATAATCGATCAATGAACTCCCTCTGAAACAATATCCAAGATATCCCAGCTGGGTGTCTTCTCTCTAGAGCCTCCTACTAGTTCTTAGCTTAGTCTTCTAGAATGAAAGAGGAGAATTGGACACTCTACTCAGCGGAACAGTCCATCACTTTGTAAATCTTACTGACTTTGTCTAGCCATGCCAAGGTAGTCTTTGGGTCGCCGCTTCCATTAAATGATTTCGCCCCTAACTTACATGCACATTCTATAGAATATTTCGGCTCCTCAAGGGCCTCCCGCGACTGACGCATCACCACCATCAATATTTATGTGACTTGTTCGTCATTAAATTGTCTACCGACCTGTTCAGCTGGTCCTACTGGCTTTGGCTGGGACTGCTCTCTTGGGGCATTCACTGACCCCATCGCTTGCTCCACCACCCTGATAGGTGGTACCTCTAGCACTGGAGCTCATCCAGAAGCTCGGTCGAAACTCTATCGACCTCGTCGATGCATAGAGCTGTAATTTCAACAAAACAATTTTATGAAATCATTTGAAATTTTAAAATCATATGCATGACAATAATAAAAAGAAAAGTTTGGGTTGCTCATATTGATATAATAAAATATAAAAACACATAACCTCATTTCAAAACTAATGCTCTGATACCAAACTGATAGGCCCATTTCCCTAGGCAGCCCACCGGCAACCTCACAATGGCTTTCCAGAGGATATCTGATCCGGCTGGAGAGTTTCCGCGAAGTTAAGCCGTTTATCTTTTCAAAACCTTCTTTTATACAAAAATGTGGGAGAAAATTTTTCTTTTCATTTTACACTTTTACAAATAGATTTATCAAAATTTGGACAACATAACGGCTATTTTTATTACTATGCCACCTTGCAAAGTTTATAAAAATTATAAACACTTAAAAAATCAAGCATTTTCTCAACTCCTGGGCCTCAAGCCCTCAACTTTCTCAATCCACAAGCAACAACAAACATGCATACCATTTTTAAAGGTATATTGAATTGAATTTATAAGTCATACATAAATAATTTCAAGCCATTTCAAACATAAAATGAAACTGAATTTTTAAAATCCTTTCAAGTAACTTTCAAAAGTTTATATACAAATCTTTTTATACATATCCCAAAAATTATATACAAATAGTCCCACATTTCAAAAACAACAACATAGTCAGCTTGACTCCTCTAATCACGATTCGGAGTTCTTGCTATTGAAGTACCTGCACCTATACCTGTCCCTAAGGAGAATTTTATTTACAAAAATATAAAACATGGTAAGCTTTTATAGCGCAGTGAGTGTCATATGATTTCCATTAAATCTAACTTATCAAATAACCTCCCAAAAATCTTTTTAAAACATTTTGTGTATAATCAACTACTATGATTGAAAAATTAATATCTCTAAAATTCAAGATTCATTTAATAACCATAAAAATCAATCAAAATTCAATACAATTCATGCTCAATAAATTAAATTTCAATCAATAGGTTGCATGGTTTCCATTTCTATCAAAACATTTTAACAGTGGTGGCAATGATAAGTTTCAAAGAATTTCTGAATAAAATAGGCCAACCACTGGTGGTTCGTACCACATGGTACCCTTAAGAGTAGAGTGAAATTCTGCATCGCTCGGGCCATTATGGAATTCTATATCGTTCAGGCCATCTATCCAGTTTTACATAGCGAAATTCTACTTCGCTCTGGTGGAAGCTAGCTAATAATATACCTCATACATACATTGGGCAACTCATAGGACTACACAGACATGGTCTCATCCGCTGTTAGAGTTAGTGATAGACTCTCCCAACACGGCTAATGCACGCTTAAGGTACTCAACCCAGACCAGAGATATATAAAATACCATCAAGAGTACCATAGGTTTTCAATTTTATTTCAAATTTCAATTTCCTTTTTCATTAAAACCATATTTCATATAAATCATTTCCATAATCCATGTAACAATTTCAATTTAAATTCATTTGATATCAATTTACAACTTGATATATTAAAGCATGAATTAAAAATAAATCATAGCAAAAACATTTTATAAGGACACTCACATATCTAGCCCACGTTCGAATTCTAATTCGTCTTCCTCGTCTCCACTTTCCCTACACATTTTACATTCCATTTTCAATAATTTTACAACCAAACCAATTGATACACACACTATCCCAATCACTTACTTTAGTAAGCAACCTCTTTAATTATCCATATGCACTAAGCATTTCAATGAAGTTAACTTACTTTCAAATGCATATATATATTTTACTACCATTTTAAGCTAAATTCACAAGACATTATACTTGGATTCCTTATTAACTTAAGTCATGGATTACATCTTTTACATCCAATCCATTTCTTTCCAAATCCATGCCAAAATCATCACCAAAACAACTCATATTTCATGCTAACACAATTCAAAACTATCAACATTACTATGCATTACTTCTTGGCCGAATGTACACCATTTACTTCCAATTGTTTTTTATTTTTATTCAACATCAATTCCTCCCTCAACATAACTCATCTAAGCATCCAAAAACACATTAATTAATTCAAAAAAAAAAAGCTTTGGACAGCCCTCAACTTAGCCAAATACAATCATCAACACATTCATCTCATTTTGACACTTTTATTCAAACAGGATTCTCTAGCATTCTAACACATTTTCATGCATGGAAACCACTTAAACACATCAAAATCTAATTGATGTTTCAAACCCTAAGCTGGCCATGTATCATGCATATGGATTCACATCAACTTTCTTCAAGTTCCACATTAAAAATTACCCCAAAATCACATCCCATTTCATTACAAAACAACCATCAGCTCATTTCATTTACATTCATGCTTAAATTAAGTTTTGTGGCTACTAGTGAGCTTACCAATTTATCTTCAACCTTTAGCCTTGCTCCCCAATATGATTTAAGCTTTAAAACTCTAAAATCATGCATAAAAATCTCATTAGAACCATCCATAACTCACTAGACAGCATCCATCAACTTTTTCACACATGAAAGTTGTGAAAACTCAATCCTTACCTCTCCAAATCACTTTATTCTTGTTGGAAAACTTCCCTAGGCTTGTTTACCACCCTTTGGGAGCTTGAAATCCACTAAAAATGGCTTGAAAAGAGGTGAAGAACAGCTGCTGTTCCGGTGGCTTTTCTGCTGGACGAAAATTGCCCCGTTTAGTTTTTGCTTCTGTTTTTCTTTTCTGGTTTGTGATAGTGTTTTCTGCATGTTTCCAGCAGCTTCTCCACTTTATATACCTTCATTTTATTTAACGAATTGCCCCTCAAGTTTGACATATAATTACAATGCATGCCATTAGTCTATTTTGATAATTTTGCCCTCTATTTCAATGTATTTCAATACTTTTTGTGT
The DNA here is from genome assembly GCA_021234005.1 of Nephelium lappaceum. Classification (NCBI taxonomy): domain Eukaryota; kingdom Viridiplantae; phylum Streptophyta; class Magnoliopsida; order Sapindales; family Sapindaceae; genus Nephelium; species Nephelium lappaceum. The sequence continues at coordinate 5,707,308 of CM038000.1, read as the reverse complement.
ATCCAAAATTTTTTTTCTTTTCTGTTTTTGCATATATCTCTAACCAATTGAGTTACTAATTTCATTTCTTTAAAATTTCATCAACCCCATTTGTATCATACACTTTAATCAACCATCATGCCATTTTTCGAATCCGAAATCAATTCCGTGAACTCAATTTCACACGTGAGCTTATATAATCTCTAGTTAATTCACTTAATCATACTCTTTGATAAAAATTTCTTTATCATTAATTCTCATCATATACTTTAATAAATCATCATATCGTTGTTCGGATTTGAATGTATTTCCGATCCATTCGAAAATTTCCATTAAAATACGATTTACATATTCGAAAAATTAAATCGGTTTCTTTATTCAATAAATGAGGGCATACTTGTATAATGTATTTACAATACTTGCACTTTACATTTCCTTTATAACACTCAAATGGGGAGGGTATATTACAGTGACGACGTCTATACCCTGGTCATTCAGCTTCTTCATCACTTGACTCATCTTTATGGCTAAAAGGATTGTAATTTTCCTCATCATCACATTCATCACGTTGGGGCAATTTTCCCAATTATTTATGCAGTAACTCCACTATTCTTTTCAGTTCAGCAATCTCCAAGTCTCTATCATAATCATTTTTGCCTTCAAATGCCAAAAGGATATATCTACCACGCCTTGCCATTGAAAGAATTTGAAAGGATGAGATTAGAATAAGTGACAACAAACCAAGAGCTCTTATACCAAATCATGCCATTCTAAATGAATGGAAACGACTAAATAATTCTAATCTCACCTAGAAAGGAATTACGGTGTTTAGGGAAGTGAAAAATGGATTGAAGATCAAGAGCATAGGTAATTTATAAATGAAACAAGTTCAACAACACTTGAGGATACAGATTTCACCACCTTAAGAATTGATAAACAAAGTAGGATAGATTACTTAGGGACATAAATATCACCACCCTAAGTTTAAACTCATCACTCAAGGACTCTACCAAGAGATACAGAGTTTTGAGAGAACACAAAGGCTATTCTTCATTCAAATTTGTCATCTCTTAGTACAAACATGGTAAGTTATATTTAAAGGTTCCAAAATACATGTTTTCAAAGGAAATTAATGGTGGCAGCCTACCCTTATTGGAAAAAAAAAAAAAAAAAAACCCTTTATTGATTAGAAGTCAATAAAACACACATTGAAAATCTAGAAGATAACAAACATTAAATACATAAGGAAATGATGAACCAAGTTGGTGGAAATGTTGAACCAAGTTACTGTATTTGTTGACTTCTATCCATCAAAACTTAATTAGTCATAACTTCACCTTGGAAACTTCATTTCATGTGTTTTTATATGCCAAATTAAAATTAAGACTCTGATCTTTCCAATGAGCTATGACACATCTCAAAATCCCTTCAAAATCAAAAGATATGAAGTCACAAAAACACCCCTCATGCAAAATCTGCCGCTCAACAAACCATAGTGATAATTTGGAACCTCTTTGCTCCTTGGTCTGACTTCATGTAGTAGAACACTCCTATGCCATCAGATGCCTCAGAAGGGTGCTACCTTGGTTACACCTCAGATATCAAGAGACTGAAGGAGAGTTATGATGTAAGCCCTCGATTTCTATTTATGGTTTCTTTAGTACTAGTCCCTAATTTATGTTTTGAAGTCCTAAGTGATCAATAAAAGTGTTTTAAGAGTGTAGTGAATTTTTAGGAATTGATTGAGCCCAACTTGAGATTTAATAGATATAAGAGTAAAATGGCATTAAATGATTATTAAGTGTGATATATAGACTAATTAGAAACAAGTTTGCATATTAGGGGTCAAGATGGAATTAAGCAAGAGTTTAAGGACAAAAACCAAAGTGTTAAGGACATGATGGTCATTTAGAGAAAGTCATAAGTATATAAGTGAGAAGCTTTCAACACTTAGCAATATTTTTGAAGCCAAAAATATGAGAAACGTGAAAGAGGGAGAAGAGAGGTTTCGGCCAAGCTAGGAAAGAAGAAGAGCAAGTGGTTTCATGCCATCTTTGACCTCAAAATCAAGTATTCAAGTCCACCTAAGTTAGAAAAACAAGTTTGGAACAAGATCAAAGCCAAACGAAGGTTAGTTTATCACTTTTGAACTCATTTGAATGGTGGTTGTTGGTGATGTTTAAGTTAGAATTTGATGGGGGTTTTATGTATGTTATGAGTTGAGTTTTAAGATACCTAAAGTAAGAGTAGTATACTTGGAATCACTCAAGAGATGATAAGTTAGGGTTTGTATGGGAGAGACCCTAAGTTGGTCTTGAATTTGATTTCAATGAAATAAGTTGTAGATTAGGTGTTTGATGAAATGCCTAAGAGACTAAACATGAAAAACTTGAATAAAATGAACTTGGTGTGTTTAAGGCATATAAAGCCATAGTGAGGGGAGTAGGAATCCAATGAGATTTGATGTCTTTAAGCATGATTCCATGTTGAATTCATGTTAGAGAAACCTATGAAAGTGTTAGAAATGAAATTAGACAACTTGCCTTTAGTAGCCTAAATGAAGGGCATTAGGGGTTATCATGTAATACCACTTCCTCTATGTGTTCAAATGAATTGTATGAGTATGAATGAGTATGTATAGCACTAAGGAAAAGAGAATTGAGATTAGAACTGAAAAATGGAAAAGTTACCCATAAATTAGTAGCGAAAAAAAAAGATGTTTTAGCTCGAAACCTTCACCCGATGGCCATTTCTTTTCGAATTAACTTTTGGACCGACTTAAGTGCGAGTTAGGGAGATGAATGGAGCAAGAATGGAAGAAAGAAAACCTAGGGATTGCTCCCTAGGTAGCATTCAACCAAAAGAGGTGCAAAATGATTAATTTTTGTTTCGAATTTCAGAAAATTATTTCAGATATATGGAGGTGTTCCTAGGTGAAAATAAATAAGATTCATTGGAAGAAATTAGAATTTTAAAGTTTTGGTTAAGTAGAAACCAAAAAGAGAAACTTGTAGGCAAAATGGCTTTCAATAAAGTTAGTTGAGTTAGAAGTTATATGATATGTTTTGTAAAGTTAAATTTAGCATATTCTAAGCAAGAATGTAATGTGTAGGTGGGGAGGAGACAAGCAGAGGCAAAGAAGGCCATTGAAGCTCACTTTAGCAAGCTTGAATTCAAGGTGAGTGCTATACTTGTTTTAAAGTGCTTTGAAATTAGATTTGAAAAGTTATGAGAAAAGTTCTATTGTAAGTGCTAAAATGATTTTAGGAAAGTTTGTGGTTGTTTGCAATGTTTAAACATTTTATAGTATGTTTGCCATTTTAGAACTTGAAATGAGCATTTTGATTGATATGATGTTTTGTATGAAAATCTTAGCATTTATGATTTCATAAGTATGAGTTTTATTTAGAAATGAAATTCAAAGTTTTAGTTTTTAAGTCTTTTTAGCAAATATGGCTATTTTATGATTATGCAAAGAAAAGTAAGATTTGTAAATTCAAATGTTTGATGCAAAAACAATGCATATACATATGAGTTTTCAAAGGCCAAGTGTATATCCACACTTTTAAGATTTATGTTTATAGACCCGATCGGTATGTCCCACACATGTATGGCAAAGTCATGGGAGGGGTTGCATTACTAACTTTGGGGGAATAGAGTCTGTCACATCACCTCTACGTGCGTGGGATGTTTTCTCACCCTACGCATTGCGATGTAGAATTCCGCATGTAGTCATTGAGATTTCTTTGTAAATGTCACGGATGGTGTTAGTAGCAAAATTGCCATGTGACTCCATGTTGATTAACATTAGTCTAGCTACCACATGGTTGTAAGCAATTTGGGGTACAATTGGTGCATTTTAGTATACGAAAAGTTAGCTTTAAAAATGAGCTATTTTTATGAATCTTACCATTATATTTCGAAAGGAATTTGTGCAACCGTTAGTAGTTTTATGAAATGCTCATGCTTGCGAGTTTAGCAAAAGCTTTATGTATATTTTATGTTAGTAAATGTATCTATTTTGCTATGCAATATATGAGACTTGAATTGAATATTTAAGAAATGGAACTTTATTTCAAGTGTTTTAATGGAGGTATTTTAGAAAAGAAAATGTTAGTGTTCCACAAATTACGAGCACTCACTGAGCTTAAATAAGCTCACTCTTTTCTTATTTTATTTCAAAAACCTCCTCAGGTACTAGTGCGGGTGACCAGGGTGCGAGATCCCCTCCATTGGAATATGTGGGCATGGATTCGACGCTTGCTTCTTGTGAATGAACGTTTTGCATGTTTTAATTAAAGTTAAAGACCACTTGTTTTGTTATATTTCATGACACATTTTGGTGGATCTTAAAGGAAAAATTTGTACTCATATGTCTTTTGAGTTGTATAAAGTTTTGTAAATTTTATCAAAGTTGTGAAAAGTGGTTGTTTTTCTAAGTTAATTTCTTATAATGATTTGATCACACCTTGTAGCCTATGGCTTATGGTTTTATTTGATTTGAATTTGTTTGAAAATGGAATAGAAACTTTAAAGTATGTTTGTGAAAGAAGTTGGGTTGGAAAATAAAACTATTTGGAAGTGTATTTTCCTTTGTAGGTATTTTGATAATGTTCAAAATACACCCGTCATGCTATCAAATTTTCCATTTGAAAAACAAAAAAAAAAAAAAAAGAGCAAAAACAACCCATTTTAGCTTTAAAAAGTGAGGGAAGATTAAAAAGTTTTAAGAGTTCGCTCCACGGATTACTTTTAGCCCAACAAGTAGGGTTTAAGAGGATTCTATAGGAGTGTCAGGAAAGGCCCTCTAAATACTAGTATAGAGTATATGTAAGCCCTCTAATGTAATTTTACAGATCTCCCCAGAAATAGTCTCTAAATAACTATTGGAGACCCTAAATGGTTCACAAAAGCGCCTAAGGGTCTATGGAACCCTTAGAGATCGATTTAAACTCGATCGGAGATTAAACGGAAGGATAAAATGGTGAACGAAATCGAGTAATTATTTAAGGTGATAAGGGACTAAATCGAAGATAAGATTTAATAATTGTGGTTAAAATGAAATTAAGTTAAAAGCCAATGAAAGAGAACGAAATTTTTAAGGGACGTGACTGTCATTTTTAGAGTTGTTTGTGGAGGAAAACATGAAGCCAAAAGTTTGCTTTCAATCACAAAAGAGAGAGAGAGAAAGCTATCATGAAACTAAAAGAAAGAAGAAGAAAAAAAAAAAAGAAGAGGGAGCTGCCAACGCCAACCGAGTAACTCCGACCAGTCAACCCGACGTCAAGCTCGCCGACCACCAGCCATGATCTTGCCACGAACCAAGTAAACCCATAGAAGAACTCGACCGCAAATCTGAGCAAAGCCAACGACGACAACGAAGAGGAGCTGTTGACGCGTATGACCTGCGAAACCCAGCTCAAGCATGATCTGAACTAGATTGAAGCGGAGCGAAAAAAGTACAAGATCATCAATAACGAGTTGCTCCAGCTGAACCGGACACGATCGATGGCGGAGTTGACGGCAAAACAGAAATTGATCGAGCTAGGGAGAGATAGAGGGAAGAAGAAATGAGAAGGAAAAGAAGAGATTGTCTCAAACCAGACCAGAACTCACCCCAAATCCAGCTGCAACCTTGCCAGAATAGTGCTGAAACGTGACCGAAGCTGAACCAGAACAGAGGCAGCAGATCGGAGAAAAAAAAAAAGAGAATTCGACTAGGGAAAAGAAGCTCGCGTGGAAGAGAAGAAGAATGAGGAAGTCAGCCTAAAACCAGTCCATTTTCGCCACCAAAACAGCTCCAAATCGAGCTCAATGCGAAGAGGAAGAAAGTGATTCTGTGGGGAAGAAATCGGGTGAGTTGTTTAAGTTTGAAGTTGATGATTTTGTTGTTGATTAAGTTGATTTCGAAGCGGATTTTGTTACGATTCGCTATTGGTTGGTTTTGAGTGAAGAATGAGTTGATAAATAAGTAAATTAATACTTATGAGGAGCTTAAGAAACCAAGAAAATAGTGAAAATTTAAAGAGAAATTGAATCACACGATAAACTAGTTTGAAGGGTGATTCCGTAAATTGACCCATATAGGGTCCGTTGAGTGTTCGGATGACCCTAACAAGTTTAATTAGGCATGTTGAAGCTATTAAAAGCGAAATATTAAAATTTGAAACCGAAAATGGAGGGTTACGCGTAAAAATGGTCACTTAGGGACAATTATATAATTTTAGTTATTTCAAATTTCCAGAAGTTAACGCGAACGAAAATTTACGTATCCATATATTGTGTAGGTGATGAGGACATGTAGGGATCGAAGCAAGAGGAGTAGGGGCTCCGCACGCGACATTTTCAGTCATCAGTTTTGTGATTGAGTTTTATTTAAAGATTTTAAAAGTATTTCAAATTTTTAAATTTGATTTGATAAGTAATTGCTTGAATCTATTTTAAATGCATATAAAAGTATTTTTATGCATTTAAATAGTTGTTGAAATGAGATTTCAGAAAAAGATTTAGTTTTCCAGTTTGAATTGAGAAAAGAAAAGAAAAGTGTTTTCAAAGTCATTAGTATACTCTCAGAGCTTCCAGATTAGATTAAACCCTGCCGGTCTATCCCACATCAGTTGGCACAGTCCTAGGGAGAGATAAGTCACTAACCTGGGGGGACAAGTGTCCGAGTCTGTCAGTCGAGTCGCCTTTGCTGATGTGGGGTAGTGTTTCGTGTGTTATGGTTAGCGCTGAGAAATTCCATACATAGGCGCGAGATGTCTCAGAGTAGAGTTGTCACTATTGGTGTCAATTCAAAATCGCCACGTGACCCCAGATTTAGGGATACTATGGTAATTTTGAAAGATATTTGGAAATAGTTTTAAAAGAAAAGTGAATTCGAAAGAAAAAAGAGATTTTATGTTTAGTATTCAAGCTATTTGTGATTTTAAGCTACGAGTTTTGAATTTAAATACATACTTGCATTTATATATATAAATTCTCTTGTTTTCAATTAAGTTTGAGAAATTAACGTTTTCCGAGAAGGGCGTTTAGAAAATCAGATTTTCAAAGAAAAGAAAAATTATCACTCACTGAGTTTCTAGCCCATTATTTTTCTATTTTTATACAAAAACCTCATCAGGTACTCTCAGTAGGTAGCCGAGCAGTAGCATTATCTCTAGTGAGCGAGCCAGCGCGACACGACGTCATTTGAGAGATTCATTTTTTCATCAGTTAGATTTCATGTAAATCTCTTTTGAAGTATATAAGTAATTTGTAAATTGTAATTATTCGTTCATAACTGTTTTTAAATTGCTTTTGATTTCAATGTGGTTTATTAAATTGTGATTTGAATTTTATTGAGTTGATTTGAAAATTAAATACATGATTAAGGCCTACGGGCAACCAGAAGTTGGGTTGGTGCTGAAAATAGTCGAAGTGTTGATTTTTTTTGTCAACAGTTTTTTCTGGAATGTCAAAAATGTAGTTGTTATGCTGTCGAAATTTTGTTAGAAAATGAGTTTAAAAAAAAAAAAAAATTCCTACGTGCTTTTAGATTTGAAAGAAAACCAACCCAACGATGTTTTAGAAAGTATTAGAGAGTTAGGGTTCGCTCCACGAGTTTCGCTTAGCCCGACGAGTCGGGTTTGAGAGGGATCCATTCGGATGCCCGATGTGACCTACAGGATTAGAGTTAGAGGTATCTGGGTTAGGTCGCGTCAGTATGTTTCAGATTGGGTCCTGTCATATGATGTCTAGCTAAGATGCTAAGTAAAGCACTTGATAGGAGGCAATGCACCCGGGTATTTTCATTCCTTTTTCTTTATTTTTGCTTTTAGTTTTTCATTTTTGTTTTCTCCTATGTATCTTTCACATTGAAACATTGAGGACAATGTTTATTTTAGGATTAGGGGTGGTGGTAAATATTTTCTTAAGTTTTAGGTAAAATTTTGTCAAAATTGTTCAATTTTTAATTTTTCAATTCTACCCATAACAAGTTGACTAGTTACTTTGTATTTATTGATGGAGTCTTGATGCATGTTTTGATTGGATATCTTTACTAAGAAATAGCCATGAACATCTTTGCATGATTTAAGACTTTTGAATGATCTTAGTTAATTCAGTGGATAAATACTATGTTTACATGAATTATAGACTATTAATGGAGACTACCCTTGGCGAGGATTTGAGCTTTTTAAGTGTTTCTTTTTTAGAGATATATTTGTTTCTACTCTTTAAATACTTTTTGCTTTTGTTCTTAATAAATGATTTCTATAGGTTTTCCATTGAAAACTAAAAACAAATAATCATTATAGATAACATGAGTTGCTTTGATTCTTGAATTGGATGGACTTTTAGAAGTGATATAGGGAAATGGGAAGTGATTGAAGGAAGAAAATTGAAAGAAATAAAGGAGGTAATAGTGAAGAAGAAAAGAAGTGAAAGAAGGTTATGATGAGTTGAAGAAATCAAATCAATGTGCTTTGGTGTGATTCTAAGTTCTTTTTGAACCTAGATATTTTACTGCTTACCCATTAATCAACCTTAGCCAAAAACAACCCTGAATAAAGGTCTAATCATCTTCGAAGGGGAAGTTCAATTTGAGAGTTGAAGTATGTAACGACGCTCTATCTATGTTCTTAGTATTTGATTCCATTCATGAGATCTATCCACTTAAAAATGCGACTCTTTTCAACGTCTAAATTCAAATATGATGTAAAAGACACTTTCTTTGCCTTTACATAACCTTTGTCACATATGATGACATGAGTTTTTGTCTTAGGACTCTAGAGTGTTATCAGAGAGATCTTGTGAGGATAAGAGTTGAGGCAAAATAAGTCCATGACATGTGACTGTGGTGGTTGGAAACAAGATTGCTTTGAAAGTGGTGTGAGATTGTTGATGATTATGTTTTAGATTATTAGTGACTTATCTTTTGTCATGATACAAGATCATGCACTTGTGGGATTTTTATTGATTTGTATTTTGTGACATGTTGATGAGCTGTGTGTAAGCCATTGACCCTATTTTATGGATTCCCTAATATTAGTCCCTAAGCAGTATTTAAGATCCTAGGTGATTCATGAAAGTGTCCATGAATGTAAGGAATTTTCATAAATCAATTAAACCCAATTGGAGATTAAATAAATAAATATAAGGGATTGAATTGTAAATGGCCTTAAGTGAACTACTAAGTGGGACGAGGGACTAAAATGAATAAGTTTTCCTACTTAGGGTTAAAGTGGAATTAAGAGAAAGTGAAGTATGGATCAATGTGAAATAAGTTTACATGACATGGACCAAGATAGAATAAGTAAGAGTTAAGGGCCAAAATCAAATGAATCAAGAGTGATATTTTAGGATCCCATTGGAATTACGAAAGGATTCCGGATATTAATAATGGTTTGACCAGGGTCCCTAATGAATATCAAAGAGTTTAAAAAGATATTTTAAAATCCTAAAAGATGCTTTCAAAAAAGAAATTCGAATTTTAAATCGGATTTACATCAATAAGTGTTTTAAAGTTAACTTTGAGATTATAAGGACCCAAATTAGGATATGGAATGACTTTTAGGAATTTCGGAGACTATAGGTAGGACAAGAAAAATTCGAATATAGGCCCCAAAAAATTTAAGGAAAGTTTTGATGAGATCTCGGAGTAACCCATTAGGAATGTTTTCGGAAAGCTCATATTAAACGAAAATACGAAAAGATGTGCGCGATTGACACGTGGCAAAAGAATCAATACAAGAATGACACGTGGCATGAAGACAAGATGCATGCATGACACTTGTCATGCAATGGAATGCATGTGTGACAAGTGTCACACATGCAAGAGTGGCAAGAGTGTAAATAAATGGAAAACCAATGGCAATTTCATTTTCAAATGCAAAGTATATATAAGCCATTTCAAAGCAAATGAAGCAAACAAGATGGTTGTTGTTGTCCATAGAAAAAAAGAGAGAAAACAAACAAGAGAAGCAATCAAAACCCGAGACCAAAACAAAAAGCAAAACCGAGAGATCAAAGCCAAAAAAAAAAAAAAACGAAGTGTTTGGCCAAGGTGGAAAGAAATGGAAACTAAGTGATTTCATGTGATTTTTAACATTCAATCCAAGTATTTAAGCAAATCCAAGTTAGATAATCAAGTTAGAAGCAAGAAACTAAGCTAAAAGAGGAGATGAGGTAGCTCAAAGAAGCCAAGGAAAAGGAAAGGAGAAGGTTTGAGCTTCCGTGGAAAGTAAAATAAATCAAGAATGTGACAAAAAGGTGGAGGGCAAGAAAGCGGATCGAACAAAGGCTATTGAAGCCCTAATGCCAAGCTTGAGAATAAGGTGAGTGCTAAGTTTTATTTTGAAGTGTTTGTAATTACATTTGAAAATTTTAAGAAAAATTTTATAGTGAGTGTTCAATTAATTTTGTACATAAGTTTATGCTTGTTTTAAGTATTTAAACATTTATTAATGTATTTGCCATTTTAGTATTTTAAGTGAGTAATTTAGATTCCTACGACATTTCGTATGGAAAGTTATCGTTTATAATTTTCCAAGGACATGTTTGTTTTGAAATGAAGTTTAAGTTTATTTTAATCTATTTTCACAAATAAGGTTATGCTTTATGTTAGGAAAAGAAAAGCATTTTGAATTTCTCTATACGAAATTTTAAGTGTTCAATATTTGATAAGCTTTGAAATTTATAGATTTTATATGAGGCTTATGAAATTATGAAATTTTATGAATTATTTATGTACATTTTCCATTGATATATATATATATATGTTGTATATGAAGTTTTGTTAACCATTTTATATGTTTATTTAAAATCTAAGTTCCCTATGAAGTTTTATGTATATAAGAGGCTTTATATATGAGTAAGTTTAAAATAATATTTTGTGCTTTTGCACTAAATAAGTAAAATAAAATAAAATAAAATAAGTTTTCAAAGGCCATAAGTATACTCACTTTTATAAGTAAGTTTAGACCTGACCGGTATATCCCACAATAGTATAGCAAGTCCAGGGGGGATACGTACTAGCTCAGGGGGGATTTAAGTCTGTCGTGTCGCCTCTACTTTTATGGGATATTATCTCGTGTTATGGTTAGCGATGTAACAATCTGCACATAACTACGAGATGTCTTTGTAAGTAAGTAAGCGTCACGGTTGATGTCTGTTAAAAGCGCCACGTGACTCCACCTCGATTAACATTATTACAGCTTCCACGTGGTTGTAAGCATTATGGGGTACGAATGGTGCTTTTCGAAAATTAAGTAACTATTTAAAGTATTAAACGCAAAGAAAAGTATTTTATATGCTTAAAATATGTTTTTACAACTAAATGAGATTTAAGTTTTAAAAGGGTTTAAGAAATGGAAATTTATTTTATACGTTTTATAATTTATAAGTTTTCTATGAAGTTTTGTGAATATATTTAAGTTTTACGGATTTCTCATTTTAAGTTATGCATTGAAATTAATTTAAATTTTATACGTCTATAAACTACAAGTTCTATATGAATCTTTATATATGTGTAAGTTCAAATGATATTCAATTTTATAAGCTTTATATGAATTTTATACACATACGAGTTGAAATTTTCATATGTATGAATTATATCTTAAATAAGATTTGGACTTTATAAGTTCTAAGTTAAATTGAGCTTTTATGTATATATGAAGTTTTATGTACAAATGAGTTTAAGTTGATATGTGATTTATAAGTCCCATATGAATTTTGAGGTACCTACGAAATTATGTATGCTTTTTCATATATGTATGCTTTGAGATTTAAATAAAAATTTATGTATATATATATAAGTTTTATATACATTTTGATGCCCTTATGAATTTTATAGTTTTATAAGCTATGTATGAGATTTTATGTATGTATGTATTTTATGGATTTAACACTCACACTTACAATAAAATAAGTTTTGAGATTAATGAGAAAATTTAAGAAATATAAATGCATTTTGAAAAGATTTTTAAGGAGGTAATTTTAAGAAATAGAATATTTTAAGTTAAAAAGAAATTAAGCACTCACTGAGCTCCCAAAGCTCACTGTTTTCTGTTTTATGATAAAAACCTTCTCAGATATACACGTGGGTGACCGAGATCAGAAGTCTCCTCCAACAGAGTAAGTTGGACAATGACACGACAGTGTTCCTGCATAAATACATTTTCATATTTTGTATTTGAAGAAAATCATATGTAAATATATATGTTTAATATTAAATGAGTGGTCCAGATTCAATTAAGATATGAAAATTTTAAGTTTCAAAACATGATAAGAAATTGCAAAGTATTTGATTTATGATTTTATGTTTTCGGTTATTAACGAAATGGAAATTTGATTTATGCCATAATAAGCATGTTTGTGGAATAAGTTGGGTTGGAAAAAATGAAACCATTTGGAAGTGTATTTTACTTTGCAGGTAATTTAGGAATGTTGAAAACGCAGTCGTTACGCTGCTGAATTTTCCATTTGAAAAAAAAAAAAAAAAAAAAAACCAACTCATTCTAGTTTTATAATTAAGAAAAAATTTTAAAGGTTCGCTCTGCGAATTCCTCTCAAGCCTATCTAGTAGGGCTTAGGAGGATTTCGTTGGGGTGTCAAGTAGGGCCCTTCGGACGTAATTACGGTAAGATTCGTATTAGGTCCTGCCACTATGGATAGGAAGTTAACGTTCGTGAGCATCATTGCTGGCAAACCCTTAAGAGACAATTCCTCCTATTAGGGACACCTACGGGTTTAAAAGCTTGTGATATACGTTCAATGTCATCATGTTTGCCTATAAAATGGTTTGTGTTTTATATTTCGTATTTTTAGATTAGGTTGTCTTTGAGTTCTATTTTGCTCAAGGACTAGTAAAATATAGGTTTGGGGGTATTTGTTAGGTCGTTAATTATCATTATTTTATTCATGTTTTACTTATTATTTATGCTATGTATTTTTAGTAGAATAGGTACTTTTAATTTGTTTTATGTTATTGTGTTTAAATTTAGGTTTTGAGAAGAGAAGATAGAATTGGAAGATTATCGGAATGAATTTTAGTGAAGAAAATCAGAGATACAGTCTGCAGAAAGATTGAAAGTCAAAAAAATAAAAATAGGGATTAAATAGTAAACATTCAGAATTATTTGGGCTAAGGTGCAAAATAGAAGAATCTAAGGCAATTTGCCAAGCCGCATAACTTGAACAAAGTAGAATCATACTACACATTCTCCTAGGAATACTAATGTCATCTTAGTTTGATGCCATTCTAAATGAATGGAAACTACTAAATGATCCTAATCTCACCTAAAAAGGAATTATGGTGTTTAGGGAAGGGAAAAATGGATTGAAGATCAAGGGAATAGGTAATTTATAAATGAAACAAGTTCAACAACACTTGAGAATACAGATTTACCACCCTAAGAATTGATAAATAAAGCAGGATAGATTGCTTAAAGATATAGATATCACCACCCTAAGTTTAAACTCACCACATAAGGACTCTACCAAAAGATACAGAGTTTTGAGAGAACACAAAGGCTATTCTTCATTCAAATTCGTCATCCTTTAGTACAACCATGGCAAGTCATTTTTAAAGACTCTAACATATATGTTTTCAAAGGAAATTAATGTTGGCAGCCTACCCTTATTGAACCCCCCCTCCCCTTCTTGATTAGAAGTCAATAAAATGCATATTCAAAATCTAGAAGATGACAAACATTAAATACATAAAGAAATGGTGAACCAAGTTGGTGGAAATGTTGAACCAAGTTGCTATATTTGTTGACTTCTGTCCACCAAAACTTAATCAGTCATAAGTTTATCTTAGAAACTTCATTTGATGTGTTTTTATATGTCAAATTAAAGTTAAGACTCTGATCTTTACAATGAGCTATGACACATCTCGAAATCCCTTCAAAATCAAAAGATATGAAGTCACAAAAACACCCCTTGTGCAGAATCTACTGCTGAACAAACCATAGTGATAATTTGGAACCTCTTTGCTCCTTAGTCTGATTTCATGTTATGGAACACTTCTGTGTCATAGTTAGCTAGGATAGGATGGAATTGGATAAATCTTTTGTTCAATGCAACATTTGTTAACGAGGTGGAATTGGCAAAATTTGTTCTTGAAAGAATTCATACGGTATATAAATTCTATAAAATAGTAAAACGGAAACCAAAAGCGTACTCGTTTCTACGCAGCGAAAATTGCTCTGGATCCTGGATTGTTCAACTGGTCGGATTCCAATCACAAAGGCGGAAAGGAAGCTCAAATCACAGTGTAATTTTGCCTTGCCATTTGTTTTCTCTTTTCTCTCATATATTCTGTGTAGTATGATGTTTGTATATGTTTTCTGGAATTGATTTTCCATCATCTTTCAACAAATGAAATACCTCAAGTATTTATAGAGGTGGCGGTTATTTTCTGATAACCGCCAGTAACCGCTAGCAGTTATTCGATCTTATCCAATTTAGATAGATTTGGATCGGGTCATAGGTTTGGATCATCTTGGGTGGACCCGACCCAACAACCCAATAATCCAACATCTCTCACTCACACAAGATAAGCCAAATAGAACTCACAGAGAAAACACTGGTGACCCCTTTATGATAAGGAGTACAGGCATTCATACAGACAAATACATCGTCTGACCTATGAACAATAATATATGCAATATGGCTTGTCTCTCAAATCTCAATTGTACTGCTATACAAGATATTGTAAATTTGTTCATTATTATATCCTAGATTTAATAGAATTTTATTTGCTTGAGCATATTTAATCCCTTAACATGCTCGATCCCCCAATATTTCATATAATCACAATTGCAATTCCAAATTGCAATTAGTCGCGACTAGTAACTATAGGAGCAAAAATAAAATTCATTAAATCTTCCTGTCTCACTTTTGTCCCTCGGTCAACAAAATGATTGACATCATAGTAATGTCCCATAAGTCGCATTCTCATAGCCACAGAAGACACACTAATGACACAAACATCATCTCATTACTTTGAGACAAAGTGAACAGTCATTGAGGACAAAGGTAGAAGTTTTATACAAACTTCAATGGAACTTACACTATGAGGAATTAGGGATAAATTCACTCATTTTTTATATCAGTCACGATAAGCACAAGCGGTATGAAACGCATGTTACAGTGAATCTTATCCTTTAATAAGGATGCATATGTCTTTCATATTGAGATTATTCACTATACAGATCTTAGTTCAAACGCTTTCCTAGCGCCTAACTAGAGTTTCAACGCTCGCCCTTTCGGCACCTATTATTGAGAAACTCACATCTGACTTAATCAGGTTCTCATGATGATAGGGATATATCATAAGCGGTTCAATAATTTATTTTAAGTAGAACCTCATCTTGACAACAATCAAGGCGACATTTCATATATTTCAAACTCTTAAGAGAATAACCTCATCTTTATCCTCTATAAATATATATGTCTCATCTTGGCTTGCTTTCTATCAACCAAGGCAACTGTATGTGTAAGAATACCAGTCTCAAAACCTGATGACATACTTTTATATATAATCCATGTGAAATGAATATATGCTAGCTTTATATAAACAAAATGACGTATCTAATCATAAAATAGATATTACTTAATGTAACAATTATAACTGTAAGCCCTCTATCGTAATTTTACGGATCTCCCCGGAAGCAGTCCCTAAATAATTATTGGAAACTCGAAATGGTCCATGGAAATGCTTAAGGGTATAGGGAACCCTTAGAGATCGATTTAGACTTGATTGAATATTAACCGAAAGGATAAAATGGTGAATGAAATCGAGTGAGTATTTAAGGTGATAAGGGACTAAATTGAAGATAAGCTTTAATAATTGTGGTCAAAGTGGAATTAAGCTAAAAGTCAATGGAGACTAAAATTTTAGCAGGACATGACCCTCATTTTGAGGATAGTTTGGGGAGGAAAATAGAAGCCAAAACGTTTGTCTAAAAATCAAGAGAGAGAGAGAGAGAGAGAGAGAGAAAGCTGTCGTGAAACCAGAAGAAGAGAAGAGAAGAGAGGAAGAAAGAAGAAAGAAGAAAGAAGAAGTCGCCGGAGCCAACCGTGACGCCGACCAGCCGAGCAGACCATCGCCGGCCGATCGACCAGAGCTGCACGTGAAGCTCGACGCAACGGCGCGACGCCAAAGCCGAAGCCGAACGACGACTGCGCGAACCAGATTGAAGCTGACCGCATTCTCGCCGAGCTGCCGAACCGACCGCCGACCGTTGCTGTGACGACGTCGACGAGCACCTGTCACCGACCCGCACCAGATCGAGTTGAAACGGAGCTGAACCGCGGCCAAAACCAACTCTCCACGCGCGCGAAATCGCCGCCGATCGACAGTGAAACCAACCTCTAACCGCGGCGAAGCCGAGAGGGAAAGAGAGAGAGGGAGAGAGGAGAAAGAGGAGAAGAAAACCCAGCTCAAACCAGCTCCAATCAACTCCATTTTCAGCTTGAAATCAAGCTCAAAACAGTGTCGTGAAGTGAGATTGGCGAGGAAGAAAGAGAAGCTCGCGCGGAGGAAAAGAAAGAGAGAGGAGATCCAGCCTGAGCTCAGCCCAAATCAGTTCGTTTACGCTTCCAATCTAGTCCTGAATCAAGCTCAACGCGAAGAGGAAGAAAGTGATTCCGTAGGGAAGAAATCGGGTGAGTTGTTTAAGTTGAAATTGATGATTTAGTCGATGATTAAGTTGATTTCGAAGCGGATTTGGTTATGATTCATTGTTGGTTGATTTTGAGTGGAAATAAGTTGATAAATAAGTGGATTTACGTTTATTAGGAGCTTAGGGAATCAAGAGAATAGTGAAAAGTTAAAGATAAAGCGAATCGCGCGATAAACTAGTTTGAGGGGCGATTCTGTAAATTGGTAATTTCTAGTTTCCGGAAGTGATGCGAAGGTAAATTTACGTTTCCATATGTTGTGTAGGTGACGAGGACACTCGAGGATCGATTCGAGAGGATTAGGGGCTCCACACGCGCCATTTTCAGCTATCAGTTTTGTGAGTAAACTTTATTTTTAAAAGATTTTAAAAGTATTTAGTATTTCAAATTGATAAGTTTGATTTAATAATAATTGTTTGAGTTTATTTTAAATGCATAGATATAAGCATGAATTTAGAGCTTAAAATGATGTTATTTTGTGCTTGTGCACTTATCAAAGATATTATAGTACTTAATGCATTTAGAAAATGAGTTTTAGTGTTTATTGCACTTAGAAATCAGATTTTAGTGCTTTACGCACTCTGAAAAGAGATTTGTGTTTTTGCACCAGAAATTTAAAGTAGAAAAGGAAACGTGTTTTCAAAACCAGAAAGTATCCCTTCAGGGATTTTCAGAGATTACAGAGCAGTTTAGACCCGATCGTTCTATCCCACTTCAGTTGGCACAGTCCTGGGAAGGGATAAGTTACTAACTTGGGGGGATAAGTGTCTGAGTCTGTCAGTCGAGTCGCCATTACTGATGTGGGCTAGTGTTTCGTGTGCTATGGTTAGCACTGAGAAATTCCGCACATGGCCACGAGATATCTCAGGTTAGGCGAGCTATGGTTAGTGCTGAGAAATTCCGCATATAGCCGCGAGATGTCTCAGAGTTGACGAGCTATGGTTAGCGCTGAGAAATTCTGCACATAGCCGTTAGATTCGAGAGACCCCAGATTTAGGGATACTATGGTAATTTTAAAGATATCAGGAAACAGTTTTAAAAAGAAAAGTAGATTTGAGAAAAAAAGAAACTTTATAGTTATTATTTAAGTTATTTATGATTTACAGTTGCAAATTTTGTATTTAAATACGTGCATGTGCTTAAAGATGAATTCTCTTGTTTAAGCTGATATTTAAGAAATTTAAGCTTGAAACGTTTTAGAGACAAAGAATAGTTTTCAAATGTTTTCAGAGGAGGAAATTTGGAAAAATCAGATTTTCAAAGAAACGAAATATTATCACTCATTGAGCTTCTAGCTCATTATTTTCTGTTTTATATAAAAACCTCCTCAGGTACTCTCAGTAGGTAGCCGATCAGTAGCATTACCTTCAGCGGGTGAGCCAGCGTGACACGACGATATTTTGAGTAGTTGACTTTGCATATGTCATTTCCATGTAAATATCTTTTGAAATGTATAAGTGATTTGAAAGTTGTAATTATTTGTTTATAACTGTTTTTAAACTGTTTTTGATTTAAATGTGGTTTATTAAATGTTATTTGAATTTTCTTAAGTTGATTTGAAAATCAAATGCATGATTGAGGCCTACGGGCAATCAGAAGTTGGGCTAGTGCTGAAAATAGTTGAAGTGTTGATATTTTTGCAAACAGGTTTTTCAGGAACGTTAAAAATGCAGTCGTTATGCTGCCAAAATTTTGTTAGAAAAATGAGTTTCGAAAATGACTTTAAAATTAAAATTAAAAATTTTTCCTACGCGTTTTCAGTTTTTAAAGAAAACCCAACCCAAAGATGTTTCAAAAAGTATCAAAGAGTTTAGGGTTCGCTCCACGGGTTTCGCTTAGCCCAACGAGTCGGGTCTGAGAGGGATCCGTTGGGGTGCCCGGCGTGACCTACTGGATCAAAGTTAGAGGTATCCGAGTTGGGTCGCGTCAATAACATCACAATCTACACAAACTCAAAGACCTTGTATGAGACATAAATATATCTCTTGTCACAGCTTTTGTGAGTGGATCCAATACCATCTCATGTGTAGATACATATTAAATTGTTACATTCTTTTCATCATTATATCCTTAACGAAATTGTACTTAGTCTTTATGTGTTTCGATGTACTGTAATATTTCTCTTATCTTTTGTATAGACAATTGCTGCCTAACTATCACAGTATACAGTAACTATTTTTTTTACATTAATTTTGAATTCAGATTCTTCATGAATCTTTTGAGCCAGATTGCTTCTTAGACTACAGCTGAACATGCTATAAATACAGCTTCCATGGTGGACAGCGTAATGCATGATAGTTTCTTGTTACTCTAAGAAATAGCACATTGGTTGAGCAAAAAAATGCATAACCAGATGTAGATTTTTGCTTATCCAAATCACCTCCCCTATCAGCGTTTAGATACCCAATTAAACACATATTACCACCTTGATAATACACGGAGAAATCAGCAATCCCTTTCTAAAATTCTTTTCACAGCAATCTAATATTTCTATCCAGGATTAGATTGATATTTACTAATAAGTCCAACTACATAGCAAATATCAAGTCTTGTACACATCATAACATGCATGAGACTTCCGATGGTACTAGAATAAGGATTTATTCAATTCTTTCACGCTTTTATGAAGTCTTGGAGCATATTTCATGACAAAGAGTTTGACCATTTTGAGATGAGATTATCCATAGGCTTACAATCAGCCATATAGAATCGTTCGAGAATCTTTTGATGTATGGCTCTTGTGACGAAGCAAGAATTCTCCTTAAACGATCTCTATTGATTTTTAACTCTTAAAATATAGGTAACATCTCTCATATCTTTTATCTCGAAAGTTGAGAATAACCATCACTTTATGGTTACCTTAAACTCGTTGTCATTTTCGGCCAATTGAATATCGTCCATGTGTAAAGATAGTATTATTAACCTATCTTTTACCAGCTTAACATACATACAACGGTCCTCTTTGGTCATCTGAAATCCATAGGACATGATCGCCTTATGGAAATACAGGTACCATTATCTGGAGAATTATTTCAAGTCATAGATCAATCTCATGAGCTTACATACTTTCAGCTCTCGACCTTTTTGAAACAAAATTCACTGGCTGCTCCATGTCAATTTCTTTCTCCAGTTCTCCATTGAGAAATGTTATCTTTACATCCATTTGATGCTATTTTTAGGTTCATGTGTGTGACGATAGTTAATATAAGACGGATGGAAGCAAACCTTACCATAAGGGAGAAGGTTTCTTCATAGTCTATACTCTTCTGTTGAGTATACCTTTTTGCTACTAACCTCGCCTTGTATCTTTCTATTGAGCCGTTTTTCTTACAATTGATGCAGAGAACCCATTTGTTCCAATGGATTTCCAATAAGACAATAATTTAACCAAGTCCCAAACATGGTTGTACTCTATTGACTCCATCTTTTATTGTATGACTTTAATCTAAAAAATCTCTAGCAGGTGAATTAAGAGCCTTATTCACATTCTTTAGCTCATCATTATTATGTGAAACAAGCATAAACGCTTCCCCTTAATCTCAAATCGACGATGAGAAATTACCTTACAGTTACTTCTACGAGTTGATTTATTTGAGGGCACTAACTTGTTAGTCCCTTCACTCCCACTGGAAACAGATGCATAAACTATTCCAATAGCTCTGTCACTCTCACTAGGAATAGAGTATTTAAATAATTCTCTATCTTCCTTTAGTTGAGTCTTCGGATATGAAACATTGTCTGAATCGTTCAACTTATACAATTAAAATTCCTTTTCAACTTCACCTCTACTCGGAAATTCATTCTCTAAGAATTTCACATCTAGTAACTCTGATTCAGTAATGCTTCCATTTGAGTTTTCTCCTACGAATACATATCCTTTTGAGTACTTGGAGTATCTAATAAAGATACACTTATTTCTTTTAGCACCCAACTTTTCATATTTACAAAAAGAAATATGCACATATCATGCGCACCCTCATGGTCGCATATAAGTAAGTTCAGGTTTCCTACCTGTCTATAATTCATAGGGTATAAAAGTTACTGATTTGATAGTGACCTTATTCAGAATGTAAGCAGCTATTAATAGCGCATCTCCCAATAAGATACTGAGAGGTTTGCTTATGCAATCATAGATCTTACAATCTCTAATAATGTTTTATTCCTTTTTTCTTTCGCTACACCATTTTATTCTGGAATCCTAGGAATGGTCAACTGTATATCAATACATTTTTTATGACATAATGTCTTAAATTATTCAGAAAGATATCTTATCCTCGGTCAGTCCGCAAGACCTTAACAGTTCTATTTAACTAATTCTCCACCAAGTTTAGATACATTCTAAAGAAATCTAATACTTCAGATTTATGGGAGATCAGATAGATATGACCAAAATATGTAATCATTTATGATTGCTATAATTTCTAGCTCTCACATTTATTGGTCCACAGATATCAAAATGAATTAACTCTAATTGATTCTCAGCCTCAATTCCTTTTCCAGATGGTTTTCTAGTTGTTTTTCTGATTTTAATTCTCTACAATTTGATTCAAAACCGTTTTTCCTCCTTCAATTCTATTCCAAATTAGGCATGTAATATACCGTTAGAAAGATCTTTCAGAGCCTTATCTAATGGTGTAATAATCACATGAAGAAGAAAAACATAAAATTGCATTAATCCCTAAGAACAGATTCGGGTTTCTTGTCTTTATTTCTTAGGTTTTTTAATCTGAAAAAAAATTAAGTTTCATGACAATTTTAATCATGTAATTATGATTATAAACCAGCAAATAATCCAAGGGGGCTCTGATACCAATGAAAGAATTCATACGGTATATAAATTCTATAAAATAGTAAAACGGAAACCAAAAGCATACCTGTTTCTACACAGCGAAAATTGCTCTGGATCCTGGATTGTTCAACTAGTCAGATTCCAATCACAAAGGCGGAAAGGAACCTCAAATCACAGTGTAATTTTGCCTTACCATTTGTTTTCTCTTTTCTCTGATATATTCTGTGTAGTATGATGTTTGTATATATTTTCTGGAATTGATTTTCCATCATCTTTCAACAAATGAAATACCTCAAATATTTATAGAGGTGACGATTATTTTCTGATAACCGCCAGTAACCGCCAGCAGTTATTCGATCTTATCCAATTCAAATAGATTTGGATCGGGTCATGGGTTTGGATCATCTTGGGTGGACCCAACCCAACAACCCAATAATCCAACAGTTCTCATCTCATCTTTTATTCTATTTGAGTGAATAAATTAGGTGGGATTGATTTATCTCACTCAAATGTCCCTCTTTTTTTATTTCTTTTCTTTTCTTTCTTCTTATATTTATTTATTTTATTAATGATTTGTATTTAAGATTTTCATTGATTTATTTCTTTTTGTATTTATTAATGATTAACGGTGTATTTCATTTTATGAACTCAAACCAACCCACATTAGTTTGTTTGGTTTGATTGAATTGATCAATTTAATTGTTTGGGTGCCCATCCTTAAGTTTATGTTCAATTATGTTTTTTTTTTTTTTTAAATGAAGTACCACTTGTGGCGTGGGCGACTCAAACTTGAGTCATTAATAAATTGAATGAGAATTTTCTATC
Organism: Nephelium lappaceum; assembly: GCA_021234005.1. NCBI lineage: Eukaryota > Viridiplantae > Streptophyta > Magnoliopsida > Sapindales > Sapindaceae > Nephelium > Nephelium lappaceum. The sequence goes on along the minus strand of CM038000.1, from coordinate 5,685,047 downwards.
ACCAAGTCATATTGAGTGATGATAAGCTCCATTGATTATCAAACATATTATTTGGAACATTATGCACATGGCTTACAATTATATAAATCCATTAGAAATTTTAATTTTTTATAATTTTTTTAAATAATTTAAGAAGCAAGTTGGCCTACTTGGGGCACAAGTTCCACCCTTGCAACAAATAATTCACTTCATGAAGGTTATAGCAATATGGCATGATAAGAAATGGAGCAAGTGTTTCTAATAATAGTTGGGACTCATGAAAAAGGGCATGAAGTTATACTTCAGAATATTGGATTGGAGAGCTTTATACCAATGTTTGTATTTAAAAAAATAAAAAAGCAGCCTCGTTGTTTGCTAATATTACACAAGCATGATAACTATGACAATTTTTGCACTAATATCACTTAAAGTTTCATAAACTCAATAAAAAAACACCCCAACCGTTAATTGATGAACTTTTGATCAAACTTTAAAATAATTATTAAGGGACAATTTGATCTTTTTAAGTTATTTAAATAAATATTTAAAAATAAGTCAATCAAAGTTTGTCACGTCATCATCCATTAAGGGAATTTTATCTTTTAACGTAGAAAATATTAAAATTAAAAAAAAAAGATTGAAAAAATGGGATAAAGCCAACCCAGATATGGAGATCGCGGTGTCCATTGCATGGTCTCATACAATGGAGACCCAGATAGGTCTTTAACTTGAGTCTTCATCCCAGTTTGGTTTGGTTCGAGTATGGCCATAACTGGATCTAGATCTCGTGGCGCTCGACCACCATACTCAAGTTGGTGACATCGGAATCTCGACATTGTTTGTGACGACGGTTGTATTTAATGACAAAAAATACTCTGAAGTTGTTTCTCCCTCGGTTCAAGTAGCTCTGCTGCAATGTCGAGAGCTTTATTGTTTTCCCTCTCTCTCTCTAAGCTGGTCATTAGCTAGATAGAGAAATCAAAGAGAGAAATGTTGTTGTTGTTGTAAGGATTGGATTGTTGAACGGACGAGTCAAAGAGCATTTGATTTGTTTGTTTGATTGATTTGTTGAGTTGGTTTTCAAGTTTAGAGAAGGAAAAGTTTGGTTAATGTGGTTTGCTTATTGTAAAATGATTTTGATTTGATGACTTTGTAATTAAGATTTAGGAATTGAGAGTGGGGGATTTGGTTGCTTTGCTGCTCTTATCATCTCTTTAATTTGTTTACAATAGTGGAGATAGATTTTTCTTTTTCTTTGTTTTCATTTGATTGTTTTGACTTTGAGATGGATTGATTTTGTGATGCAAATGGATATGATGATGAAAAAAGAGAGATTGAAATGATGAGGTTCATTCATGATGAAGATGATAAAGAAAAGGTTGATGGATGATGAAGGTGATAATGAAAGAGATCATGATGGATAAAGAAGATGATAAAAAAAAAAAATTAATGTTTTCTTAATTATTTTTTATATTTTAATAAATTTTAGAAATAAAGTAATGGTATCTTAATAAAAAAAATATAAGAAATTAATTAGTTTTATTAATTTTAAGCTCTTTCGGGGATTAAAAAAGCTCTTTTGGTTAGTAGATAAACTGTACTAAATGCACACTAAAAATATTTGCATCAGATTACATAATGGTGTTTTGGGTAGTTTTTATTGTGTAACTGTTGTTGTGTAACATCTCTATAATATATCACCATTCAGAGTGGTTTTGATGATAAAAGGTACTCATTCAACTTGTCAATGTTGTAAGTTCGAATCATCTTACACCAACTAATGGGTATTTATTCAAATTTGAATTCCATACAAATATGAATTGAATATATCTAAATTTTAATGAATTCCTTACAAATTTAAATTTTAATGAATTTCTTACAAATTTGAATTTAATACATCTAAATTTTAGGAGAATGATAAGATTTATTATAAATTTCTTTCTTCATAAAAATCAATTTAAAATCTATCCAAATTTTATCCAAATCTATCACGTAAATAAAATCTGCGAAATGAATGACTTTTCGAATACAACTATATTTTATTGGATTCCAAACAAATCTGAATTGAATAAACCTAAATTTTAAGGAATTCCATACAAATCTGAATTAAATACACATATATCTTAGGAGAATGATAAAATTTATTGCAAATTTCTTTTTTCATAAAAATCAATTCAAAATCCATCCAAATCCATCACTTAAATGAAATCTATGAAGTCAATGACTTTTCGAGTGCACCTAGATTTCAGTAGATTTCATACAAATCTAAATTGAATACATTTAAATTTTAATGAATTCTATACAAATCTAAATTAAATACACCTAGATTTTAGGAGAACGATAAGATTTATTACAAATTAATGATAATATTTATTACAAATTTCTGTCTTCATAAAAATCAATTTAAAATTCATCCAAATTTGATCTAAATCCATCATTTAAATGAAATATGTGAAGTAAATGACTTTTCCAATGCACCTAGATTTTTTTGGACTCTATACAAATCTGAATTGAATACACCTAAATTTTAATGAATTTTATATAAATCTAAATTGAATATACCTAGATTTTAGCAAAATGATAAGATTTATTACAAATTTATTTCTTCATATAAATCAATTTAAAATCCATCCAAAATTTATCCCAAGCCATCACTTAAATGAAATCTATGAAGTCAATGACTTTTCAAATGCACCTAGATTTCATTGGATTACATACAAATATGAATTGATTACACCTAAATTTTAATGAATTTCATACAAATCTGAATTGAATACACTTACATTTTAGCAAAATGATAAGATTTATTACAATTTTTTTTCTTCATAAAAATCAATTTAAAATCCATTCAAATTTTATTCAAATTTATCTCTTAAATGAAATCTGTAAAGTCAATAAATTTTCAAATGCAACTAGAATTCATTAGATTCCATATAAATCTGAATTGAATATACCTAAATTTTAATGAATTCCATACAAATCTGAATTGAATACACCTAAATTTTAATGAATTCCATAAAAATTTGAATTGAATATACCTAAATTTTAATGAATTTCATACAAACCTAAATTAAATACACCTAGATTTCAATAAAATCCATTTAAATCTAGATTGAATACACATAAACTTTTAAAATATTTTAAATTTAATAAATTATAAACTGAATACACCCTATTAAAATCTACACAAGAAGAGATCTCCATTGCTCAATTAACGAGGAGCAAATAATCATGAGTTCTCTCAACAAGTATCTTTTTCAATTTTTTTTGCTTCTCTTGGTTCTAAATGTTGCATGTCATGCATCAATTTTCCAAAATCGAAGAGTGCATCTTAGTATCAAAAATGATCTTGGTGCTGGGGTAGATCTCACCGTTCATTGTGAATCGAAAGATGATGATCTTGGGCAGCATGTCCTCTCTTATTTGCAAATGTTCTCGTTCCAGTTTCGACCAAGGTTTTGGGCAATTACAGGTGGTACATTATTTCACTGTAGGTTTGCATGGAGAAGTGAATCTCATTCATTTGCTATATATACGGAGCATAAAGACCATTGTACAATTTGTAACTGGAGTATAAGAGATGATGGAGCATATCTCATGGATAAAACAAGATCTTACGTAGTTGAAAAACATCCCTGGTCATCTTAATTATATTCAATTTCACTAAGTTTATAAGTGTGACTTGCGATGTTTCGATTTCTTGTCTTTAATAAAATACAAGTCACAATAATTTATAGTTGCTAAGCTACATTATTCGATTTTTCATGCTCAGGCTTCATTTCTTCTATAAGCATAAACTCAAGGCTCGGAAAGAATGTCCAATCAATTATAGATTTCATTTTAGAGTTGCACTGTTTCCAATTCCTTTATGTATTCATCAAGCATGTTGTTTTTTCATCTTTGCATGATCTTTTCCTAATATGTTTTTTTTTTTTTTTTATCGTGGTAATATTATAGTCATTATAATATCATGTATACACAAGTCAGTCTATTATGGTAATGGACCAATGGTACATTTAGTTGATAATTGAGATTAGTGGGGCTATAATATAATATCCAAATTGACTTGCCATTACCAAGTTGGTTTCTTTCATCTATATGGATTTTAATTGCTTATTGCTTTGGGATTGGGCTATAATATAATATCTTATTAGGCATTCTCCACCGCCGCCCCCCCCCTCCCCCCCCCCCCCCTCCACGACCCGGCGCCACCAAACATTAGTTTGCTAATTCAAAAAAGGTGTGTCTGACACATTCAAAGGATTAAATGATGCATTTGCCCCTGCTTTAAATTTAATTAAAATAAAATTTAAAAATCAAAATAAAATTAATTAAAATAAAATTATAAAATCAAAATTAATAAAAGAAGATCTCCACCATCCATCTCTGAAATGGACAGTAGGAGATTAAAATTACCTTAATAATAATAATAATTAATTAATAATTCATTAAAAAAAGAGATATCTCTTGTCCATTGGATTAATTTAAAAATAAAATTTAATATTTATATTTGTTTACAAATTTAATTTTTAAAATTTTATTAAAAATAAAGACAATAGATCTTCACCATCCATCTTTAAGATGGATGGTGGTGATCAAAAACTTAAATATATATATACATGAAAAAAAATTGTTCCATAAAAAAGAAAATTAAAAAAAAAAAAATTTCCGTTGAAGGTCTGGGTTATGAACCTAGTTCTTCAAAGAATTAAATCAAATTAAGTCAATTAAAATTAAAAATAAAATAAAATTTAAACTCTAAAATCATCACCCATCAGTTTATCACTCAACCAAACTTCTATCAAAATCAAAACAATAACAACTCAAGTTCAATCAAAATCATCTTCATCAAGCCATTCATCATCACCCAACCAAGATTAAGGCATCTTCAACCCCTTTATCTTCAACTTCAGTCAAAATCAAACCTACAAAATCAACATAAATATTCCATAAAATCAACTCAAATCAAATCAATTGAGACCCACTCACCTAGAAACCAAATTTAGTTCATCGCCCAACCAACCTAGATAGTGAGGTAGTACTGGCAAAGAGGAGGTGTTAGGCTAGTGAAGAGAATTTTCTAGGTGGATTTTCTAGGAACCTACTCACCTGAAAGCCCAAATATCTGGATGAGTAGAGGGAGAAGAAAGATGTGTGAGAGAGAGATGGGGGAATAGGAAATGATTATGGTTCATAATCAAACCATGGGTTCGAATCAAACCTAGAGGGGGTAGCAGCAGGGGAAGAGCGGATGAGGGAGGGGAATCAACATCATAGGAAAAGAGATGATGATTGTTAATTTGGTTTGGGTTCGAATCGAACCTAGAGTGGGTAGCGGCAGGTGAAGGGTGGAGGAGGAAGGAGAGATCGATGTCGAAGATAAGAGAGAGAGAGAAAAAAAAAATCTTTTGGATCGTGGAAGATGAAGTGGAGAGAGATTCTTTTTTTTTTTAATTTTTTCATATAAATTTATTATTATTTTTTTGTTTTAAAATAAAAAATAAAGAAAATTTTATAAAAAAACAAATTAAATTAATTTTTAATTTGATCTCAACATTCTTTTTGTTTTTATCAATATTTTTAATTTATATCAATACTTTGTTTTTCTCTTTGTTTTAATTTGATTGTTTTGACTTTGAGATGGATTGATTGTATGATGGAGATGGATACGATGTTGAAAAGAAAAAAAAAAAAAAAAAAGGATGGAAATAATGAGGTTGATTCATTATGAAGATGATGAAGAAAAGTGTGATGGATGATGAAGATGATGATGAAGGAGATGATTTAAGAGATGATGATGGATCAAGAAGATAGTAAAAAAAAATGTTTTTTTTTTTAATTATTTTTATATTTTAATTAATTTTAAAAATAAAATAATGGTAAATTATTGATAAAAAATGAGAAATTAATTAATTTTATTATTTATAAAATAATTATTAATTAATTTGTTTAAATTTTTATGAGAAAGGTTTTCTTTTAACATAATTAACTGTGACTGTTACCAATTAATGGTTGGAATATTTTTATTAAGTTTATAAAACTTCAAATGATATTCGTACAAAAAAGGCTATAGTTGCCTTATATATGTAATATTGGCAAATATTGGGGATTTGTGTATTTTACCCTTTGTATTTGTATTACCTTGCCTATATGACATCATAAGAAACAAAACAAGTGTTTCTAAAAATAGTTGGAACTCATGAAAAAAGACTTTAAATTATACTTCATCCTAGAGAGTTAATATTTATATTTGTATTTGATTCTAATATAAAAGTATTAATCATCATGTGATAATATAGCAGTAAAAGGGATTAAAAGTGTTAAAAAGATAATTTAACCATTTGAGGAGTTTGTTTCTTAATTGAAAAATGTTATTATCTTTGATTTCTATTTTAGCAAGCAATTGAATCCGCTGGTGTAAGCCTTTGACCTTATTTACGGATGAATAGTATTCGATAAATAGTGAAATTTTGAGTCGAGCCCCAGAAAATCAAAAATATTTAGAATGGTTAGTAGGATCCAATAAAACTAAAACGGAGTAAAAATGAGTCCGTTTGGGTAGTTTTTGAAGGTTCCGAAAGTTACCCGACGAAAACGCCCTTATAGACAGGATTGTGAATACTGTTGACCTAAACTCCGTTTGAACTTTTTTCGAAGCCATGGATTGAGTCCTAAGAGATCTAATTAGAGTATTGTAAAGTCAATTTGATGAATGGGTGATCATAGAATTAATTTGCAATTTATTTCAGAATGAATTGTATTAATTTTTAATGTTAAAGGTCTAAATTAGATTTTATGATATTAAACCCATTCTAAAAGCACAAATCATGTGATTATTGATGGACCAATAGTGGATTAACACCTAATAGTCATCTTTTGACTAAATTTGCGGTTGAGATTAATTAAAATGGATTAAAGCAAATTGAATGGATAATTATGGAAGTTTGTGGATCAATTTGAAATAAGTTGATATGAATGGGCCAAAATGGAACAAGCAAAAGTTAAAGGCCAAAAACTAATTATTTAAGGGACATAATGGTCATTTTTAAGAAAGGTCAATATAAATATCAACACTTGGCACCAAATTGACCCATTTTCACACCAACTGAAGCACAAAACCGAGAGATATGAGAAGGAGAAGAAGCATGCTCGGCCAAGCATAAAATGAAGGGGAAATGAGTGGGTTCCATGCCATTTCAAGTTCCTAACCAAGAATCTAAGCAAGTTTGAGTTAGAAAAACAAGTTGGAAGCAAGATCAAGCAAAACCAAGGTTAGTTTTGTGGTTTTTGAAATTGTTTCAAATGATGTTGTGTTGATATTTATGATGATGATTTTAAGGATTTTTGGTATGGGTTTTTATGTATGATGAATAATGAGTTTTATGAGACAAAAAGTAAGTGTAAATTTCATGGAAATCATTAAGTTTAATAGGGTACGGTTTTGGTGGGAAAGAACCTAAGTTTGGTATGAGATGATTGTAGTTAAAATAAATTGCTCACCAAGTATTTGATGAAATGCCTAAGTGAAATAAAATGCAAAACTTGAATGAAATTGAATTGGTGTATATTATGGCATAAAAGGCCATAGTGAGGGATGATGGAATCAAATATAATTCTCATGTTTTAACCATGATTTCATGTTGAGATTATGATGGAGAAACCTATGATAAGTTAATGGAAATGTTAGAAATCAATTTAGACAACTTGTAGTTTATGGCCTTTATAAATTAAAGTGAAAGGCATTAATGGATACTATGAAATATCACCCGATGTTTGTGTTTTCATGCATTAAATGAATATGTCAAAGTATGTATTACATTAAGGAAATAGTAAGGAAAGAAGAAATGAGAATTAGAATGAAAATTATGGAAATGACACTTAAAAAGTGATGAAAAATTAAGGTTTTTCCTAGGTTTGGACACCCGTTAGTTGGAATTTTTCATAACCGCTTTACGGGTGATCTAAATGCGAGTTAGAGAGATGATTGGAACAAAAGTTAAGCAAAGAAAATCAATGGGGAAGATTAGGTATATCATTCGGCCAAAAGGGGTGTGTTTTTATCACTTTTCATTTCAAGCTTCGAATGATGGTTTTATGTGTATGGGGGTGTTCCTAGGTAAGAATGAGTAGGATTCGTACTAAGAAAATGGAATTTCAAGGCTTCGGTTAAGTTGGAATCGAATAGGGAAGTAAGTAGGTAAAATAGTTTTTAAGTGAATCAATTGAGTTCTACGCTATGCATTGAGTTTTGTATGGATAAGTTTAGCCATTCTAAGTGAATAAGTGATGTGTCGGTGAAGGGCAAGCTAATGGAATGAATGAAGGCTATTGGAGATCATTTAAGAAAACTTGAACCAAGGTGAGTGCTACACTTGATTTCAAAGTTTTTGCAATTGGAATTGGAAATTTTAAGCATATATATTTTATTCTAAGTGTTATATATGGTCTTGAAATATTTGTGATGAATTTATAAAGTCCCTTAAGAAATTGAAGATTTTAAGAAAATTTCCTTATTTGATTGTTAAGGTAACTTATATGTAAGTTGCATTAATTTAAGTTTTTAAGCTATTTGTAAAAGTATTGTTATTTAGTATTCAAAATGAATGTTTTTGCTTTTATGACATCGTATGTGTAAAGTTGTCATTTATAATTTTATAAGTATGAATTTGATGAGGAATGAAATTTAAGTTTTAAGTTTTAATCCTCTTATTTTATAAATGAAACTATGTTTTATGATAAGCCAAGAAAAGCAAAATTTTTTATGTCCCTATAAGACATTTTAGGTGTTTAGTAAATTATAAGTTTTGCACATTGTATGATTTATATGCAAATATGAAAATTTATTTATGGATTTTTATGTACATTTTGCATTGATATATATATGATTTATATAAAGCTTTATTAAGCTATTTTATATATGTCTATAAAAATCTAATTTTTCCCTATGAATTATATATATATGAGGCTTGAAGTATGATTAAGCATAAAACAACATTTTGTGCTTTTACACTAAGTAAGAAAATAAAATGAAATTTTCAAAGGCCATAAGTATACACACCCTTAGAAGTAAGTTTTAGACCCGGCCGGTATATCCCACATTAGTATGCCAAGTCTAGGGGAGATGCGTCACTAACTCAGGGGGGATTTAAGTCTGTCGTGTGGCCTCTACTTTTGTGGGATATTATCTCGTGTTATGGTTAGCGATGTAATATTCTACACATAACTACGAGATGTCTTTGTAAGTAAGTAAGTGTCATAGTTTATGTTTGATAAAAGCGTCACGTGACTCCACGTCGTTTAGCGTTATTACAGCTTTCGCGTGGTTGTAAGCATTACGGGGTACGAATGGTGCTTTTCGAAAAAATTAAATAAGTATTTTTAAGTATTGAAAACAAAGGAAAATATTTTAAAATGTTTTAAGTATGTTTTACGATTAAATGAAATTAAGTTTTGAAAAAATTTAAGAAATGGAAATCCATTCCATGCATTTTATAATCCCTAAGTTTTCTATGGAATCTTATGAATATGCATGAACTTTATGGAATTTCCATGCCAAGCTACATATGGAAATGAAATTGAAATTTTATGTTTTATTATTTATAAGTTTTCCATGAAGTTGTATGAATATTTAAGGAAAATCCTAGTTTCCCCCCTGTAGTTTAACGTAATCGCTAATTTCCCCCCTGTAGTTTCTGAAAATCCTATTTTACCTCTTCTGTTAACTCTGTTAGTGAGAGTTGATTTCTGACTATAATAGTGAGCGAAAAGACCAAACTGCCCCTAAACACAGTAACCGTCCAGAACACCAAACTGCCCTTCAACCAGGAAATCGTCCAGAACACCATCACCGTCCAGAACACCAAACTGCCCCTCAACCTAGACACATTCATTCATCTCTATTCAACCAAACCATCATCAAAGGCAACAGTAACATAACACAAATATCATCATAAAAAAAACACAACAGCAACATAACAAAAAAAAAAACAAAACCAAAAAAAATTCTGGGTTGGAAACCCCAGAAATCCTTGCGGAAACCCAGAGATCTCTGGGTTTCCAGCATCGAAAACCGGTAGATCTATGGGTTTCCACGTCGAAAACCCATAGATCGATCTGCGTTTCAGAATCGGAAACCCAGATCGAATCTGGGTTTTCGAAGCAGAAACCCCGATCTGGGCGGGGTTTCCATGTAAGAAACCCATATCCGATCTGGGTTTCCGACTTGGAAACCCTGATCTGAGCGGGGTTTTCGCGTCGAAAACCCAAATCGCATCTGGGTTTCCTCTGTTGGAAACCTCGATCTGGGCGGGGTTTCCGCGTCGAAAACCTAGATCGAATCTGGGTTTTCGAGTCGAAAACCTAGATCGAATCTGGGTTTTCGAGTCGAAAACCCAGAGCTGAGTTTCCGGACGTGAAAATCCAGATTCGATCTGGGTTTCCGCATCGGAAACCCAGATCCGAGCTGGGTTTCCGGACACAGAAACCCAGCTTTGAGCTGGGTTTCGTTTGGGTACTAGAAGAAGAAGAAGAAAAAGAAGAAGAAGAAGAAGCTGGGTTTCGTTTGGGTACTGTCGAGAGAGAAGAAGAAGAAGATGATGAGAGAGAGAGAAAGAGAGAAAGGAAGAAGAAGAAAAAGAAGAAAGAGAGGAAGAGAGAGAGGAAGAGAGAGAGTGGAGTTTTTTTAAATTTTTTAAACTTTTTAAATAGTTTTGATCACCACCGTCCATTTTAAAGATTGACGGTGGAGATTGTTTTCAATTTTTTAAATATTAAATTATTATTTTATTAAATTTTTATATTTTTTATATTTTATTTCACTTGGACGGTTTTGTCCTTTCATATTAACGGTCAACTATTGATTTTTAATGTTCAAATTGACGGTAGGGGGTTTTTTGGATATTTTAGTAAACTACAGAGGGTTTTTTTTATCCATTTTGTAAATCAACAGGGGGTATATTAGCGATATTTTAAAGCAAGGGGGGATTTTGGCTATTTCATCAAACTACAGAGGGGAAATTGGGATTATCCCGAATATTTATATGTTTATGGATTTCCTATTTTAAGCTATGCATTGAAAGGAAAGCTAAGCATTGAAAGGGAAGCTAAATTTTATATGATTTATGAACTATATGTCTTATATGAATTTTATGGATGTGTAAGTTCAAATATTATTCCATTTTTATAAGCTTTATATGAATTGTAAATATATATATATAAGTTGTACTTTACCTATGCACTTTCAATAATTTAAATAAGATTTATATTTATTTTTAAGTCCTAAATTAAATGAAGTTCATATATGTACAAAGTTTTAAGCAGATATAAGTTCATGTTGTATTCAATTTATAAGTTTCATACGAATTTGATGCACGTATGCGTTTATAATTTTCATAGCATGCCTTGTAAGTCAAGGAAAATTTAAGCTTGAAAATTTTTAAGTTATATGGAAATTTTATGCATATATGAGTTTATATATATTTGATGCCATATATATTTGATGCCTTTATGGGTTTTACGGTTTTATAAATTATGTATGAGATTTTACGAAATTATGTATTTATTAAATTAAGCACGCATACTATACAACGAAATAAGTTTTGGAATTTATGAGAACTTTAAAAAATGGAAATGTATTTTGAAAAGTGTTTTAAGGAGGCATTTTTATAAAACCAAATATTTTAAGTTAACAGAAACATTAGCACTCACTGAGCTTCTATAGCTCATCATTTTCTATTTTTATATTAAAAACCTCCTCAGGTATGAAGTAGATGACCGAGGTCGGAAGACTCCTCCAAAAGAGTAGACGAGCAAGAACACGACATTTCTTTTGTATTAATACATTGTTATATTTTGTATGTGAAATAAATCGATTATAAATATATGTTTAAGTCTTAAATGAGTGGTAATTTAATTATGCATGAAGTTGAAAAGTTTTAATCACTTTTAAAGAAATTTCATAAGTTGTAAAGTATATGATTTATGATTTTATGTTTTCGATTATTAATGAAATGGAAAATTTATGTATGCCATTATAAGTATGTTTGTGGAAGAAGTGGGGTTGGAAAAATAACAATATATGGAAGTGTATTTTTCCCATGCAGGTAATTTGGGAATGTTAAAAACGCAGTAGTTATGCTGTCGAATTTTTTATCAAAAAAAAAAAAAATCCAACCTATTCTAATTTTTCTAATTAAGAAAAGATTTTAAGGGTTCGCTCCACGGATTTCTTTTAGCCCAATCCATAGGGTTTAGGAGAGATCCGTTGGGGTGCTAGGCAAGGCCCTTCGGATGTACGTATGGAGGGTTTCGGATTGGGTCCTATCAGAGTGGTATCAGAGCGAAGGTTTTGTAAACGTTTACGAAAGATTTTGGAAAGTTTTGAAGTTATTTTTATGCATTTGCATGACCACTCATTCATTTGTAAATTTCATAAAAGCATGCATTGTTGTGATCACTCGAGAACGAGGAGAATGGCCGCAAGGACACCCACACCTGAAGAGAAGTATGTTGACGAGTAGGTTAAGTATTTATGAAGGATCAATTTTATTAGGTATTTATGATTTTGAGATAATGTGAGAAATAAGTTGATTATTAAGGCCTTATGTTATGATGTATGGTTGCATATGGAACAAAATAGGAAGATATTCTTTATGTATAAATTGATATGAATGGACATGGTGTTATATGTAAATCGAAGTTTGATGCTATATTTTCAAGTGTTAGGATTGAATCTAATTATGATTATGAAGCAAGTTATGGATTTAAACAAGATTATGTCTTACATGCCAGTTTGATGGAAGTTTGTAAGTATTGGTGATGAATTAATAAGATTTTCGATTATGTTGATGTTGGTGTGTCGATTTTTAAGTAAAGAAACGACTATTACTTTAGACCCCTTGTAAGTTAACTTGATTAATAAATTGATGTATGATTAGTAAGGCGAAGGGGTCGATGAAGTAAGATAAGAAAGGAAAGGAGAAGTGATATGACAAGAAATATCTATGGTGTGTTAAGTAGTCCAAAATAAGATATTGTTGTTAATTAGAAGAGTTGCGCAGCGAAAGCATGATGCATAACCTTTAAATTGAATTTGAAATTATGAAATAATAAGCAATTATGTTAAGGTAAATGTAAGCCATCAACAATTATTTATGGTATCTCTAGTATTAGTACTAAGAGATATTTTAAAAAGTGCTCCATTCTTAGCCCCTCAAAACCTTCTTAAATGGTGAAGATTGATGTATTTATAGGTTGGAGAGTTGGGGCATGAAAATTGGGTTGGAATGTTCAAAATTGCATTTCTTTTCAGGTTTTTCGCTCACCCGGCCGCTCGGTGGGGAGGAAGTGCGCAAGGGAGTGCGCTGGGGCCAGTAGGTGGTGCTCCTTTGGGTGCCTGAAGGCTGCTGAGCGAGCAGGTAGGCGCACTGGAGAAGTTCATGCGCGCTGGCACGCGCGCTGGGTGGCGCTGAGGCGCGCAGGTCGGCGCCAGCACTGACATTTGGTCATTTAAACGGTCATAACTTTCTCTACAAATCTCTGATTCACAAACCGTCAGTTGCTATGGAAACTAGACATCCGTAGCTTCAATTTGATAGGCTGTAGCTCACGTAACTCAAGCAAATGACTCTACATGAGCTGTCACAAGTCAACCTACTGTTTATGCCTGACCATTCTCAATTAGGTAGGGACCAAGAAGAAATTAATTAAGGGACATGATCATCATTGTGAAATTGTTAAAAATATAAATAAGTTGACTTTTCAAATTTTGTTTCATTTCACGCCAAACACACCAATTGGAAGAAGAAAATCGAGAGTTGAGAGAAATGGAGGAGAACATTCGGCCATGCATGGAGGAAGATGGATTATGTTGTGTCAACCAATTTTTTTAAGCCTCCAATCAAGTGAGCAAGCTTCCCTAAGCTAGAAGAACAAGCTTGAAACAAGATTAAGGCAAACTAAGGTGAGTTTTATGGTTTTTAAAGTGCTTCCATGATGTTGGTGATGATGTTTGTGTGATGGTTTGATTTGATTTTCTTATGTTCTTATGGGGTTTTTATGTATGATTGTAGTGGGATTTTATGGCACTAAAAATAAGTATAAATCATATGGAAGGATTAAGTTTGATAGGTTAGGGTTTTGGTGGGACAAACCATGAAATTGAATGGTGGTTGTTTAAATGAAATAAGTGCCCACCAAGTGTTTAATAAAATGCCTAAGTGAAGAAAAATGCAAAATTTGAATGAAATAAAGTGTTTATGTAATAGGCCATGTAAAAGCATATTGAGGGAAGTATGGAAACCAATGGTATTTGATGATATTAAGTGTGATTCCATGTTGAAAAGGTGATAAGGAAACTTATGAAAAGCTTATAATAATGGTAGAAATTAAATTGGATAATTTGGCCATTATAACTTAAGGTGAAGGGCATTAATGGATACCATGAAATATCACCCCATGTATGTGTTTTCATGCATTAAATGAATATGTTTAAGTATGTATGACATTAAGGAAACATTAAGGAAAGAAGAAATGAGAATTAGAATGAAAATGGTGAAAATGGCATTGAAAAAGTGATGAAAAAAGGTGGTTTATCCTAGTTTTCGCCACCCGTTTGTTGGAATTTTTCAAAGTCGTTTTACGGGTGATCTAAATGCGAGTTAGGGAGATGAGTGGAGCAAAAAATAAGGCCAAGAGCAGCCCTAGAATGGGATGTGAACAGTACTCGGCCAAGAGAGGTCTCAAAAATTTGACTTTTCGTTTCGGGCTCCAGAAAATTATTTCGGGCATATAGGGATGCTCCTAGGGGTATATAAGTAAGGTCCATGCAAAGAAAATGGAATTTTAAGGCTTCGGTTAAGTTGAAATTGAGTAGGGAAGTAAGTTGGTAAAATAGTGTTTTAATGAATTAAGTGAGTTCTAAGCAATATAATGAGTTCTGTATGGTTAAGGTTAGTCTATTCTAAGTGAATATGTGATGTATAGGTGAAAAGGAAGGAAGCGGAAACAGAGAATGCTATTGGAGCCATTTAAGGAAACTTGAACCAAGGTGAGTGTTTTACCATGTTTAAAATTGCTTTTGATTGAATTAAGAAACTTTTTAAGTAATTGAAATGTTTTAAGGGAAATATTATGAGTATTTTGATTAAGATGATGTTTTGTATGATAATTTTATGTATTACGATTCCATAAGTATGTATTTCTTTCAGCAACTGAAATTATGTCTTATGGTTGTTCAAACGAAAATGAAATTTGAAAAGTGTTAAGGAAGATTTCTATTGTGAATCCTTAAGTGATTTCATATATAAGTTTATGATTATTTTAAGTGTTTAAATATTCTATAATGTATTTGTCATTTTATGTATTAAAAATGAGCATTATTATTAATATTGTTTCTTGTACGGAAAAGTTTAGTTTTTATGATTTCGTAAGTATGAGCTTTATATTAAAGTGAAATTTAAGTTTTACGATTGATTATTGAATGAGTTACGTTTTATGATTTTGTAAGGACAATTATGATTTCTTAAGTGTAAGTTTTATTTATAAAGTGAAATTTAAAGACTATGTCTTAAGTTTTGGCCAATAAGTTGCGTTTTATGATTATGCAAACAAAACAAATGAGATTTATGGATTTTAAAGGATAAGCCATTTTGTGCTCTTGCACTAGAAAAAAAATATTTCATGCTCTATGCACTCCGAATTAAGATCTTATGCTTATTTCACCCCATTAAGTGATTATTGTGCTTTTGCACTAAGTAAGAAAATAAAATAAGTTTTCAAAGGTCATAAGTATACCCACCTTTATAAGTAAGTTTTAGACCGGGCCGGTATATCCCACATTAGTATGGCAAGTCCAGAAGGGATGCGTCACTAACTCAGGAGGGATTTAAGTCTGTCGTGTCGTCTCTACTTTTATGGGATATTATCTTGTGATTATGGTTAGCGATGTAACATTCCGCACAAAATCACGGGATGTCCTTGTAAGTAAGTAAGTGTCACGGTTGGTGTCTGATAAAAACGTCACGTGACTCCACGTTGGTTAGCGTTATTATAGCTTCCACGTGGTTGTAAGCATTATGGGGTATAAATGGTGCTTTTCGAAAAATTAAGAAGTATTTTACGTATTGAAACAAAGGAAAATGTTTAATATGTTTTAAGTATATTTTACTATCAAATGAAGCTAAGTTTCGAGAAACGTTTAAGAAAAGAGGAATTCATTTTATACGTTTTACAATTTATAAGTTCCTGTGAAGTTTTATGAATATATTTAAGTTTTATGGATTCTTCATTTTAAGCTATGCCTTGAAATTGATTTAAATTTTATATGTTTACAAATGACAAATTCTATATGAATTTTATGTATGGGGAAGTTCAAATGAGATTCAACTCTGTAAGCTTTATATGAATTTTATGCATATACGAGTTGAAATTTCCATATGTATGATTTATATCTTAAATAAGGTTTGGATTTTATAAGTTCTAAGTTAAGTTAAGTGTTATGTATATACGGAGTTTTATATATGTATAAGTTCAAAATGATATTTAATTTATACGGTTTATGTGAGTTTTGTGAGCTTATGCATTTATGATTTTTGTACGTATGTTTTACGATGTGAATAAACATTTACGTTTTAAAAATTTTAAATTATATGGAGTTTTTATATGTAAGTTTTATATGCATTTTAAGGCTCTTATGGGCTTTATAATTTTATAAGTTTTATGTGGGATTTAATGTACATATGGATTTTATGGATTTGCACTCACAAAATTTATGAGAAGTTTTAAGTACGCTTTGAACTTATAAGAAATTTTAAGAAATATAACTGCATTTAAGAAAAGATTTTTAAGGAGGTATTTTTAAGAAATATAACGTGTTAAGTTAAAAAGAAATTAAGCACTCACTGAGCTCCCATAGCTTATTATTTTCTGTTTTTATGTTAAAAACCTCCTCAGGTACGGATGTGAGTGACTAAGATGAAAGGGCTCCTCCAGAAGCGTAAATGAGCAATAACATGACAGTGTTTATGCATAAATATGTTGCATATTTTGTGTCTGAAAAGAATTGTGTGCATATATATATATATATATATATATACTAGGTTATGTATGAGTGGTCCAGAATTATTTATGACATGAAATTCTTAGTTTTAAATTATTGCATAAATTTCAAAGTATTCGAATTACGATTTCATGCTTTTGATTTTTTACGAAATGAATCTATGAAAATTAAATGCACGATTGAGGCCTACGGGCAACCAGAAGTTGGGTTGGTGATAAATTTTAGTCGAAGTGTTTATATTTTTATAAACAGGTTTTTCGGGAACGTTAAAAATACAATCGTTATGCTGCCGAAATTTTATTAGAAAAATGAGTTTGAAAAAAAAAAAAATCCAACCCATTCTAATTTTCCTAAGTAAGAAAAGATTTTAAGGGTTCGCTTCACGGATTCCTTTTAGCAAAATTCGTAAGGTTAGGAGGATTCCATTGGAGTGCCAGGTAGGGCCTTCCGAATGTAAGTATGATAAGATTCGGATTGGGTCCTGTCAATGTGGTATCAGAGCTAAGGTTTTGTAAACATTTACGAAAGATTTTGGAAAGTTTTGAAGTTGTTTTTATGCATTTCATGACCACTCATTTATATTTTAAATTTCATAAAAGCATTCATTGTTGTGATCGCCCGGGGACGAGGAGGATAGCCGTAGAGGCACCCACACTTGAAGAGGAGTATGTTGACGAGTAGGTTAAGTATTTCTGAAGGATCAATTTTATTAGGTATTTATGATTGTGAGATAATATGAGAAATAAGTTGATTATTAAGGCCTTATGTTATGATGTATGGCTGCACGTGGAACGAAATAGGAAGATATTTTTTTATGTATAAATTGATATGAATAGACATGGTGTTATGTGTAAATCGAAGTATGATGCTATATTTTAAGTGCTAGGATTGAATCCAATTATGATTATCAAGTACGTTATGGATTTAATTAAGATTATGCTTTGAATGCCATTTTCATGGAAGTTTGTAAGTATTGGTGATGAATTGATAAGATTTTCAATTATATTAATGATGGTACCTCGATTTTAAGTAGAAAATATTTACTCTTTTAGACCACTCATAAGTTAATTCGAATTGTTAAGTAAGGTGTAATTGGTAAGGCGAAGGGGTCAATGAAGGAAGAAAGGTAAGAAAGGAAAAGAGAAGTGATACGGTAATAATTATCTACGGTAAGTTAAGTAGTTCAAGATAAGATATCATTGTTAATTATCAGAGTTGCGCAGCGAAAGCGTGATCCGTAACCTTTGAAATTGAATGTGATGTTATGATATAATGGATATCAATGTTAAGGTAAATGGATGGAATTTATAAGAATATGATATTGTATCGTTGTTATCGTATATGTTTCTTGAAGGATTTACTAGTATTAAAGAATATGGATGGGAAAGGATAATAAGGAAGTATGAACCGTCTATTGATGGATAATGGTTTAGTATTTAACCGTTACGTGAAGTATAAGAAAATGCAAATTGATTAATTAAGTTTTGATTATTATGAGAAGTATTTAACCGTTACGTGAAGTATATGAAAATGCAAATTGATTTATTAAGTTTTGATTATTATGAGAAGTGATTATAAGAAATAATTATTGCTTGGACTAATCTTAAGTATGATTATTTAAAATGATCTGAGGATGATATATTGAAACTCAGGGAGCTAAGAGAATTACGCTGAGTACTTTCAGATTGTATTATAGATAATACAGAAGCATCGATTTTATGTAAAGTTAAGTAAGTGTCAATCTTGACTAGGTAAGGTAGTATTTGTAGGTTATATGGCGCCTGTATTTACCCTCCCATTATGAAATAATGGATTTATGGTTTATTATGATACCTATGGACAAAGGTCTAGAGTGTATGATTATGTAGAAGAATAGAATGAATATGATGACAGATACGATAAGTTGTAAGTTTTATGATTCGGTGGGCCAATTGAAGGTTGAATATTGCTTATGTTAGTAAGGTTAAGACCCATGGGTGTTAAGTTGGAAATGACGGATTTCAGAGCTTTATTAACAACATTTCATATCCGTTCAATAATAAGTAAGATTAAGTAAGAGAATTTCAGACCCAGGATCCATAATTAATGAAGTTAAGGAATAAAATAAAATCTGGGCATCAGAGTAATTTCTAAGAGATGATGGGACAAAGGTCATGTGTGCCCAATATCAGTATCTTATCAGGTAGGTATGTGATTTAAATTTCGAGGATGAAATTTCTATAAGGAGGGGTGAAATTGTAAGCCCTCAACGTTTATTTATGGTATCTCTAGTATTAGCACTAAGAGATATTTTAAAAAGTGCTCCATTCTTAGCCCCTCAAAACCTTCTTAAATGGTGAAGATTGATGTATTTATAGGTTGGAGAGTTGGACCATGAAAATTGGGTTGGAATATTCAAAATTGCATTTCTTTTCAGGTTTTTCGCTCACCCAGCC
This sequence comes from Nephelium lappaceum, assembly GCA_021234005.1. Classification (NCBI taxonomy): domain Eukaryota; kingdom Viridiplantae; phylum Streptophyta; class Magnoliopsida; order Sapindales; family Sapindaceae; genus Nephelium; species Nephelium lappaceum. Next base: position 5,665,577 of record CM038000.1, on the reverse strand, counting down.
GCTCGATAGGGAGGAAGCGCACAAGGGAACGCAGTTGGGGCAGTAGGTGGCGCTCCTTTGGGCGCCTGAAGGCTGCTGAGCGCGCAGGTAGGCACGCTGGAGAAGTTCATGCGCGTTGGCACACGCGCTGGGTGGCGCGAAGGCGCGCAGGTCGGCGCCAGCACTGACCTTTGGTCATTTAAACGGTCATAACTTTCTCTACAGATCTCCGATTCACAAACAGTCAATTGCTATGGAAACTAGACATCCGTAGCTTCACTTTGATAGGTTGTAGCTCACGTAAATCAAGCAAATGACTCTACACGAGCTGTCACAAGTCAACCCATTGTTTACACCTGACCATTCTCAATTAGGTAGGGACCAAGAAGAAATTAATTAAGGGACATGATCGTCATTATGGAATTGTTAAAAATATAAATATGTTGACTTTTCCAATTTCGCTTCATTTCACCCCAGACACACCAATTGGAAGAAGAAAATCGAGAGTTGAGAGAAATGGAGGAGAACATTCGGCCATGCATGGAGGAAGATGGATTATGTTGTGTCAACCAATTTTTTTAAGCCTCCAATCAAGTGATCAAGCTTCCCTAAGCTAGAAGAACAAGCTTGAAACAAGATTAAGGCAAACTAAGGTGAGTTTTATGGTTTTTAAAGTGCTTCCATGATGTTGGTGATGATGTTTGTGTGATGGTTTGATTTGATTTTCTTATGTTCTTATGGGGTTTTTATGTATGATTGTAGTGGGATTTTATGGCACTAAAAATAAATATAAATCATATGGAAGGATTAAGTTTGATAGGTTAGGGTTTTGGTGGGACAAACCATGAAATTGAATGGCGGTTGTTTAAATGAAATAAGTGCCCACCAAGTGTTTGATAAAATGCCTAAGTGAAGAAAAATGCAAAATTTGAATGAAATAAAGTGTTTATGTAATAGGCCATGTAAAAGCATATTGAGGGAAGTATGGAAACCAATGGTATTTGATGATATTAAGTGTGATTCCATGTTGAAAAGGTGATAAGGAAACTTATGAAAAGCTTATAATAATGGTAGAAATTAAATTGGATAATTTGGCCATTATAACTTAAGGTGAAGGGCATTAATGGATACCATGAAATATCACCCCATGTATGTGTTTTCATGCATTAAATGAATATGTTTAAGTATGTATGACATTAAGGAAACATTAAGGAAAGAAGAAATGAGAATTAGAATGAAAATGGTGAAAATGGCATTGAAAAAGTGATGAAAAAAGGTGGTTTTTCCTAGTTTTCGCCACCCATTTGTTGGAATTTTTCAAAGTTGTTTTACGGGTGATCTAAATGCGAGTTAGGGAGATGAGTGGAGCAAAAAATAAGGTCAAGAGCAGCCCTAGAATGGGCTGTGAACAGTACTCGACAAAGGAGGTCTCAAAAATTTGACTTTTCGTTTCGGGCTCCAGAAAATTATTTCGGGCATATGGGGATGCTCCTAGGGGTATATAAGTACGGTCCATGCAAAGAAAATGGAATTTTCAGGCTTTGGTTAAGTTGAAATTGAGTAGAGAAGTAAGTTGGTAAAATAGTGTTTTAATGAATTAAGTGAGTTCTAAGCAATGTAATGAGTTTTGTATGGTTAAGGTTAGTCTATTCTAAGTGAATATGTGATGTATAGGTGAAAAGGAAGGAAGCGGAAACGGAGAAGCCTATTGGAGCCATTTAAGGAAACTTGAACCAAAGTGAGTGCTTTACCATGTTTAAAATTGTTTTTGATTGAATTAAGAAACTTTTTAAGTAATTGAAATGTTTTAAGGGAAATATTGTGAGTATTTTGATTAAGATGATGTTTTGTATGATAATTTTATGTATTACGATTTCATAAGTATGTATTTCTTTCAGCAACTGAAATTATGTTTTATGGTTGTTCAAACGAAAATGAAATTTGAAAAGTGTTAAGGAAGATTTCTATTGTGAATCCTTAAGTGATTTCGCATATAAGTTTATGATTATTTTTAAGTGTTTAAATATTCTATGATGTATTTGTCATTTTAAGTATTAAAAATGAGCATTATTATTAATATCGTTTCTTGTACGGAAAAGTTTAGTTTTTATGATTTCGTAAGTATGAGTTTTATATTAAAGTGAAATTTAAGTTTACGATTGATTATTGAATGAGTTACGTTTTATGATTTTGTAAGGACAATTATGATTTCTTAAGTGTAAGTTTTATTTATAAAGTGAAGTTTAAAGACTATCTTAAGTTTTGGCCAATAAGTTACGTTTTATGATTATGCAAACAAAACAAATGAGATTTATGGATTTTAAAGGATAAGCCATTTTGTGCTCTTGCACTAGAAAAAAAAAAATATTTTATGCTTTATGCACTCCGAATTAAGATCTTATGCTTATTTCACCCCAATAAGTGATTATTGTGCTTTTGCACTAAGTAAGAAAATAAAATAAGTTTTCAAAGGCCATAAGTATACCCACCTTTATAAGTAAGTTTTAGACCCGGCCGGTAGATCCCACATTAGTATGGCAAGTCCAGGGAGGATGCATCAGTAACTCAGGGGGGATTTAAGTCTGTCGTGTCGCCCCTACTTTTGTGGGATATTATCTCGTGATTATGGTTAGCGATGTAACATTCCGCATAAAATCACGGGATGTCTTTGTAAGTAAGTAAGTGTCACGGTTGGTGTTTGATAAAAGCATCACGTGACTCCACTTCGATTAGCGTTATTATAGCTTCCGCGTGGTTGTAAGCATTATGGGGTATAAATGGTGCTTTTCGAAAAATTAAGAAGTATTTTACGTATTGAAACAAAGGAAAATGTTTAATATGTTTTAAGTATATTTTACTATCAAATGAAGCTAAGTTTCGAGAAACGTTTAAGAAAAGAGGAATTCATTTTATACGGTTTACAATTTATAAGTTCCTGTGAAGTTTTATGAATATATTTAAGTTTTATGGATTCTTCATTTTAAGCTATGCCTTGAAATTGATTTAAATTTTATACGTTTACGAATGACAAATTCTATATGAATTTTTATGTATGGGGAAGTTTAAATGAGATTCAACTTTGTAAGCTTTATATGAATTTTATGCATATACGAGTTGAAATTTCCATATGTATGATTTATATCTTCAATAAGGTTTGGATTTTATAAGTTCTAAGTTAAGTTAAGTGTTATGTATATACGGAGTTTTATATATGTATAAGTTCAAAATGATATTTAATTTATACGGTTTATGTGAGTTTTGTGAGCTTATGCATTTATGATTTTTGTACGTATGTTTTACGATGTAAATAAATATTTACGTTTTAAAAATTTTAAATTATATGGAGTTTTTATATGTAAGTTTTATATGCATTTTAAGGCTCTTATGGGCTTCATAATTTTATAAGTTTTATGTGAGATTTAATGTACATATGTATTTTATGGATTTGCACTCACAAAATTTATGAGAAGTTTTAAGTACGCTTTGAACTTATAAGAAATTTTATGAAATATAACTGCATTTATGAAAAGATTTTTAAGGAGATATTTTTAAGAAATATAACGTGTTAAGTTAAAAAGAAATTAAGCACTCACTGAGCTCCCATAGCTCATTATTTTCTGTTTTTATGTTAAAAACCTCCTCAGGTACGGATGTGGGTGACTAAGATGGAAGGGCTCCTCCGGAAGCGTAAATGGGCAATGACGTGACAGTGTTTATGCATAAATACGTTGCATATTTTGTATCTGAAAAGAATTGTGTGCATATATATATATATATATATTTTAGGTTATGTATGAGTGGTCCAGAATTATTTATGACCTGAAATTCTTAGTTTTAAATTATTGCATAAATTTCAAAGTATTCGAATTACGATTTCATGCTTTTGATTTTTTACGAAATAAATTTATGAAAATTAAATGCATGATTGAGGCCTACGGGCAACCAGAAGTTGGGTTGGTGATAAATTTTAGTCGAAGTGTTTATATTTTTATAAACAGATTTTTCGGGAATGTTAAAAATGCAGTCGTTATTCTGCCGAACTTTTATTAGAAAAATGAGTTTAAACAAAAAAAATATCCAACCCATTCTAATTTTCCTAGGTAAGAAAAGATTTTAAGGGTTCTCTCCACGGATTCCTTTTAGCAAAATTCATAAGGTTAGAAGGATTCCGTTGGAGTGCCAAGCAGGGCCTTCCGAATGTAAGTATGATAAGATTCGGATTGGGTCCTGTCAGTAAATAAAGGAAATTTATAAGAATATGATTTCGTATGGTTATTATCTTATATGGTATTGGAATGGCTTATTAGTATTAAAAAGGCATGGCTAGGAAACAATAATAAGAAAATATAAATTGTCTACTGATGAGTGGTGATTTTAGCAGTTAACAATTACACAGATTATAAGAATATATGAAGTGATTTATTAAGTTTTGATTATTATGAGAAGTAACTATAAGAAAATGATTCTAGCTCAGAATAGTCTTAAGTATGATCATTTAAGATGAAGTAAGGATGACTAATGTAATGAAAAAAAACCACCCAAATTGCGGCATTTAGTATCATTTCTTATGGATGATTCACTTATGGCGAATAAAGTTTATACGGGTAGTAGAGTAGAGGTAATGGGTCAAGAGTTTGAAGTTAACCTGATCCTGATGAACAAATATGATTTTGATGTCATATTAAGTATGAATCAGCTATCTAAGCATAAAGTTACAATGGATGGTCATAAGAAGGAAGATAGGAATCTCAAGCTATGCATAAGTTATGGACGATTGAACCGAGTGGATATAAGGAACTGATATCCGTAATTGAGGATTGGTAATTTAATTAATCGATTTTAGGGAACCAGGATGTTTTCTAAGATTGAATTAAGATTAAGGTATTACTAATTTCGGATACGTCAGGAAGATATATTTAGGATGGCTTTCAGAACTCTTTAAGGGCATTATGAGTTTCTAAGTGATGTTGTTCGGAATGATGAATTTATGGTTTATGGTGATGCCTCCAATTAAGGTTTAGGATGTATGATTATGTAACAGGATGTAGGATTATGCAACCAGATAGGAAGGGTGAACAAAGCTTACTAAAGATTATGATTGTGCAATTAAGTATCATCCTGGATAAAATGACTAAGGTAACGAATATATTAAGTTGTAAGTTCAACGATTTATTAGCATAGTGGAAGGCAGAATATTTCTTATGTTAGTAAGATTAAGATCCATGAACGTTAAGTAAGAAATGATGGGACAAAGGTTATGTGTGCCCAATATTGGTATTTTATGAGCTAGGTATGTGATTTAAATTTCGATGACGAAATTTTTAAAAGGAAGGGTGAAAATGTAAGCCTTCGACCTTATTTACGGATAAATAGTAATATTTTCGGGTGAATAATACCCAATGAATAGTGAAATTTTGAGTCAAGCTCCGGAAAATCGAAAATATTTAGAATGGTTAGTAGGATCCAATAAAACTAAAACGGAGTAAAAGTGAGTCCGTTTGAGTAGCTTTTGAAGGTTCCGAAAGTTACCCGACGAAAACGCCCTTATAGACAGAATTGTGAATACTGTTGACTTAAACTCCGTTTGAACTTTTTTCGAAGCCATGGATTGAGTCCTAAGAGATCTAATTAGAGTATTGTAAAGTCAATTTGATAAATGGGTGATCATAGAATTAATTTGCAATTTATTTCGGAATGAATTGTATTAATTTTTAATGTTAAAGGTCTAAATTAGATTTTATGATATTAAACTCATTCTAAAAGCACAATCCATGTGATTATTGATGGACCAATAGTGGATTAACACCTAATAGTCATCTTTTGACTAAATTTGTGGTTGAGATTAATTAAAATGGATTAAAGCAAATTGAATGGATAATTATGGAAGTTTATGGATCAATTTGAAATGAGTTGACATGAAATGGGCCAAAATGGAACAAGCAAAAGTTAAGGGCCAAAAACTAATTATTTAAGGGACATAATGGTCATTTTTAAGAAAAGTCAATATAAAATTTAAGTATGCCATTATAAGTATGTTTGTGGAAGAAGTTGGGTTGGAAAAATAACAATATATGGAAGTGTATTTTTCCCATGTAGGTATTTTGGGAATGTTAAAAACGCAACCGTTATGCTGTTGAATTTTTTATCAAAAAAAAAAAAATGTAACCCATTCTAATTTTCCTAATCAAGAAAAGATTTTAAGAGTTCGTTCCACGAATTTCTTTTAGCCCAATTCATAGGGTTTATGAGGGATCCGTTGGGGTGCCAGACAAAGTCCTCTGGATATACGTATGGAGGGTTTCGGATTGGGTCCTGTCAGTTGGACTCCTCATTTGATGAGTAAGCCCAACGCAGCCTGTAGAACCCAGAAACTCATATTTCTATGATAAATAATATTTTTCAAATGAATAGTATTGTCAAATGAATAATATTTTTAGATGAATAGTATTTTCGGATGAATAGTGTGTCCGGATAAATAGTATTTTTGAATGAATGATATTTTTGGATGAATAGTATTTTGGATTAATAGTATTTTCGGATAAATAGTGTTCGTGTGAATAGTGATTTTTTCAAAAAGTTGCCCCCACAAATCAAAAGTTCCAAAATAAGTAATAAAGTCTAATGAAACTAAAATCGAGTAAAAATGAGTTCGTTTGAGTGGATTTTAAAAGTTTCGATGACAGTCGGACGAAAATACCCTTATTGGAAGAATAATGGTTATGGATGATTTTAAATCCAATTGAATTTTTTTCAAAGCTTGGAATTGAGAGTTAATATACCAAATTAGAATATTGTGTGGTCAATTTGATGATTAGATGATCATGGAACATTTTTTGAAGTTATTTAGAGGTGAATGAATTAAAAGTATAAGGTAGATGATTAAATGAAAATTTTATGAAGAGATTGGTGACTAAAGAAGCACAATCTGTAAGCCCCAAAATTTCATGAATAGTGTTTTGAAGGAATAGTATTTTTTGGTGAATAATTTTTTCAAATGACTAGTATATCCGGATGAATAATATTTTTTGAATGAATAGTGATTTTTCTGGAAAATAGACCAAGTGAATCACAAGTTCTAGGATAGTTATTAGGGTATAATGAAACTAGAACAGAGTAAAAATGAATCCGTTTGAATAATTTTTAAGGGCTCTAAAAGTTATTTACGAAAACGCCCTTACGGACGGAAATATGGATATTATTGATCGAAACTTCGTTTGAAATTTTCAAAGCATGGGATTGAGTGTTAGGGCACCCAATTAGAGTATTACATGGTCAATTTGATGATTAGATGACCATGAAATATTTTTGTAATTATTTAGAGATAAATGGAGATAATTCTGAATTTGATCGAAATTACAGAAGGATTTCCAAAAATTTTGAAAATTTAGAGAAGTGTCAAAATGAGTATTAAAATGTTCAAGAAGTACTTTAGAGACCCAAATGACCCTTTCGAAAGAATTCGGATTGAAACGAAATCAATCTAAAAATCGCTAGAGGCGATTCAGTGAATTTATGGAGAGCTGTTAAAGGGCATAGAATGATTTTTAAGGGGCATCAAAGTTACCAGGAGTATGTAGGGAGTCTAAATATAGGCCCCGGAGAATTTTGATAGAATTTCGAAAAAATCCCAGAAAAGACTAAATAAGTTGGAAAGCCATTTGTGCAAATTTCTATTATAACATAAGTTTGGTGTTCGAAATGTGGTTTAATCATTTTGATGAAGTTTCATGTTAAAATAAATGCATTCAAGTGAGTTGAATGAAAGGAATAGAAAGAAAAAGGATTTGAATATGTAATAGTGAATATGAGATACGCACGTAAGTTACGTTGTAATTCTAGTATAGCTTCCTTTGGTGGAATTAAGGCGTAATTAGCATTATTTTCAGATGAATTAGTTGTAATAGATTTTATAATAATGTATGGCTTGTAGGGGAAGCGGAAGCACGAATGGAACCTTTAAGAGATTGTTCAATTGGTGGAAAAGAAAGTTGTGAGTGGAAGTTTTTATTTAATTTCAATTAGTTTCTTATCAAGTTTCATATTATATTTTTGTGAGTGATTATTTTTTAAAGTGTTTTTATGAGTTTATTTGATCATATTTGATTAATTCAATTGTGAGTGTCCTTATAAAATGTTTTTGCTATGATTTATTTTTAAATTCATGCTTTAATATATCAAGGTGTAAATCGATGTCAAATGAATTTTAACAATTTTTCTCAGCTCTTATAGCCCCGTTTCTGCCACAGTTCATATCATGCTCCTACCACTATTCATCTCTTTGGAGCATTTGAGTAGGAAACAATTCATGCCATGTTCCTACGACGATTACCTCTTATTCGGTTCACATAGTCTTTTTTCAATTCTCTCCGCAATAAAATTATTGAACTCAATTCTCTCTCTCTTTTTTAATTTTTTAACTAAAAACAAATTTTTTCATTTAGTTGTGAAACGATTGACCCAGCTCGTACTGGCTAAAGTACATGCATGGTAGAAGAAAAACTTCATTTTCACATTTAAAGTCTGTTACAGACTTCCAACGACAAAGTTGCAGGCTCAAAACTGACAAGTGAATTGAATTCATCCATAAATTATTGAAGAACAATGCCCCGAGCAACACTAAAAGAGAATTATATAAATATTAAAAATAAAAAATAATATATGTTTATATTATTTCTGTTATAATGAACAAAAATTAAACTTCAACTCTTTGAACTCAAGAAGTACGGTCTAATGAAAAATAATTCACACTATATGCCATCTATAATAAAATATTTAATTAACAATTAAAAGACAAAAAAAATGTTTAAATGATCCGCTAATTTATTTGATCTAGTTCAAAATAGTGAAAAGTAGTAAAAATTAGAACCACTAATATCGTCAATGGTTCTAACACCGAGTGGTTGTGCTCATGACTTAACCCACCCATTAAAAACACTTTCACATTTTGCATAAAAAAATTAGGGACCATACACTTTCATTTTTAAAAGAAACAATCCTAAAAAACTCATTGTAATTTGTAAAAATATCCAATTTATTAATACAATTTTATTTTTGTCCAAAATCCTTTCTGATGTTAAAAATTTAACAAAAAATGATTATTTTACTTTTTTATGATTTCATCATCAATTTATAATCATCATAAATATTTTTATCATTTCACATGCCTTCAAATATATTTTGAGTTTTTTTATTTATATCAGAAAAGATTTTAGATAAAAATAAAATCATATATAATAAAATTGATATTTTTAAAAACTATAATGAATTTTTTGAAATTATTATTTTTTGAAAAGATATTTCCACTGTTCAAGTAAAAATTATTACCAATGAATCTTTGGTAGATGTAAACTACCAGATATCTTTTTGACTTATTGGTCCAAAAGGAAGACCTAGGTAAAAACACATTGACTAAGTACTTTCTAATAGTTGTGTTCCACTACAAAGAGCTAAAAACTGAAAGCTGATCCAATTCATTGAACCATTAATGTAACTTATATGGATCACATCAAATCAGTTCAATGATTATATATCTTCCGAGTTCATAAGATGAGCAACCCTCCTCATTGTAGGTGGTAGTGGACTGACAAATATTTTTTTAAAAAAAATAAATTAGATTAAAGACACAAATTTTAAAATAATTTTTAAAAATAAGATCTTCTAGTTAAATTAGTATCACCAAATCTCCTCCATTGGGATGTGATCACCTGCTGATCTCTTTCTAGTAAAAGAGATCACTAATCAATCTCCTTCTAATGGAGGAAATTGAGTTCGCAGTCTCATTGATTAGAGAAGCCAAATCTGCTATCTTCTCTTTAGGAGGACATCGACCATTAAAATTGATAGGAAAAAAAAAAAAGACTGATTTGTTGAAAAAAAAAACAGAGAAAGATATCAAACAACGTGAAATTTTAAAAATTTCTAAAACTTTCTTGATATTTTCTCTAATTTAGAATGATTGATTATAATTTAGTTGGCGTTCAATTAATTATTCAAACTAAGACATTACAGCTAACAATCCTTTCAAAACTTTTAATTCTTGAATATCCACAATAAATAATAGGAATTTCATTAACATGGATGATATTTTAATAGCATTCCACTAACATGGATGATACTCAGTGAAATCTTCCTCTTCAATACACAACTTGTAGATCCATCCAATTTATACTAATATGAATTCTGTTTGAATTTTTAAAGATCTGGTTATATAACTTTATTGGCGATAAGTGCTAAGTATGTACTTTAGTTTAGTTTAGTCTTTTTGGTTTTGTTTTGCTTTTGTTTTTATTTTTGTTTTTATTATTATGTTTTTTTGTCAATGACTAATTATAAATTTTAAATATACTCAAATAAAAATATAAATTAATAGAAGGTATAAATTTAACTAAAAACCATTATGGGTGGGTCAGTGGTCAGAGCAAAAATTATCTATCAATATTGATACTGTGTTAATTTTTTTTATAAGAGAAATTTAAGTTTGAATGATGTATAAGAGAGAAAAAATTAATCACTCTTGATCATTTATTTTTTTAAATGCTATATGTTACAAGATTATTAAAAAATTAGTAAAAAAAAATGGTAGAAAATCTTTGCTGTTATTAGTCAACAATCACTACCAACCCGTATTTTTCACATGATAATTGCTTGCATACCTTTCTCATATTGTAAATTTTCTAGTCTCAACTGTCAAGATCCTTCATGCAAACTCTAGTTACACTTTGAAAAATTCAAATAATATTTTAACATCATTAAAATTAATTTTAACATTATTAAAATTAAGTGTTTAAGATTTATTTTATTTGTATTCTCTTTCTAAATTATAAAGAAAGAAATAAGCAGCCAGATTGGCTGAAGACCAGAGAAATATTCTTTCCAAAGTCTTCCACTCTATAAAGAACCAAAACATCAGAAAACTTGAATGATGAACCATGCATTATTGTCCGATTGGTGGACAAAGTCAACAGTATTGGACAGACCACATTATAAATTCTCTGCTCATTTTACAAGTTCATAAAGACTTTGGTTTTGTAATAAAGCATTATTAATATATTTTTTACAAGTTCATGCATTATTAATTTTTCCCTTTGTAAAACTATATATAACCACATGTGATGTAAAATGAAATCGCCAGACAAGGATATATAAAATTAATTTTACATCATATATGGTTACAATACCATTGACCTGCATTTCCATGTATGACAATTTCATTTTCTTTAAAGATAGTTCTTATTGATCGACTAATACCAATAAACTGAAGTTCATATATGGCTAAATCGGTTTATAAGTGAATATATATTCTTTTATTTTTGGGGACTTTTATAGATTTATAAATTATCAAGTACAAAATTTTGCATGAAAATTTATGTGGATGGTATAATTTTGACACTTTTAATATTATTATTGAAATTCTATATATATAGTGTAAGAGAACATAAGAGCACTGAAGTTTAGAGATGATAAATAAATTATATGAATCATGATCAGACAAATAAACCGATTTTATAGAATTTATTTATATAATTATATAAATAAAATATATATATATAGTATTTTTATAAACAGAACGTCCTAATTTTGGAAAGTTAAGACGAACTATTTAAATTCATTCATTTCATTTGAATTAAATATAAGAGAGAATTTGTTTTAGGAAAGAGAATGTAATGAATGAATTTAATTGATTCGTCCTAACTTTACATACACTCTCTCCCTCTGTATATAGTATTTTTATAATCAGGTATATCTGATTTTAAAAGTAAAGACTAATCAATCAAATTTATCAATTTCAAAACAAATTATCTCTCCTATTTAATTCAAATGCAATTGATGAATTTGATTGATTGGTTCTTATTTGATAAAATCAAGTATATCTGATTATAAAAACCATATATATGTGTGTGTGTATATATCGATTCTAGAAAATTTTTACTCAATAATTACTAGTTTATAATTGTTTATGGGGTGTGAAAAATAGAATAGGATGAGTCCTAACAACATTACTCTTCAAAACATATTATTATGAAGAAGAAATTATGTGACTGTGGCAAGATATTTGATTTTTGTTTCTTTATCACAATAACTATAATTTTGTTTTTCCATTTTAATTCATACTAGATTCACACCCAAAACCTTTTGTTTTATAACAAAATAATCTTAATAATTACAAGAGACCAAAAAAAAAAAAAACACGTGTGAATTGAAAAATGAATTAAGCGCTACTTTAGATTAAAATTATACCATCAATCTGAGAGCACGAAATGCAACCAAAGTACTAGAAAACACATAAAAGATTTGAGATCTTGCAAACTATTGCAATTGTTTGGTAAGATCTTTAAAGGTGAGAATGGATCATGTGTGACTTCTTTTTATTATCGATCTTTTACATAGTTTCAATTTAAAGATAAAATGATGATCAAAGAAATGAAATAAAAGTAAATTTATATTATTATAATATAAATGAATAGAATTATGCAACTATGCTTATCCGATATAGTTATATTATATATGACTAATTTACGTTCATTTCAATCAGGTGGTCCAAGAAACTCAATATTTCAAAAATAAAAGTTAGTAAATTGAAATTGCTATGTACAATGCATTCTTCTATCGTATGTATCATATACACACTCACGTGCACATATATGATATGAACAAATAATTACATGTAATTTTATCTGACACGTTAATATTTAATTGATGTGAGTGGACAGCATATATATATATATATATAGGTCTCTGCTGCACTGAAAAGCTTGTTTCAAGTGACAGAATCTACTTTTCCAAGTTACTGCATCATTAGCCATTCACAAGGGTAGGGACAGTCCTATTGGTTTGAGTAGCTTTCTAATAATCGAAGCTTTGGCATTTTCCAATGACAAGATGATATTTCACATAAAAACATCAAGGGGTTGATAATTTCAGAACGAAGTCAGTGTTTGGACCACATCGTTAATGCGTGCCACGCATACACCTTCCAGATGGGGTTGAGAAATGAGAACCACGTGCCTTTCCAAATTTATTAGATTTGATTCTCTTTATATATATATATATACATATAAGGAGGAATATAAAAATTATTGAATCACGGAATATGATATATTGATAGGATCATCAAGATTATGATTGCAATTAACAGGTAATAAAGAAATTCACGAGCGCGAAATAAGTAGGTAGATAAAGATGGAATTTGTACTAAACTACTACTGTTAGTTTATTTGCGTGAATACAAACAAAATTGATTTTAATATGTTTGTAACAGAAAATAGATGGATCTTAAATAATATTAAATGAATGCTAAATAATGGTTTTGACCCCATTGTAAACTTTTCAGGTGTCATAGGAAGCAATGTTTTCTCCCTTGGTGGTGAAGTTGCCTTTGACATATCAGAGGGGGCATTATTCACCTACAATGCAGGTCTGAGCATCAACAGTGCCTTCCTTATTTCTTCCTTGACCTTGTGAGCAAAAAAAAATTAGAAAAAGAAATAGGAATAGGAGATAATTCTACCTCATTTCTTATTTGTTATTATAGATACCAACCCTAATTGCAAACATAATGATGCCAAACCTTTGTTTGTAACAATGCAGGAATAATCTTAGCACTTTAAAGGCTTCCTATTACCAAGCAGTGACCCCTTGACCAGGACTGCAATTGCAGCAGGGTTGAAGCATCGTTTCATTAATAACGGGTCGACCACCTTCGCAGTTGGTGATCAGCATTCATTTTTTCCGTCTACGCTAGAGACGGCTCGTATGGACTCTGATGGCAAGGTTGATGCTCTTATTCAGCAAGACATCTTGAAAAAATTCTACTTATCTATTGCTGAAGAGGTTGATTTTAGGGACCTAAACAGGTTTCATGTTCTATGGCTATCCGGCCCCAGAACAGACTAGTTAGAGAATGCTTTTATGTTCACTAGATAAAATAACATCGTTTTGCGGTTAGAGGTTATCAGTGACTATAATGGTGCCATCCACAACTGTCTTCCTAAAACAATCTATTATATAGAAATATAAAATGCAGTAAATATTATGGTTGTAAGCCAGGGGATTAACCTCTAGAGTTTGTTGAAGCAAAATACTGGGGAAGGGAAACACAGAATGTATACAACCTTTAAAAAACTTTCATAAATAATAATAAATATATATTTATCCATTGGGGGTATTTATGTGTAACTTGTAAGGACTTTGATGATATGGATCAAGATTTCATAACTTTTAATTGTTTGAGTTTGGTAGAGTTATAATGATTTCAATTATGTAATTGTAGTTACATGTAAGACTGTAAACATTGTACATGAAGCTGTAGCTGTTAATGATTTGTGTTAACAGAGAAGTGAAAGCATTATGTACGTGCCGAAATGAAAATATATTTCTAAAGACAATGATCATGATTATGATAAACGTTGTCTAGATCGAAACATCTATTTAGCTAATGCACTAGACCACCACACAACTCCTTTAACATCGTATGCACATAAACATTAATGGTCAATAGACTAGAGTCGATCACTAAAAACTAAGAACATAACACACAGAAGTTTAACCAACAAGCAACAAGAGTGCAGTGTTTATCTGAACATAAACAGATATATGCCTAAAAATGGAACAAATTACTGAATAACAGAACCCTAAAGAAGTCCATCACGGATCTGGGTAGCAACATCACGAACAGCACCAGGTCCATCATGAACCTGGTGCTGCTTCTAAATCCTCTGTTGTGTTCATTCCCCATGGATCTAATACTGTTCGTGATGTTACTACTCAGATCCGTGATGGACTTCTTCAGAGTTCTGCCATTCAGTAATTTGTTCCATTTTTAGGCATATATCTATTTATGTTCAGACAAACATTGCACTCTTGTTACTTGTTGGTTAAGCTTCTGTGTGTTATGTTGTTAGTTTTTCGTGATCGACACTAGTCCATTTTTGCAAAACACTCATTGTTGACAACTACTTTTTGGAATTTTCCTATTGCTTAGAATGGACCTGGGTGACCAAGACCATGTCCATGACATCCTTTGCAGTGGTTCCTGAGACACTAACAGAGAATCCCAACACATTATCTCTCAGACCATCAACAATTGCTTGTCGTTGGCGAGCTATACCAAACCCAAACAGATATTTAGACTCCGCTTCACCTTTAACTCGTTTGATTTGTAAAATTTTTTCTGCCTCTGCCTTCTCATTAGTCGCCACCCTTAGTCATGCAGCTGAAAGATTACAAAACAGTTAAAAGATTTTATTTCAAAAAAATCTTTTGAAGAAAAAATCCAACAAATTGCTGTCATGCTACTAATATAAACACAATACAGAAACTACATGAACAACTAATTAATCCACTTGCAAGATTTTTCTTTATCATATGAATTTGTATTTGACATAAGAGTCAACTCATCATTGCTATATGGTAAATTAAATAGACCCATTTTAAAACAATTTTCCAAAAAATTTGTGTATGTGCCAAATCTAACTCAGCTAGCTCCTACACTACACAACCACCTGTCCATCCTAAGCAACAAGAAAAATCAACTTACTAAACTTGAAATTAGCTGTTACAAACTTATTTTCCAAGTATAAAAATCAAGAAAAATACAAAATAATGAAAGTTCATGGAGATGTGTTGTATCTAGATTCATGCCCATCTAAAAGACAACAATTCAAAATCAAACCAAATAATTAAGAAGAAAACCCGACAATGAATTTACAGCAACTATTAGTAGATAAAACTTACTCGCCAACATAACTCAAAATTAGAAAAGCCTTTCTAAACTCGAGCTCTCCAAGTGCCACATACTGAGGAATCGATGATCACGTGGTTACTTCGCATGAAGTCGAACTCGACGAGGACATGCCTTCACACATTCTCAAGCACTTAGAGGGGAGTTCATGAGACGGCTGTTATATATCCAGAGAAAGTTTGAGCTTTTGATGGCTTCTGCTTTGGGCTACGTGGTCTGGCAGTGGTTGGCTCTGATGCACATAGATTTTGTCTATAAGTTGTTCTCCGGCAGCGGTCATCTTCATGTAAACCCAGTAATATTAGAGCCTTACTACCACAATGTGAAAATAAGAAGAAAAGAGAAGAGAGAGGTTGGGGTGGAGTGGGATCCATGAAAATCCAGAGAAGAGATGCAGCCATACACAATACCTTAAGAAGGTAAAGAGAGAGTATGAGTGTTTAAATGTGGACAGGAGAAGACAACTATGAAACACTTCAATTACGTTTTTACCCTTTTCAAACAAACACAAACAACTATTTCATGAGGATAAAATTATAATTTTACTTTCAAACAAATTCAGAGCTGTTGAAATCTGTCACTGCTCATCATGGTCTTCCCATTTACTTATATACTAGGTTTGGCTGGCACGTGCTTAAACTTATATTCGTTTTGCTTATCAAATAAGTTTTAAGATAAAACAATTTATTAATTAAATATTATTATTTTTAATTTATATTAATTGAATGTTTAGATTTAACTATTGGATTAAAAATATCTTTTCACTAAAATTATCATCATAAATTTAGTAGGCAATGAATTTCCACAGGGGCAGCAAATCTTTGCATTTGAATTTAAAGAGTCTTCAACTTCCATTTTAAGATTCACATTGGACAAGACTGAAGTACTATGCTCGTTGGTTGCTAAATCAGCATCATCCAAAATCCGCATTTTTCTGTAACAAACAGTTTATTTAATGTATAATGATGGACCATAAATGCAGGAAAAATCCCCATTTTCCAACATGTATGCCAAAAAAAAAAAAAAATGGATGATGTTAAACATAAATAAAAGTAGCACCTGTAAGTTTCATCAATTATTTTTGCACTCTTTCATCCAACTGCATGTGATGTAATCGCTCCACCAAATCCTGCAACAGAGATGTACAACAGATATCAGGGAAAAGACTATCATCCTTGGGGGAGACCAACAGAGCAGAGACAAGAAAAACAATCGCTAGTTATGAACAATAACAAAGACAGCAACTGAACAAATAAATATGCCCAAATTGTCTGTTTCTTGCTAAGCAAAAAAATACAATTATCATCAATTTTTACAATACAGCAGACATAGATATGATGACAACCAAGAATTCACTCAGATGTACCAAAAAAAAAAAAAATGTTAAACATATTAGTGGCCATAATTGCAGGCAAAGCTAAACAGAAAAGTAGATAAATTCAGTTTATATGGACACTCGCAAAGTTACATAAGCTCTGTATTCCATTTTTTTTCTCCAGTTTGAAGGTCATCTTAAGTACACGACCTGCTGCAAGCACAAATAGCAGAAATTATCTTCGAAATGAAAAACATCGAACAGCTGCAACAAATTATGCAGCAACGCATCAAAGATTCATGTCCAGATAGACCTTAACAACTCATAGCTAAGAAACATAAAGATATGCTTTGAAGAGAACAGGCACACGAAAACAAATGAATCAAAAGAACCATCACATCTCCTACCTTCAAGAGATCTTACTTTATCAAGCTACACTCAGGAAAAAAAAAAATAGATAAATAAATAATGCCAAAATCTTCTATCAAATAATTGTTTAATAAACACATAAACGTTCAATCATATCAATTCACAGCATTCGTATCAACCCAATCAACCATTGCTTTATCCACTTTATACCTCAGGACACGGCACCTACATCAACAGTTTCCATTAAACCCGATAGAAAACCCCAAATATTTATGGTTGTCACGATTTTCAATAGTAAAACTCTAGAGAGTCTTCAAAATCCTAAAACACAAAAGAAAAAATCCAGATGCAGACAAACAAACGTACAAAATCAACAGATGCAGTGAGAATTTGACAGCTAATATAAAAAAGCTCGACCCCGTAGTTAAGCTAAAGCATATTATTTCCATTTTGCAATTAATACCAATAACGTATTACCCTTTATTCGACAGATGCAGTGAGAATTTGACAGCTAATATAACTGTCTAAACTTAAGTCACTACCTGTCAATACAACCAATGACCACCACACAATATACCTTCTTGGGCAGGAGCTTCATTTCCTCCGCAAAGTTTGCTTCCAATATCCTGTCAGCTTCATCACTAATGAGGCACCGATTGCAAGTCCAAAGAATTACTTTCAAAACTTTGTATATAATATAAACTTGAGCACATTCATGCTCAAGTGATCAACAAGTTAAAACCCCAAAAAAAAATGAAAACGTTGATGGTGGTATCAGGTTTTAAATATGAGCAACCTCAGATTTTAAATGTGAGCAACTTCAGATATATGATTTGTATTGATTGGTGAGCCTTTTGTATTTCCTATTTTACATTAATATTTAAGATTATTTCATATGACAAACTTGTTTATCTTGCATGTGATGGGTGTACTATTTAATCATAGCCCTTATATATTTATCTCCATAAGAACTAGAGGGCTACATCATTTATTGAAAACTAAAGGAAGAAAGCAGAGGTGAAAGATACATACCTGAATCATATATTGAAAACTCATCTCCTGAATAGCTCTAAAACATAAACTTGAGCACATTTCCTCCTCAAAGTTTGCTTCCAATATCCTGTCAGCTTCATCAATCTTAAGGCACTGCTTGCAAGTTCAAAGAATTACTTTCAAAACGTTTTATATAAGATAAACTTGAGCACATTGATGCTCAAGCGATCAACAAGTTAAAAACCCCAGAAAAAAATGAAAACGAATCCTTTCATTCATGTACCTTCAAGTTTTTTGGTAGATGACAACAACACCGGTGCCATTCCCAGGGGTGAAGTGAACATTATAGAGCAACTCCACTGCCGGTATTAGAAAAGCAAGTGTTTTACCAGAACCAGTCGTCGCAGCTCCAAGCACAACTTTCCCAATCAGAACTGAAGACCTGGAATTGTTCTCGCTTGAATCTGCATTCGTAACAACAACTTCTTAAAACTTACAAATTTAATTTCCATCCATGAAAATGCACATTCGTTGCTGGTGGTATCAGGTTTTAAATATATGATTTCTATTAACTTGTGAGCCTTTTGTATTTACTATTTTACATTAATATTTAAGATGATTTCATATGACAAACTTGTTTATCTTGCATGTGATGGGTGTACTATTCAAGCTTGATGCTGTTGTTTCGACCTTTGCTTAAAAGCTTAACCTTTAATTACCGAAAAATCATAGCCCTTATATTTATCTCCATGAGAACTAGACGGCTACATCATTTGTTGGAAACCAGAGGAAGAAAGCAGAGGTGAAAGATGCATACCTGAGTCACATATTGAAAACCCATCTCCTGAATAGCTCGGACAATCCCAACGACTCAAACGACGTCGTTCTCATTATTCCTCGCTTTCACGTTCTTCTTCTTGATTTATGCAAATATATATATATATATATATAGTTTGATGATATTTATTTATAGATATATAATATAAATAATTTAAAATATATATATAAATTTTCTATATTAAATTAGTCATGGTTATATATTATAATTTTTTAAAACAATTTTAGTGGGCTATAATTACAAAAGGGGTGTGCATACAATTTTACATTAATCTTAAATATTAATGTAAAATTGTAACTGCAAAAAGCTCACCAATTAATGCAAAGGGATAATCCCAATTTCTTCCCTATAGTTTGAAGTAATCGCTCATTACCCCCCTATAGTTTCTCAAAATCTCATTTTACCCCTTTTGTTAACTTTGTTAGTAAAAGAGGAATCTGTGTGCGAAAGGACCAAATTGCCCCTCAATATTTAAAAACAAAACATTTAAAAAATCCGAATAATTTTAAAAAAAATATTTAAAATGAAACTAAAAAAAAAAAAGATCCCCGAAAATCTATTTGGAAAATGGGTTTCCAGCGCTCAAGAAACCCAAAAATCTAGGTTTCTCGATCGTTGGAAACCCAGAATCCAGAACACGCAATCAACACAAATCATTAACAACTCATCTCATAAGTAAATCATCACCCAAATCAAACAAAAATCAACAAATCATCAACAACTCATCTCATCAGCAAATCATCAAACAAAAATCATCCAACAAATATCTTTCCACATTTTCTTGTTCCACAAACTGCATAAGGAAAAAAACTCGAAAGGAAAAAAATTAAAACAAAAGAAGGAGTCCATCAAAGGGCGGGGTGAGAGACCCAGGCGATACTCGAGGGTGAGAGACGATCGGGGTGAGAAACAGACTCTAATTGACATGCTGCCTCCATAATTAACAATCGAGGTGAGAAACGACGAAAACCTAGTTGGAAACCCAGAGATTTTCTGGATTTTCAGACGCAAAAACCCAGAGATCTTTGGGTTTCAAGCGTCGAAAACCCAGAATCTTTGGGTTTCTCTCGGTTTCCATGACGAAAACCCAGTTTCGATCTCTGTCGATGGAGGGTCGACGGAGACCACTGTCGAGAGAAAGAAAGGAGAAAAGAAGAAGAAGAGAAAGAGATAGAGTGAGAAGCTGAGATGCAGCCTTCATAATTAACAATCGGGGTGAGAATGTCGGAAATCCAATCGAAAACCCAGAGATTTTTTAGATTTTCGAACGCAAAAACCCAAAGATCTAAGGGTTTCGGGCACCAAAAACCCATAATCTCTGGGTTTCTCTGGGTTTCCACGACAGAAACCTAGTTTAGATGTACAAAAGATATCAGGGAAAAGACTATCATCCTTGGGGGAGACCAACAGAGCAAAGACAAGAAAAACAATCGCTAGTTATGAACAATAACAAAGACGGCAACCGAACAAATAAATATGCCCAAATTGTCTGTTTCTTGCTAAGTAAAAAAATACAATTATCATCAATTTTTACAATACAGCAAACATAGATATGATGACAACCAAGAATTCACTCAGATGTACCAAAAATTAAAAAAAAATGTTAAACATATTAGTGGCCATAATTGCAGGCAAAGCTAAACAGAAAAGTAGATAAATTCAGTTTATATGGACACTCGCAAAGTTACATAAGCTCTGTATTCCATTTTTTTTTCTCCAGTTTGAAGGTCATCTTAAGTACACGACCTGCTGCAAGCACAAATAGCAGAAATTATCTTCGAAATGAAAAACATCGAACAGCTGCAACAAATTATGCAGCAACGCATCAAAGATTCATGTCCAGATAGACCTTAACAACTCATAGCTAAGAAACATAAAGATATGCTTTAAAGAGAACAGGCACACGAAAACAAATGAATCAAAAGAACCATCACATCTCCGACCTTCAAGAGATCTTACTTTATCAAGCTACACTCAAGAAAAAAAAATAGATAAATAAATAATGCCAAAATCTTCTATCAAATAATTGTTTAATAAACACATAAACGTTCAATCATATCAATTCACAGCATTCATATCGACCCAATCAACCATTGCTTTATCCACTTTATACCTCAGGACATGGCACCTACATCAACAGTTTCCATTAAACCTGATAGAAAACCCAAAATATTTATGGTTGTCACGATTTTCAATAGTAAAACTCTAGAGAGTCTTCAAAATCCTAAAACACAAAAGAAAAAATCCAGATGCAGACAAACAAACGTACAAAATCAACATACGAAACACATCAATAATCATCATTTTCATTGCAAATCGACCTTCAAAACCCCACTCAACATCACCATTAAACAAATCGACCTTCAAAATCTAACATTGCAGACAAAACACACTATAATCATCACCATTTTCACCAGAACAATAAAACTATATATAAAAATAAAAAATAAATAAATAATGCATAAAATAATAATAATAATAATAATAATAAAAAGATAGAATAGTGAGAGAGTAAGTGTTACCGGCGGCACTGAATCGGTCGACAGCAAGCAAGGGTTTGAACCTCAAAAGATATTATAAAAATTTTGAACCTCAAAAGAAAAGATTCGTTTTCTATTTATGGAAATGTCTTGATGGTGGTGGACCCGGCTCTATCTGGGGAAATGGAGAGAGAGCCAATTGAATTGAGTGCTGAGATATATCCGATGAAAGTGTATCACATGCCTTAATCAGCTGCTTTCTTTCTTTGGATTGACTGTTTATATAGTTTAATTATTGGTTTATTTTCACTAGGAAAAAAACGTTGATGGTTAATTGGTTTGTTGATTGTTAGTTGGTTTAATTAGTTGAATGTTGATAATTGATTGGTGTGTGTAATTTGTAAATGCACAAGCAGCACAACACTCCTAACTCCTAACTCCCTGCATTTAATACTTGAGACCACATATTTTACTTTGATGCTCTTTAACTTAATCATCACACTAAATATCTGTATCTTCATTTTTTTCTCATTTATAAATATTCAAGTCTAGTATAGTGTAATCACCCTATTACATTCAATCAATGTATTTAAAAATACATAAATATTAGTGTATATATATAAATTTTAATCATGATAAATAAGTCGTATTTAAAAATATATGACTTCTTGATGATGACTCTTCTAATAATCATTGTATTTCATGCAAGAGAATTATTATAAATCTAATTAAATTTTAATAAAATACATGTAGTACTATTATTAATTTAATATGTAACTCTCATTCGCATTCGTTTTCTTTTCAAAAAAAAATTTAATATTTGATGTGATTAAGTTAATTATTAATATTTTTTTTCTATGAAGACCATTTGAAGTCATGAAACTTTTTATTGAAATTGTAAGACTTAACAATCTAGATTAATTTCCAAATTATAAAATCTAAATTAATATGAGAATTTCTAATCAGGCATTTTTCTTTGCTTTGTATTTATCGACTCAACTGTTCTATTGTGTAAACGAATTTGTAGTCTATTCATGCAAGCAACCAAAAATCATTTACTATGATAAATACTTTTATATTTCAATATCAACAGTCTAATGTTATGATAATAGATAGTGATTTATTCATGGCTATTATTTCCTTTGTTGACATCTTCTTTTCGTTATTTTATTTAACATTTTTTTCCCGATTGTGTCAAATGGGATGATTTGCCTAATCCCTATTTAAAATTTAGCACCGAGTTAAGATGGTTTTGGTGAAATGTCACTATGTCTTTTCTTTGTACTTGCGGCTGTCACATCATCAGATGACTTTATTATCATTATATTTTTATTTTAGTGTGCACAGCACACCACGTGACAATCAACGAACAAAGGGAAGAGATTAATTTATAAACAACTGATATAGTACCAAATGGTCTTGTTTAGGATCAAACAATCACTCACGTTTTACCAATATGGTGCCCGTACCGATACCACCGTCTAGCCAATGGTTCCCACCCCTGACCAAATGGTCTTTGGTCTTTGGTCTTTCGTGTGACCAAACAATCACTCATAACTAATAGTCATTACTCAGTTTCAAAAAAATATATATATTAATCCCTTATTGACCAAAATGGTGCCATCATTTGTTGGAGTGTTTAGTGAAAAAATATCCACTCAAAAGTCATTACTCATTACTTTCATCAAAAAAAAAAAAAAAAAAAAAAAAAAAAAGAGTCATTGCTCATTAATCTAATTTGAAGATCTTTTAAAAATAAAAGAAAAAAAAAATCTCCTTTTTATTAAATTAAATTTAAAATAAAAAAGAGGGTTTTTTTTTTTAAATCCTAAAAAACCACATAACATATTTAATCTCCTTTTACCATCTATTATTTTATTTTTATCCAATTTAACACAAACATTATAATTAATGGAAAGTTTGACAAAAGTTAAAATGATTATTTTACCCTTGAGATTTTTATTAAAATAATATTTTAAAAATAAAAAAAATTATAAATTAATAACAAATCAAAAAATAAAAGTTTTAATATAAAAAATATGGAGACCCAATCTAAATCTCCATCAGCAAACACCATCATCAATCTCTCAATATCAGTATCATCAAACACCAACAAACTCTTCAATTCTCATCCGAAAATTAACAAACCCAAAATTAAAATTAAGCTAGAATTAAAATTAAAGGGTCGTCGTCCAGCCCTCTCTCCTCAAAAAATGACTCTCATGTGTGTTATATAGACAGATTGATAACGTGTAGGAAGGTCTAATTTGTGGTATTGGAAAACCACCTTTGACAGGAAGTGGGATGCTTTTGAGAGAAGAACGCGATGTTTTCTGATGATATTTGCTTCATCAGGTATGAATTTAGAGAGTGAGAGAAGTGGGTGGTGTTTATGGAAGTGTGAGAAGAGGGTTTGGTGGGTAGTGGGGGTGGTGGACCTGCTGATGGTGGTGGGGTACAGACGCAATGACCCTGTTACTCTCAAAGGAGCAGATCATAAGAGATATTATAAAAATTTTGAACCTCAAAAGAAAAGATTCGCTTTCTATTTATGGAAATGTCTTGATGGTGGTGGACCTGATTCTATCTGGAGAAATGGAGAGAAACAGAGCCAATTGAATTAAGTATTGAGATAATGAAAGGAAATGGTGTAAAATTGAGCTAATGCGGGGCCTGATAGTAAATAAAAATTGAGGAGATGGTGTCAGATGTGGAAGAATGGAGAGTGTGACAAGCCAAATAGTCGTGAAGCAGCATAGTGAAAGAGTGATAAAGCGGGTTCTGAAAGAAAAAAACAAATACTACACGTCAAAGCAAGTGTTTTTTTCGTAGAACCAATGCTATCGTGACTGGCCCACTGTTTATTGAACTCTACGTCTTTGTGTTCACGTGAGACCTTCTTACCTATGGTGTGGGTTTATGTTTCTCTGAATAATTAAATCTATATAATTTTTTTATTCTTTTATTAATAGTATTTTTTTTCTTTTTTAAATATACTTTTATTATTGTGAGTATTTTATATAAATATATAATACTCACAATAATAAATATTATTAAAAATAAAGAGAGCATATATATAATTTTTATGATTCTTCTTATATAAAATGTTTGATAAGTAATTTTAAAAAAAAAATGTTTGATAAAGTGAAATAAATGAAATCGTAAAAATAATTTGGTGCTAAATAATATCTTTGTTGCACAACGTCAAGTAAAGAGAAAAAGAGAGAGGTCAGCGGCTATGTATACTGTTGAAATGGTTTTTGTGAAATGTCAGAAAGTCAAGGAGAGAGTATCCAATGAATTATTTTCTTCTCATATCACATAAAAGTATAACATCAGCATCGATATATCCAATGAAAGTATATCACATGCCCGAATCAGTTGCTTTCTTTCTTTGGATTGATTGTTTATGTAGTATAATTACTTTGGTTTATTTTTATGGGGAAAAAAACATTAGATGGTTAATTAGTTTTTTGGTCATTAGTGGGTTTAATTGGTTGAATGTTGATAATTGAACAATGTGTGTAATTCGTAAATGCACAAGCAGCACAACACTCCCAACTCATAACTCCCCATATTTAACACTTGAAACCACACTCTTTACTTTGATGCTCTTCGTCTTAACCACCACACTAAGTATTTGTACCTTCCTTTTTTCTCATTTGTAAATATTCAAATCTAATACACTATAATCACCTTATTACATTCAATAACTGTATTTAAAAAAATATATATTAGTATATATATATATATATATTAGTCATGATAAATAAGTCATATTTAAAGATATATGACTTCTTGATCATGACTCTTTTAATAATCATTGTATTTCATACAAGAGAATTATTATAAATCTAAGTAAATTTTAATAAAATACACGTACTGTTATTAATTCGATATATAACTCTCATTCACATTCGTATTTCTTCTAAAAAAAACAAAAATTAATATTTGATGTGATTAATTTAATTATTAATATTTTTTTCTATGAAGACCATTTGTAGTTATGAAACTTTTTATTGAAATTGTAAGACTTAACAATCTAAATTAATTTTTAAATTATAGAATTTAAATTAGTATGAGAATTTCTAATCATGTATTTTTCTTTGCTTCATATTTGTGCTTCATATTTGTCGACTCAACTGTTCTATTGTGCAAACTAATTTTTAGTCTATTCATGCAAACAACCATTATATTTCAATATCAAGAGGCTAATATGATAATAGACAGTGATATATTCATGGCTCTTATTTCCTTTGTTGACATCTTCTTTTCGTTATTTTATTTAACATTTTTTTCCCGATTGTGTCAGATGGGATGATTTGTCTAATCCCTATTTAAAATTTTAGCACCGACTTAAGATGGTTTTGGTGAAATTTTACTATGTCTTTTCTTTATACTCGCGGCTGGTCACCATCATTAGATGACTTTATTATTATTATTATTTTATTTTAGTGTGCACAGCACACCACGTGACAATCAACGAACAAAGGGAGAGATTAATTTACAAACAACCGATATAGTAACAAATGGTCTTGTTTAGGATCAAACAATCACTCACGTTTTACCAATATAGTACCCGTACCGATATCGTTGTCAGAAACAGACGTGCTGACAATCACCAAACCATTGGCTTACGGCATGCCCCAATAAACCTCACAATGTTAGGGTGCTTCAGTGTTGCCAGCATCATGACCTCCTGCTGAAACCGCTGCCCCATAACTTGAGCCTCCTCTGGGCTATTCCATTATATGTTCCTCTATGTAACTTCCCAAAAGCACCTTGGGCAAAAGCAGTACCCAAGGTAAGTTTTCTCATATCAATGGTCCACTCATCATAATTCTCCATTCCTTGGGTTGTCCACCAATATCAGAGACAGACCCACTAGTATTGCCCATCTGCAAACTGTCGATTCACATATTTGCAACTTCAGCAAGTTTCTGGTAAAATGATAGAATGAAGTCATAATAGTTGTGATCGTTGTCGTTGTTGTTATTTCCTCCTATAAGTCCAATGAACTTTGGTCCCTCCACCATTTTTCCAATCATGAATAAAACGCCTGCACGTTTATCACAGCAATATACAACTGACAGCTGTTCTTATCCCAAACTCCTGACACTCTTTTGATGGTGCACTCTCTTCAGTATGTGCCCTGAATAAACACACATAAAGATCAGTCATTTACAATCATGCACCGATGCACGTACTATATTCAGCGAAAATAATTTTCATTAAACCCTTCTTCTCAAATGAGTCCATTTAGGTTTTAGAGATGGCCTAAAACATAGAAAGAGCAAACAACATTTGCTTGCTTTCACAACATATTTGATGCATTCATGACCGGGTGTTTATCAATGCAAAATGAAGCAGAAGTTGCATTCTCAATGAAAAAACCCATTAGGTAAGTTTCATGCAAATTCCTATCAAAGAGCATTACTTTCATCTAATTCAATTTGTGTTTCTTAAGACAGATGGGTTGTCCTTTCATTGTATTCAATGGCCAACAGAATTTCAACTTTCGATTCAAAAAATCCAAAACCGCATTTCAACACTCGATAGACTACAAGAAACACAAACGAATTCATCGAAAACACAAAGATCACAAAGCGAACTCGATCACTTGCTAGCACATTATCATTTCCACTTCAAATCAAATCATTCAAGTTCAAGAAACCAAAGCGAAACTCAAAAGACTTCACGGATCTAACAAATCTGATGCCATTTTAATAAATAAAATATATATATACCCAATTTACATATCTATGTTAGGTCAACCTACAAACACACCATTCTTCCAAAAAAATAAAAAAGCTCGACCCGTAGTTAAGCTAAAGCATATTATTTCCAATGTTTGACCCAGCTTGTAGGGGCTAAAGTACATGCATAGTAGAAGAAAAACTTTATTTTCACATTTTAACTCTGTTATGGACTTACAATGACAAAGTTGCAGCCTGAAAATTGACGAGTGAATTGAATTAATTCATAAATTATTGGAGAACAATGCCACACAACAGTGAAAATGATAAATCATAATTATGCACAGGATCACAACTATAATAAAAAATAATAATAATATATGTTTATATTACTTCTGTTATGATAAATATAAATCAAACTCTAACTCTTTGAACTCAAAATCTATGGTCTAATGAAAAATAATCCACACTATATACCATTTATAATCAAATATTTAATTAACAATTAAAAGACAAAAAAATGTTATATGAAGCAGTGTTAATTATAAATTGTTGTTTGTCTAAATGAGTGAAAATTACCATCACTCTTTACTATAGCTCTGCCATCACAACTTTGACGTATTCAAAAAAACAAAAAGAGAGACATTATTTCATGAGTGAAATCTATCATCACTCTTTAAAAAAAAAAAAAAAAAATGGCTCAGACAACTTCGAAGTGAGAAAATTGACAAAAGGGGTGGGCATTTTAACCTAACTCAAGAGTTGTTTTCGCATAACTCGAGTGAACCCCAACCCGAGTCTTCAATATAAAATTCTTTAGTGGAAGAATTTCATAGTGAAGTAAATGGATAGAAGAGTATTTCCTTAATGGAAGTTTCAACAACAAAACCTCAATTTCAGTCGTTTCTTAGTTTGTTTCTAATGGTAGATGATTATACAACGAAACAATGAAAAATTAATATAAATGATTAATTTAATATTTACTTAGTATGTTGTATATTGTTATTTACTATTAATAAGTCAAGGGGGTCATAAATCATAACATAGTAAATTTGCAATTTTAAACATGAAAAATAGTGGTTGAAGTATAATGGTAAATTTTGAGGACGAGTGGAGGACCATTAATATCTTTAATGATTCTAACACCGGGTGGTTGTACTCGTGACTTAGCCCACTCATTAAAAATGTTTGCACATTTTGCGTGAAAAAAATTAAGACCCATACATTTTGATTTTTAAAAAGGTGTTTATTTAATAGTAGTAAAAATTTTTAAAAATATTTCTAACATTTAAGCAAAAGTTGTTATTAATGAGTCTTTGGTAGATGTGAACTACCAGCTAGCTTTTTGATTTATTTGTCCAAAAAGGAAGACCTAAGAACAATAATAATTTTATAGGGGTAACATGCATTCCCTATCTATTTTAAAAATACATGGTCACCATACCTAATTAATTGTTTCAACATAAGTTTTTCAATTAAACTTAATTAGTTTTTCTTCTATTTATTTTTTATGTATTTATGTATTTGAGACAATTTACATGAAATAGGAAAAAAAATCATTTTGATTCCTAAATTTATACAGCCTTTAGATGTCCGTCTTTAAAAAATAAATAAATGAACTCAACACTCGTTTATTGAGTTTTCAACAAAACAATAATAATAATAATAATAACCAATGATCTCTAGTCTCTGAGTTTCATTAATTTTATTATTTTTTTTATTTTTATTTTTTAAACTTTGGTCATGTGGTATTCGTTCCATTACTTTCACTGAACTCATTGTTCTTTTTTTTTGTCCTTTAAGAATGTGGTCCTCTTATAGAAACAAAATTGTCTTTCTTAGAGTTTAAAGATGAAAATAAAGCTTCTTCTTCTACGGATGTACTCTCTAGTAGATGGTGGTGAGTCATTTCACCAATAAAAGAATTTTTTTTTAGTACACTTGAAAGAATACTTTTTTAGTACACTTGTCAATTTTGAGTATAACTTCTTCACTACAAGAGTTTCCAGGTGAAAATAAAATTCTAATATTTTTTTATGTATAAATTTTTTTATTTACAAAATTTATAAAAAAAAAAAAAAGAGAGAGAGAGAAAATTGGGTTCACACATTTATTACGACCGTTCTGATCCCAGCACCAAGCAAAAAGAGAAAAGCATTTTCTTTTTGAGTTCATAAATTTATTTCAATTGGATATACATCATAACCAATGAAAGGATAGTTTTTTTTATGTATAATTGTTTTTTTTTTTTTTTTCAGAAGGAGAGCATTGGATGCATAAATTATATAATTAGCACCATGACAAGAATGTTTTAACAATTTTGGTATCTATTTTACTTGTTCATAGAATATATGTTATAGATGGTATATAATGCATGAAATATGTTTTTCCAACCATAATCAACCCACAATTACGTTATTAGATATCCATATATCAATTCCATTATTAGAACTATTTTATTTACTGAGTTAAAAACTAGAAAAGAGAACTACGGGGTTTTAATGGGGCAAAAAATAGTGCAATGGACTGCGGTTAAAGAAAAAATTCTACACTGATTGATTGTTTGCAAGACCCAATTGAAAGAACTCTTTGCTAAAAATAGAAAGAAGTAATGAATGATTATGTTTCCATACACACTAAATTAAATAATCTAAATTTTGAAATAGAGTAAAATTTTTATAGTTAATTATTTAATAAACCTTTCATTTATCTATTTAAATTGTGAAATAATTACACACACTTGAACACAAAACAACTAAGAAACAACACTACGACACCTTTTAAGTTTATTTTCATAATTTTCATGATGCTTCTGCTTCTTCCCGATAGCACAACAAGGAAGACAATAGGGGGAGGTCCATGCCTCCGTCAGTGCCCTCCATCTAAGCCACAAGACTACAACAGGCCACTGAAGCCGAAGCTATAAAACAAATGAGCTATCACTATCCCTCTCGTTTATTATTGTTATTTCTCGTTTGTTATTGTTATGATGTTTAAATTGTAACTAGTTTGTATTGTTAGTAGTGTATGTTTAAGTTTTAACTAGTGAAGGATTGATAGTGAATGTTGTTTAAGTTAAAACTTAAACAATAATACAAACAATATTGGTCCTTCACTAATTATAAAACTTAAACAACATTGACTATCAACCCTCCACTAATTAAAACTTAAACATACAGTACTAACAATACAAACTAGTTAAAACTTAAACATTATAACAATAACAAACAATAGGACGGTGACAACTCCTTTGTTTCATGACTTTGGCTTCAGTGGCCTATTGCAGCACTGTGGTTTAGATGAAGGACACTGGTGAAGGCATGGACCTCCTCCTCACGTTTTCAATTGTGTAAAAAATTTTATACATAAACATCAATTGAATGTCAATTCAAAAAGTAGCGAACAGAAACATCACTCATTCAATGGGCACCTGACTTCATTTCTACCTCTGTAAACAGAACATGACAATTCATCCAAGGATCATATTTTCAGAACTCAAGCTTCTTCAGAATTTTAGCTTCTCCAGAATTTTCTAGGAACTCTTCCTCTTGATGTAGAAAAATCTAGTGTCAGCAGCTGAAACAAAGTAAACTAACATAAAAGTCTTCTTGTCACCCATTCCTGTACATTGAAAACCATATCAAATTACTACAACCACATACTTCTAAGAATGAAAACAACATTTCATGACATATAAAGAACCAACAAAATTACTCATTAAACATACACAACTCATCTTAAATCAATCTAATGAACAAACCTAATCTTTTTCATACCATACCATGAAATGAGTAAAAACACAAAAACAGGGAAAGATAAATAGGTATATAAATATAACAAAGTGTAATTAATTCACTCAATTACACATTTATATCAAACATGCAAGATTCTTGACAAAACACACAATCCAAACCAAAACCGAAAGACAGATTATAATCAAACAAATAACAGGAAACAAGATCCAAGAAAAAACCCACTTGATGCTGCCATGTACTGCTGCAATATATTCAAATTGGTTTATTTTTAAAATTTTGAATTTGTTTATTCTACTGTTACAATTATTTTTATTGAGTTGAAAAAGATTTTTGAAGTAATACATCTGATCCAAGCTTCTTAGCTTGAATTTGAAACCTTAAAATTAAGATTGCTAGGAATTGAAAGCACATCACATAAATAATTACTTGCCCTTTTTAAAATTACAGAAAAAAGCTACTCACAGTTGGTAGATTGGTTTTGTTGCTCCAAAATAATTTAACCAACATGTGTTAGAGTTAGCAAGAACCCAGAAAGTCCCACAACACACATCACCCACTTCAATACTTCATTCAATAACTATACCATAACTTAAAAAAAGAAACTACTAAATCATAAAAGAAAACCAGCAATACCCAGAACCATTTCTGACAAAATAAATCAATTTTTACACTAACATATGCCAAAAGAACAGTATTTGAACAACCAAACTTGTTGTGCAGCATAAAACTTGAACAAATCAACCTTTAAAAACTAAAGCAAATCAACTTTCAACACCATCCCGCTAACGTGCATCAGAACAAAAAGCAAATGAACCCACTTCACAATCCAAGAACTAAAGCAATAAAAATAATTCATCAATGAAACTACTCAGTCATATAAGTCATAAGAGAACCAACAATACACCAAATAAAAAATCACATTTTTGTTGGTGTAATTATTTATGGTAAATTACATGATCTACAGATAGTTGTAGTTGCTAACAAATATAATCTCGCTACAAACAATCTATTTTAACTCTCTGCTCAGGAAAAATTATCAAGATTTTAAAAAAAAAAAAACGAAAGGGAAAATTACAAAATCCAAACACTAACTCACTCAACAACAACAATAGGTAATAGAAATATATAGCAGTAGATAGTGCAAGAAAAATGAAAAGGGGGAGGAGATCTGACCTGTAGAAATGGATCTTGGTCGACGAGAAGAGAGATTAGGGCTCCAGCGGACTGAATCGGTCGACGGCAAGCAAGGGTTTGTTGTCAGCGGCGTGAGAGCAGATCTGCGGCCAAAAAAAAAAATGATAAAATAAAGAAAGGAGAAGAAGAAAGTAAGAAGAAGATGATGACAAGAGAAGAGGAGAAGTTACCTGACGGTGAACGGCCGTCCAACGGCGGCAAGAGAAACAAATGGTGATGCGGTTAGGTGAGAGAGACATTGCTGGTTCGGTTTTGGGATAAGGTGTAGGGCGTTGGTTCAGCCATGGTGTGGTGGTGTTGTGGGAGAAAGACATTGCTGGTTTGGGTGAAGACAGGTTGGTTGGTCATGATTTTAAGGCTGAGGCTGAGGCTGAGGCTGGGTGGCGTGAGTGATTTTGTAAAATAGATGTGATATTATTTGATTCAGAAGAATGAGGCAAAACAGAGGTATGGGAGGTGTTGGGAAGAACTGATCAAAGGGTCGTCCTCCAGCCCTCTCTCATGTGTGTTATATAGACAGGTATGTTTACTACTGAAATGGATTTGAGAGAAAAAAACAGAGAGAGCATTGTGAAACAGAGAGACAGAGAGAGGGTATCCAATGAAACCATAATAAACCCACAATTAAGCTATGCACACATTCATGATGGTTGAAACCGTCATTTACTTCAGGTTCTGCTATTAATCAATAATGATGGCAAATTCAATGCAACCAACTTAAAGGCTAACAAAATATCTGAAAATCAAGCTGCAGAGACAAACCTATTAATGACTCAACTACCCCATTCATAACTCAACAACCGGTCCATTTCACCATTTCAAACTCACCACCACCATATATATAATCCAATTTAGAGAATGATTTTGAATTTGATAATTCAATGTTCAGTTCCAATTTGAAAGAGAAACAATACTACTAACAATGAAGCTGATTTCGGAAATGGTGATACATGAGCTGATATCAATAACAATAATAATAAAGCTAATTTTGGAAATGGTGATGTATGAGCTGACATCAACATCAATAATACTGAAGCTGATTTCGAAAATGGTGAGATAAATCTGATATCAACCGTGTGGGGATGACATCAACTAGAATCCTCAAGCACAACATTCAAAATGAAAAAAGTTGATTTTTAGTTTTATTTATTATACGGATATATTACATATAATATAATATTATCAAATAATTTTTTATCAAAATCTTTTAGGTGTTGTCCAAAATTAGAGCTCCAAAAAGGGAGAGAAAAGTCACATCATATGAAAAATTTGCCCCTTTATCGTAAGAATCTTAGATACAGATCGAATCATAAATATCTTAACCTATACGAATTAGTGTCTTAGGCTGGTGGTGCCACCAGCAATATGCAATCGAAGAAGTTGCTTTGTGTGTGTGTGTGTGTCAGTTGCATTTCACCATTAGACAACTCATCAATATAAATAAATAGCATATCGGTTGATGCTACACTATATATATATATGTATGTGTGTCTAGAAACAACTAATTAACTATGTTGACATGTAAATGTGCAGATAAAAAATGCATGTTACCTTTATAAAATTATCGCCTTCTACGAATAAGTGAATTGTTACTATTTCTATAGTTCTATTTGAGTTAATTAAATTCAGTATATGTAGCACATGATCCGAGTTAGCAACCCATCAAATAATTGTAATATTTTTGTGTTATTCAGTATCCATTCAAGATTATTTAAGATTCATTTCCTATTACAAACATTAAAATCGATTTTATTTGTATTTATGCAAATAAGTTAGTAGTAGTAGTATAGTACAACTTCTAACACCATCTATCTATTTATATCACTCTCGTGAATATTTTTATTACCTATTAATTAAAATCATAATCTTAATAATTCCATCCATTTATCATACCTCGTGACTTTGTAATTTTTATGTTCTTCCATTCATGTCTAAAGAGAATCAAATCTATTAACTTTCACATTGTTCTCATTTCTTAACCACATTTGGAAGGTGTATGGGTGGCATGCATTAAAGATGTGGTCCAAATACTGACTTTGTTGTGAAATAATCAAACCATTCTTGTTTTTATGAGAAATATCATCTTGTCATTGGAAAATGCCAAAGCTTCAATTGTTAGAAGGGAAAATCCTGATTTCCCCCTGTAGTTTAATATAATCGCTAATTACCCCCTATAGTTTTTGAAAATATTATTTTACCCCTTCTATTAACTCTGTTAATGAGAGTTGATTTCTGACTATAATAGTGAGTGAAAAGACCAAACTGCCCCTCAACACAGTAATCATCCAAAACACAGAAACCTTTAACACAGAAACCGTCCAGAACAGCATCATCATCCATCATCCAACCCAAACACATTCACTCATTTCTATTCAACCAAACCATCATCAAAGACTATAGCAACATAACACAAACAACATCATCAAAAAAACACAACAGCAACATAACCAAAAAAAACCAAAACAAAAAAAAATTCTGGGTTGGGTTTCCGCCGCCAGAAACCGATCTGGGTCTGGGTTTTTGCGTCGAAAACCCAGATGCAATCTGTCTGAAACCTAGCTTTGAATCTGGGTTTCCAACGAAAACCCAAAGATTTGATCTGGATTTGGGTTTCCGGACACGAAAACCCAGCTTCGATCTGGGTTTTCGACGGAAACCCAGAGATCTGATCTGGATCTGGGTTTCCGCGACGGAAACCCAGCTTCGATGATGTGAACCCCGTATATATCGATACGACACCCACAAGCAAATTGAAACACAACCCCAAGAAAGATAATTCAGATTTAAAGAAATCTTTAACCCGTTGATTAATGAATCAAGAATCAAAGATATAACGACGCCACTCCCAAGAAAGGGATAAGAATGTGAGAGATAAGTCAAGGTTGATAAATCAAGAACAAATCTTGATGCAATTCTCAAAGTTCACAAGAGAACAATGGAGAAAAATTATATCTTTTATTCAATTGACAACTGATTGAAAAGTTAGGTTTAATAAGCCTTTTATAGGCATACAATCCTAAATCTTATTGGAAACTAAATAAAACCCTATTTTTAATTGACTTTGACTCTTTGACTTTTTGACTTTGACTTTGACTCTTTCCTAAACACACCCATATTGGGCTTTTTAATGACTCAACCTCCTAATTAAAACTTAATAAATTAAACTAAATTAAAAACAATCCCATAATACAAATTAGGCTCAATGTAAATCAATTAAATAAATAATAGCCTAATTGCATTATAATCGACACCCAAGCCTCAACATTTCTTCAAGGTTGATGTTCTTAGACTTGTTCTTGAACTTGAATAATATTTTGAAGTCTTGATGTTCCCTCCAAGTTGTCCAAGTCATGTTGTGCAAGACTCTTGGCCCAAATATTTTGAACGAGCCCATTTAAAGCTTCCTTCATCCTTTTAGCTCGAGCCCTCGTCATAGGTCCTCCATTGATGCTCAAAGGATCCATAAACTTTGTCATAGGTCCTCCATTGATGCTCAAAAGATCCATAGGCTTGCTTCCTTGGTTTCCATCATTCCCCCTCTCCTCAAAAGGATTTGTCCTCAAATCGGAACCTACATCAAAATCAAAAGGAGAAAGATCAGAAACATTAAAAGTAGCACTAACATTATACTCACCTGGCAAATCGATCTTGTACGTGTTGTCATTGATACGTTCAAGCACTTGGAATGGACCATCTCCACGCGGCTGCAACTTCGATTTCCGTTGAACAGGAAACCTCTCCTTGCGCGTATGCACCCAAACCCAATCTCCCGGTTCGAACACAATTCTCTTTCGCCCCTTGTTAGCTTGAGTAGCATATTGCTCAGTCCGCCTCTCGATATGTTGCCTAACTCTCTCATGCAATTGCTTAACAACCTCAACTTTCTTCTTACCATCCAAATTAACTCTTTCCTCCATAGGTAAAGGTAGCAAATCCAAATGAGTAAGTGGATTGAACCCATACACAACTTTGAATGGTGAACAACCAGTGGTTGAATGCACACTCCTGTTGTAAGCAAACTCGATATGTGGCAAGCAATCTTCCCAATTCTTCAAATTCTTTTGGATAATGGAACGCAACAAAGCACCTAAAGTTCTATTAACCACCTCCGTTTGTCCATCAGTTTGCGGATGACAAGTAGTAGAAAACAATAACTTTGTTCCTAGCTTCCCCCACAAAGTCCTCCAAAAATGGCTTAAGAACTTTGAATCTCGATCTGAGACAATGCTCTTCGGCACTCCATGAAGTCGAACAATCTCCTTGAAGAATAAGTCAGCAATATGTGTGGCATCATCGGTCTTGTGACATGGTATGAAATGAGCCATCTTTGAAAACCTATCAACCACAATAAATACCGAATCTCGGCCCTTTTTGGACCTAGGTAAACCCAATACAAAATCCATTGAAATATCAATCCAAGGTTCACTAGGTATAGGCAAAGGTGTATACAAACCATGGGGTAAAACTTTAGACTTAGATTTTCTACCTGTTATGCACTTCTCACACATTCTCTCAACATCTCTCTTCATGTGTGGCCAAAAGAAATGCTCATCTAACACATTCAAAGTCTTTCTAACACCAAAGTGTCCCATTAAACCTCCTCCATGTGTTTCTCGAACTAGCAACTCTCTTATAGACCCTTGAGGAATGCACAATCTACTCTCCCTAAACAAATACCCTTCATGTCTATAAAATTTACCAAATGCACCTTTCTCACAAGCAACATACACAGAAGTAAAATCAGGATCATTCACATACAAATCTTTAATATGTTCAAACCCTAACAATCTTACATTCAAAGTAGAAATCAAAGTATACCTGCGAGATAATACATCAGCTACAATATTTTCCTTTCCCTGTTTATACTTGATCACGTAAAGAAACGTTTCTATGAACTCCACCCATTTAGCATGCCTCCTACTCAACTTACCTTGTCCTTTCAAATGCTTCAAGGACTCATGGTCAGTATGGATTACAAACTCCTTAGGCCACAAATAATGTTGCCAATTTTCTAAGGCCCTAACTAAAGCATACAACTCTTGGTCATAAGCAGGATAATTCAACGATGCTCCACTCAATTTCTCACTAAAATAAGCTATAGGACGCCTATCTTGCATAAGAACAGCCCCTATACCTATTCTCGATGCTTCACACTCAATCTCAAATGTCTTAGAGAAATCAGGTAATGCAAACAATGGTGCAAAACATAATCTATTCTTAATCAAATCAAATGCATGTTGTTGCTCACTTTCCCATTTAAAACCCACACTCTTTTTCACAACCTCAGTTAATGGTGCAACTATGGTGCTAAAGTCTTTAACAAATCTCCTATAAAAACTAGCCAACCCATGAAAGCTATGCACTTCACTAACATTTCTAGGTCTAGGCCACTCCTTAATAGCCTTAACCTTCTCTTCATCTACTTCTATTCCTTCTGCCGTAACAACATAGCCCAAAAATACAATCTTATCAGTGCAAAAGGAACACTTTTTCAAATTAGCATACAACTTTTCTTTTCTTAACACATCAAGCACACAATGCAAATGCCTAACATGTTCATCTATGCTCTTGCTGTACACTAATATATCATCAAAGTAGACCACAACAAATTTTCCAATGAAAGAACGCAAAACATGATTCATTAATCTCATGAAAGTACTAGGTGCATTAGTTAAACCAAAAGGCATGACTAACCACTCATACAAACTATGTTTCGTTTTAAATACAGTTTTCCATTCATCTCCTTCTTTCATTCTAATTTGATTATATCCACTTTTAAGATCAATCTTAGAAAACACACAAGATCCATGCAATTCATCCAACATGTCATCTAATCTAGGTATGGGATGTCGATACTTAACTGTAATTTTGTTGACAGCTCTGCAATCGATGCACATACGCCAAGTCCCATCCTTCTTAGGCACAAGTAATACTGGTACGGCACATGGACTCATACTCTCCCTCACATGCCCCTTTTTCATCAACTCTTCAACCTGCCTTTGAAGCTCCTTTGTCTCCTCGGGATTGCTTCTATATGCTGGTCGATTTGGAATTGAAGCTCCGGGTATGAAGTCAATTTGATGTTTTATTCCCCTTTTTGGTGGCAATCCATCTGGTATGTCCTCAAGGAATACATACTTGAAATCCTACAAAAGAGTTGTAACAACATTAGGCAAAAACAAATCAAGGTCAGAGTTAGAAAAATAAGCATCTTTGTACAAAAGTACAAACATTTGCTGCTTGGCTAGAAAAGCAACCTTCACATCGCTCCCTTTGGCATAGACACTCATTTTCTTTTTCTCACTTTTCTTCCTCTCATTTTCTCATTTACACTCAAGTGTTTTGTGACTCTTTCTCTGACACTCAACTCTCTTTCTCTCGACCTCACTAGTGTTTGAACTCTCAGTCTCTCTTCTTCCCTCGCTCTCTTTCTTTTACTCACTCTCTCTTATCCTCACTTGATCTTCATACACCTGTCTAGGTGTTAATGGTACAAGAGTGATTGTTCGTCCATTCATAGTAAAAGAATATCTATTCTTAAACCCATCATGTATTACTCTCTTATCATATTGCCATGGACGACCCAAAAGCAAGTGCCCCGCGTGCATAGGTACGACATCACATAACACCTTATCTTTGTACCTACCAATAGCAAAGGAGACTAGCACCTGTTTTGTCACCTTAACTTCTCCACAATCATTCAACCACTGTAACTTATATGGTTAGGATGTTTTGAAGTAGGTAAACTCAATTTCTCCACTAATTCGTTACTAGCAATGTTAGTGCAGCTACCCCCATCAATGATCATACTACAAACCTTATCCTTGATATGACATCTAGTATGGAAAATATTATCACGTTGCACCTCATCATCTTCCTTCACTTGCACACTTAGAACACGTCTTGCCACTAGCAATTTTCCATCTGCGGGATACTCAATTTCAACATCACTAGCATCTTCTAACGGTGACATTTCATCATCATCACTCTCCCCGTCGGTCTCTATATCTCCATCCTCTCTTAGGATCATAGTTCGCTTATTAGGATATTGCGAAGCTATGTGACCTCTTCCCAAACACCCGAAACATTGGATATCCCTATTCCTGCCTTGTGTTGCCATGGGCTTGCCCTTATCATGGCTGCTTTCCCTACCCTCCTTAGGCTTAGCACTCTCGGCCTTAGGCTTTTATGATGACCTATCTTCTTTTCTACTCCAATTCGATTTCCAAGTGGATGTGGAACCCGAATTTCTACCATATCGTGACATTGAACCCTTCCTTTTGAGTTGTTTCTCCACTTTCATAGCCATATGGACCAAGTCCTCAAGCTCCACATAATGTTGCAACTCAACAATATTGGCAATGTCTTCATTCAAGCCTTGCAGAAATCGCGCTATAGTAGCCTCTCTATCTTCCTCAATATTGGCTCTAACCATGGCTATCTCCATCTCCTTGTAGTAATCCTCCACACTTTTAGAACCCTTGGGTAAGGCTTTGTAATCGCCGGTATAATTCCCTATAGTATGACCTAGGAACAAACCGCTTCCTCATAACAGTTTTCATCTCACCCCAAGTGTTTATAGGACGTTCCTCGTTTCTTCTTCTATTTTGCACTAATTGTCCCCACCAAACCACGACATAATCTACAAACTCGACGGCAGCTAACTTCACATTCTTCTCCTCGAAAAAGTTATGACACTCAAAGACCAACTCTACTCGCTTCTCCCACTCTAGATACACATCAGGATCAGTCTTCCCATGAAAAGAGAGTATCTTTATCTTAATGCTACTAAGATCCTTATCTAGTTTATCGGGCCTATCATCACATCTTCCTCTCTCATTCACATCTCCATAGTACCTATTATCTCCGTTACCTTTACGACCACCTCTACCACCTCTAATTCTGCCCCTATTAGCATTAGTAGAAATGTCATCTCCTTCTAACTCTTCCCCATGTAAATCAACCCCTAATTCATCATTGACACCATGTAAATCTGGAGTTCTCCTTTGCGGATCTCTATGCAATCTAGCTATGGCAACATCTTGCCTATTCATTTGATCCCTAAAATCCATAAACACCATGTTCATCCTCTCAAATTGTTGTTGCATTGCCTTGAGCATGAACGATACATCTATATTTTCTCCTCCTTCCACTTCTTTACTTTTATCTAAAGACATGTTTAACACCTGAAAAGAATGTTAGTAAAGAAAATAATTCACACACTCCCTCACGTGTTTATCACTCGGCACTCTTGATTTAACTCAACACTCTCTGTCCACACTCAAACTTTTCTCACCAAGTTTTTTTATAGAACTAATTGATCACAACAAGGTCACCCTTGAAATAATCACCCTTGACAAATCTCAACAAAGAAAAGAATGCACACAAGGAATACGAATGAAATAAGGACCAACAATAACACGAGAATGTCGAATAACAGAAAGCAATATGATTTTCAAGAAAGATTTGAAAACCGTAAAGGTCTTGAATTGCAATTAAGGAGAATTAATATCAACTCACTTCAATCCTAGTAATTTATGGCGTTCAATTTTTTTTTTTGGCACTTTTTTTTTCTGGGATTTTTTTTTTCTTTTAATACTGTTTTTTTTTTTCCTTTTCTTTTTTTGTTTCTCTTTTTCTTTTTTTTTTTTTTGACTCAAACTAGAACGCACACAAACTAAATTGAATGTAAATTATGGATTGAATCAATAGAATTCTTAATGTTACTTTCCAATCAAGAAATTATTATCAATCAAATCTTCAATCAAGAATCCAAATTAATGAATCAAGAAACATCAAGAAACAAATATATTGATATATGATGCACAAGAAACAAAACCAAACAGAATTAATTAAGATGGGTGGGACATGCAGATTCACAAAACAAAGAAAGAACAATTCTTATATGTGATGCACGTGCAGATAGCAGATCAAAGAAGAAAAATTGATGTTGTGGCAATTCTTGGATGGTTATTTGCAGCAATATTATGATGCACAAATTTCAAAACCAGAAGAGAATAACAAATAAAGATTAATGTGCAGCTATTCTGGGTGATGTTAATGATGCACGTGCAGTGCAAAAGTAAAGAGCAAAATATATCCAATGATGGCTTCTATTTGTGATGCGTATTATTACGCAAAAATCAAGAAACAATAATCTAAACAAATTGTTGGTGTGCAGACTCAAAAGTCAAAGAATGATTATATGAATAAAAGTCACGGCCAATAATTGTGATCGCACTTTAAGATGAGAACAAACACAGATTTTAGGCGTGCATGATATTGCGGCAAATCAAGAAAATCAAGAAAAGAATAGTGACTTGCGGCAATTGTAACAAAAATCAGAAAATAAGAAAATAAACTGATAAACCAAACCTGAATTAATTAACCAAAGCTTTGATAACAACTGATGCGAACCTCGTATATATCGATACGACACCCACAAGCAAATTGAAACACAACCCCAAGAAAGATAATTCAGATTTAAAGAAATCCTTGACCCGTTGATTAGCGAATCAAAAACCAAAGATATAACGACGCCACTCCCAAGAAAGAGATGAGAATGTGGGAGATAAGTCAAGGTTGATAAATCAAGAACAAATCTTGATGCAATTCTCAAAGTTCACAAGAGAACAATGGAGAAAAGTTAAATCTTTTATTTAATTGACAACTGATTGAAAAGTTAGGTTTAATAAACCTTTTATAGGCATACAATCCTAAACCTTATTGGAAACTAAATAAAACCTTATTTTTAATTGACTTTGACTCTTTGACTTTTTGACTTTGACTTTGACTCTTTCCTAAACACACCCATATTGGGTTTTTTAATAACTCAACCTCCTAATTAAAACTTAATAAATTAAACTAAATTAAAAACAATCTCATAATACAAATTAGGTCCAATGTAAATCAATTAAATAAATAACAGCCCAATTGCATTATAATCGACACCCAAGCCTCAAGATTTCTTCAAGATTGATGTTCTTAGACTTGTTCTTGAACTTGAATAATATTTTGAAGTCTTGATGTTCCCTCCAAGCTGTCCAAGTCATGTTGTGCAAGACTCTTGGCCCAAATATCTTGAACGAGCCCATTTAAAGCTTCCTTCATCCTTTTAGCTCGAGTCATCGTCATAGGTCCTCCATTGATGCTCAAATGATCCATAGACTTGCTTCCTTGGTTTCCATCATTCGATCTGGGTTTCGACAGAGAGTTGGGTTTTCATCGGAAACCCAGATCTGGGTTTCCTACTGCCGAGAGAGAATAAGAAGAAGAAGAAGAAGAAGAGAGAAAGAGAGAAAGGAAGAAGAAGAAAAAGAAGAAAGAGAGAAAGAGAGAGAGTGGAGATTTTTTTTTTAATTTTAAACTTTTTTTAATAGTTTTGATCACCACCGTCCATTTTAAAGATGGACGGTGGAGATTTTTTTTAAATTTTTAAATATTAAATTATTATTTTATTAAATATTTATTTTTATATTTTATTTTACTTGGACAGTTTTATCCTTTCATATTAACGGTCAACTGTTCATTTTTAATGTTCAAATTGACGGTAAGGGATTTTTTGGATATTTTAATAAACTATAGAGAGTTTTTTATCCATTTTATAAATCAATAAGGGGGATGTTAGTGATTTTTTAAAATAAGGGAGGATTTTGACTATTTCATTAAACTACAGGGGGAATTGGGATTATCCCTTGTTAGAAAGCTAGTGAAACCAACAGGACTGTCCCTACTCTCGTGAATGACTAACGACGCGGTAACTGGGAAAAGTACATTCTTTGTCACTGGAAAGAAGCTTTTCAGTGCAGCAGAGATCTATATATGTTGTCCACTCACAGCAATTAAATATTAACGTGTCAGATAAAGTTACGTGTAATTATTTATTTACACCATGGGTGTGTACGTGAGTGTGCATGTTATACATACGACGGAAGAATGCGTTGCCCATAACAATTTCAAGTTGTTTACTTTTATTTTTGAAATATTGAGTTTTTTGAACCCCCGATTGAAATCAAATAAACGTAAATTAGTCATATATAATATGTCATATATAATATAACCATGTCGGATAAACGTAGTTGCATAACTCCACTCACTTATATTATAATAATATAAATTTACTTTTATTTCATTTCTTTTATCATCATTTTATCTTTAAATTGAAACTATGGAAAAGTTCAATAATAAAAAAAACCACACATGATCCA
This sequence comes from Nephelium lappaceum, assembly GCA_021234005.1. Taxonomy (NCBI): domain Eukaryota; kingdom Viridiplantae; phylum Streptophyta; class Magnoliopsida; order Sapindales; family Sapindaceae; genus Nephelium; species Nephelium lappaceum. Next base: position 5,622,012 of record CM038000.1, on the reverse strand, counting down.
TTCTCACGTTTAAAAATCTTACCAAACAATTGCAAGATTATGCAAGATCTCAAATCTTTTATTTGTTTTCTAGTACTTTGGTTGCATTTCGTGCTCTCAAATTGATGGTCATAATTTTAATCTAAAGTAGCACTTAATTCATTTTTCAATTCACTTGTTTTTTTTTCTCTTGTAATTATTAAGGTTTTATTGTTATAAAATAAAAAGTTTTGGGTGTGAATCTGGTACGAATTAAAATAGAAAAACAAAATCTATAGCTATTGTGATAAAGAAACAACAATCAAACATCTTCCCACAGTCACATAATTTCTTTTTCATAATAATATGTTTTGAAGTGTAATGTTGTTAGGCCTCATCCTATTCTATTTTTGACACCCCATGTACAATTGTGGAGTAGTAATTATTTAGTAAAAATTTTCTAGAATCGAGATATATATATGTATAGAAATATATATAATTTATTTATATAATTGTATAAAATCGGTTTATTAATCAGATCATGATTTATATAATTTATTTATCATCTCTAAACTTCAGTGTTCTTATGTCTCTTAGACTATATATAGAATTTCAGTAATAATATTAAAAGTGTCAAAATTATACTATCCACATAATTTTTCATACAAAATTTTGTACCTGATAATTTATGCATCAATAAAAGTCCTTAAAAAAAAAAAGAATATATATTCACTTATAAACCGATTTAGCCATATATGAACTTCAGTTTATCGGTATCAGTCCATCAATAAGAACTCTCTTTAAAGAAAATGATATCGTCATACAAGGACATGCAGGTCAATAGTACTGTAATCATATATAATCGCATATAATGTAAAATTAGTTTTATATATCCTTTCTTTGCGATTTCATTTTACATCACATGTGGTTAAATATAGTTTTACAAAGGGAAAAATTAATAATGTATGAACTTGTAAAATATATATTAATAATGCTTCATTACAAAAACAGTCTTTATGAACTTGTAAAATGAGCAGAGCATTTATAATGTGATGTGTCCAATAGTGCTGACTTAGTCCACCAATCGGACACTAATGCATGGTTCATCATTCAAGTTTTTTGATGTTTTGGTTCTTTGTAGAGTGGAAGACTCTGGAAAGAATATTTCTCTGGTCTTCAACCAATCTGGCTACTTATTTCTTTCTTTATAATTTAGAAAGAGAATAAAAATAAACTAAATCTTAAACACTTAGTTTTAATAATGTTAAGGTATTATTTGAATTTTTCAAATTGTAATTAGAGTTTGCATGAAGGATCTTGACAGTTGAGATTAAAAAATTTACACTATGAGAAAGGTATGCAAGCAATTATTATGTGAAAAATACGGGTTGGTAGTGATTGTTGACTACTGGAGCAAGGATTCTCTTTTATTTATTTATTTATTAATCTTTTAATAATTTAGTAATATATTAATATTTTAAAAAGTAAATGAACAAAATTGATTGACTTTTTCTCTCTCATTCATTACTCAAACTTGAATTCCTCTTATAAAAAGTTTAATATAATTTCAACATTGACAAAGAATCATTGCTTTGATTACTGACCCACCTATAACGGTTTTAGTTAAATTTATACCTTCTATTGATTTATACTTTTATTTGAGTATATTTAAAATTTATAATTAGTCATTGACAAAAAAAAAAACCACAAAACAAAACAAAAGTACATACTTAGCACTTATTGCTAATGAAGTTATATCACCAAATCTTTAAAAATTCAAACAGAATTCATATTAATTAGTAGAAATTAGATGGATCTACAAGTTGTGTATTGAAGAAAATGAAAGGAAGATTTCACAGAGTATCATCCATATTAATGAAATGCTATCAGAATATCATCCATGTTAATAAAATTGATATTATTTATTGTGGATATTCAAGAATTGAAATTTTTGAAAGGATTGTTATCCTTAATGCCTTAGTTTGAATTATTAATTGAACGCCAAACAAATAATCATCATTCATTCTAAATTAGGTAAATTACCAAGAAAGTTTTAGAATTTTTTAAAATTTCAAGTGGTTTGATATCTAGCCTTTTGTTTTGTTTTGTTTTTGTTTTTGTTTTTTTTTTTTTACCAAATCAGTCTCTTTTTTTTTTTCTACCAATTTCAATGGTCGATCTCCTCCCAAGGAGGAGATAGCAGATTCGGCTTCTCCAATCAATGAGACCGCAAACTTAATTTCCTCCATTAAGGGGAGATCGACTAGTGATCTCTTTTACTAGAAAGAGATCAGCGGGTGATCACATCCCTATGGAGGAGATTTGGTGAAACTATGCTGTCATAGGTCACCTCCATCCATTGTGCTAGAGGATACTATTTTTAAAAATTATTTTGAAATTTGTGTCTTTAAACTAATTTATTTTTTTTTAAATAAATATTTTTCACTCCACTTCCACCTGCAAAGAGGAGGGCTGCTCATCTTATGAACTCGGAAGATATACAATCATTGAACTGATTTGATTTGATCTATATAAGTTATGTTAATGGTTCAATAATACATGAATTGGACCAGCTTTCCGTGTTTAGCTCTTTGTAGTGGAACATAGCTATTAGAAAGTACGTATTCATATATGTAATATGAATTGGAAATATCATATTATGGAAATATTTATCCACACATTTTTTCAAATGCTGAAAAAATCTTGGAAAAGTATGGGCCGGAAATGATATGTTTAACAATCTTTTCAATCTTTTTTTTTTTCAAAAAGACTTATCAATTGAAGTCCACCTTAGATATGTCATCAATCACTAGATGCAGCTCTAGATAATGTCATTTTAACATCCATAAGTTGGTTCATTGACTTCCTGTACTTATACAATCAATTAACCAAAATTATTATCTTTTTATTGGTGTTTAATTTGATATTGTCATTGGCATGACCAATATTTCAGTGCTTAAGCCTTCACTCTCTTGAACTTTTTACTATAACAATAACAAATTGCAATGTATTTGGTTTTAGTTAGTACACAATTTTTACTTTTACTTTGACAATTTCATAGGGAGCAAATATAGTTACATCTAATCACATGTAAGTAACTTGCAAACTAGTCATCGTTGTCCTAATATTTTATATAAGATTTACTGCATCTATTATAGTAGTCAGTGAGCTATCAATACTTGGACGGTATTCAAATACTTTACTTAGGGGATTATGAGTAAACTTTGGGGCACTCCCTGTCTCCCATTTTGAGGGTTGGTAATTTTCATGTCTTAATTACTCTGCATATTTCCTAGTTGTTAGTAACTATCAGCCCTTGGTAAATGTAGATCACAGAATAAATACATACATAATTACATAAAAGCACATATGAACCCAGGATTCTTGGGACAAAGCAAACTTTGATATTAATAACCATTAGACTCAAAAGTTTAGGTTCTATAATGCTAATAACAACCAATTTCAAGCAGATTGGCAAATAACTTTTTCCTTTTCCAGGCCAAGGACCTTGTTTAAAAAGCTCTTATAATAAGTTGTTTTTATAATATATTAAGAGTTGAATTTTGCATGCAAGTGCATCATAATGTGTAATCACAATAGTTACACATGCTGGAAACATTTGAATTAAATAACATTATCTGCTTATGGCATCATGAACATAGTAAGGAGAAAAAAAAATTGACTCAATCCTCGAATGTTAAATTCATTATTGTACTTAAACTGTATTGACCAATGAGCCTGAAGAAACTGAAATGGAAATGGAGATGTTGCAGTATTTGATATTTTTTATGTCTTACTGGCACCGTTGCTCTTACTGTAATTCTGCAGGCTTGATGCCGAGAATCAATCAGGTTTCAATATTTTATTTTCCAATTATCAGTTTTCATTATTTTTCACAAACTATATATATTATGAGTTCTTCTCTTACTTTTCTGTCTTCATTTCTCTCTCAGGATTCATCAGCATAGATTGTGGAGCACCGAAAGATTCCAAATATACAGACGGAATAACAGGAATGAATTACAATTCCTATGAAACATTTGTGGGACACTGGTGTAAGCAATAATATATCACCTGAAGGCAACAGCAACACCAATGCTGCTTAAAAATTTGTGGAGATAGCCATGTCATGTGTACGACCAACTACAGTTGAAAGACCAGACATAAGTCTTGTACCGTCAGAACTAAAGGAACGTTTGACTATAGAGGTAGCTTCCAGGAGAAGTTGGATGACAGAAAGCAGCAACACAGGATCAAGCTATTTACTTGAAAAACCTTGTCTGGATACTGGTATCGAAATTGCTCCCGGTACTCTGGTAGCCTGTGTTCTGTCATCCGATCCTCTGAAAAAATTGCATTGTTGTGCAGAGTTCATCCATGCAGTTGACGCAGCACAAAGTCTATCAATTATGAATAACAAATTCATAATTTGAGGCTTCATTTTATATATGTTTCCAAAAAAAGCTAACACATGTCGAAATCAAATGTGCAAAGCTAGAGTACTAGCATCATGGTTGCTAATCATCAACTCAGCTTTGGAGATATATGGTTTGACTCATGTCAACAATCTAAAATTTCAGTAAATAATTTATACTTATTCTTTGAATACATCATTACATAATTTTTTTGTATTTTGAAAAAATAAATATGATTTTTAAAACCGTAACATGTGCCCTTAAGATGAGATTGGTCTAGTCTAATACTTTCATCATAAATGTTATGAGTTCCAGTTACCTTTTTCTTTCCTAAATCTCGTATCTACAGCAATAGTTAATATATATACATATATATGTATACGCTTTTAATCTTTCCTTTCAATAAAATAATTATGCAACTCTTTGAAATTATCTTAGTTGAAATTGAATTTTGCTTCGTTTAAATATAGATAGGGAACAATATGCTAGGCATTTGAATTTTCTTTCTTGTTTGTGAAAATGTGATTGTAAGATTTCAAAGAAATGGTACATAAATTTCTAGTCTTTCCATGTCATTAGCAACGTAGCTGAAAGTTCTCAAATTTGTATCCCCTAGAAATATAATTGTCTATCTGGTGGAGCATATTGGGCAAGTTTCAGGACTCTGTTACAAAGAGAAACAGAAACAAGTTTAGCATGGTCCTAAACATAATATTATTAATATGCAATGGACTTAGTGAAGTAATTACACATTAACAGGGAAAAAAAAACAGAAAGTTGAACTGAAAAGCCTCATCCACTAGAAAATTATTGTCTCTATTATGAAAGACGAACGATAGAGTGTCAAACACGGAGCTATAGTGTGTCAAACACGGAGCTCCATTAATTCATTATTCATGTGGCTAGACTTTATTGGATGGATGGAAACTTACATATAGATCATACCTGTCAATTCTACTCAGAAACACTTACAATCAGCTAGCTAGTAAACCCATGAAAATGAAATTACAAGTGCCGTTCGATTTGGCGATGACTCATGCATGTGCAACCCGCAGCACTGTAAATTCTCCGCAACAGTAGACACTTAAAATCAGCTCACTAAGCCCATGAAAATGAAATGACAAGCACCTTTCCAGTTGGTGACAACTCAAAGCACAGGACTCAGTGGACTTGAGCTATTTTAAGCCTGGTCTAACTCATTGTGGGCTCCATTTCTTCAGGTTATAACAAAAAGTATATGTCAATCCAACCGGCCATGACTTGCATGCAGCTTAAAAGTCAAGCATTGTATGGCGTGTAAAAGGTGTAACCATTTGTATTTATTACCATGCATAAATATATTAATGCCGTACGTTTATAAAGATTTGAGTGGTCCGTAATATAGGAAAAACACATGCATCTGCAAGAAAACAAAACGGTTTTTTTTTTTAATATATAAATTGCACACAGAAAATTACAGGAAGTGTTGCCCATTCAACACGTCTTGACAAATCTTGTGTATTATAGAAAGTTACAAGTCTACGTTATAAGTGTCTGAAGTCACAATCAAATCTGCTCAAGTCTTTGTCTTCAATCTTCATAAATAAGGGTTGTATTTTTAATGTAATAATTCTAATCCCTTGAGAAAAGGTAATTACCCAATAAGTGCTGAATTTTTTAAAAAATTTCAAGTAGTTTGTGACTTTTTTCATTTTTGATCAAATTGGTCTCCATGTTTTCCATAAATATCAATTAAGTTCCTGAATTTTTAGAAGTGATCAAATTAGTCTCTCATATGGTCAAACCATTATTTGGTCTCCATATTTTTAAAGAATCAATTTAGTCCCTAACTTTTTTAAAGTGACTAAATTAGTCTCTTTATATGGTCAAACCATTGTTAACTTTAACTGTTAACTTTGACAATTTTAATGAAAAGAAAAAAGTATCCTTTATTTGCCTTATTTGAGTTAATTTAATTTCTTTGGTGTATAAATACTGCTTTGCCTGAATTTATCAATAGAATTACAATAAAATCAAAATATTCTTCTACTAAAATATCAATTTTAAGAGTAATATTTAGATAATTAATAAAAATTCTAAATATATTTTTGTTGGAGAAAAGTCTAATTTACCTTTTATTATAAAAAATTACTAAAAGCTTCAAATCTGTTGTCATCTTCCATGGGATGCCACTCATATTTCCGCTTTCTTTTTGAATTTTTTTTGTTCTTGACTTTTATTATTAAATTTTTCTAATGGGCAAATTGCACAAACCTCCCTTAAGGTTTGATGAAATTGCATAAATATTACTATGTTTGAGTAACTCACACTAACTAACACGGACACTACCTGAGGTTTCAAAAACTCTGCATGAACCTCCCCTATCGTCAGTCAACCATTAGTCAACCACGGCTAAATAAAAAATTTGAAGGGTAAAATGGTCAATTCACAACTAATCAATATTTTAATTAAAAATAATATTTTTAATTACTAAACTAATATTATAATATTAAAAAAAAACCACCATCTTCTCCATCTCTCTCATCTCCATCTTCTACATTTATGAAAATCATCAAATCATTCATTATCATTAAACCAACCAAATCAATTATCATCATCAAACAACCAAATCAAACAAAAATATATCAAAGTCATAAAAATTGAAAATATTAAACAAAAAAAAAAAAAGCTTGGTCTCCATCGCTGGAGACGGCAACGTCTCCAAAGATGGAGACGGTCATCTCCAACCGTCTCCATCCCTGGAGATTACTCCATCAATGGAGACGCCGTCTCCATCGTTTGAGACGCCGTCGTCTCCAGCGATGGAGACGGTTGGTCTCCATGGGAGACCAGATTTGGTCTCCCACAGAGACCAGTTTTTTTAAAATTTTTTTTTAATGTTTTATTTTCAAATTAAATTAAAAAATGTATAATATATTAATTTTAAATTTCTTGAAGAGTATTTTAGTCTTTTTATACGTTTAACGATTGACCATAAGAATTTAACCGTTGTTGATTGACGACAGAGGAGGTTCGTGCAGAGTTTTTGAAACATTAGATAGTGTTCGTACGAGTTATTCAAATATCGTTTATTTTTGTAATTTTATCAAACCTTAGGGGTTTTTTGCAATTTGCCCTTTTCTAATTGTTCTGTTTTTTTAGTTGGGGAAATTACCCACAGCCTACTTGTAAATTTCATATTTACAGGCGTATATAACTTTTTAATGTTTTTACAATGACCTCCCCTGACTAACGGATTGACTGGTTTGACCGTCCATGAATATGGTTAACTGTGTAACAAATATTAAAAGACGAAATTACCCCTCAACAAATTTATTTTTTTAATTTTCTTTTAAAATAAATTTTAAAAACTTTAAATAAATTAAAATAAATTTAATCAGATCTCTACCGTCCATTTGAAAATGGACGATAGAGATTAATTTAAAAAATTAAAAATTTAATTAAAATATTTTTTAATTAGATCTCCACCATCCATCTAAAGATGGATGGTGGAGATTAATTTGAGAAAAAAAAACAAATTTAAAAAATGATTTAAAATAAAAACAACTCTCTCTCATTTCTCTCTCTATTCTTCATCGTCTCTCTTCTTTCTCTCTTCTTCTTCATCATCTTTTTCTTCTTCTTCTTCTGCATCTTCTTCTTCTTCTAACCGGTCACTGTCTCTCTCTTCTCTCTTCTTCTTCTTCTTCTTCTTCTTCTTCTGCTTCTAATCGAACCCAATTCTGGGTTCGAAGGCTTCGAACCCAGAACTGGGTTTTGGTTGGGTTCAAGTCCTCGAAGGTCCTGGGTTGGGTTTGAATCCGTTGGGTTGTTTTTTATTGTTTTGGGGTTGATTATTGGTTGTTTTAGGGAATTTTTTGTGATTGAACACTGATTTTTGTTGATTGATTGATGATGATAAATTTGGGTTGGTGATTGATGTTGATGATTTTGCTGGATTGATGATAATTTTGGTTAAAGATGAGAGGGAGGAGAGATTGAAGATGATTCTCAGTAGAGGTTTTCTATGATTAAAGATGATTTTGGTTGAATATGATTTCAAGGGTATATTGGTAATTTCACTTGGCTGCGAAATCAATTCATGACAATTTGATAGTTCTCAACGGTAATTTCGTCTTTTAACACCTTTTAAACGGTCAAAGAGATTATTTAACGGTCAAATCCAGTCAATCCATTAGTCAAGGGAGGTCATTATAAAAAAATTAAAAAGTTATATACGTCTATAAATATGAAATTTACAGGTAAACTGTGGGTAATTTTCCCTTTTTTAGTTTGAAATTATGGCAGACTTTTAAATGATTGTTGTAGAAAATGATTGGAGGGAAAATTATTTAAGATTTTATTTCCTGTTTATATTTTGTATAATGGGCAATGCCCGGTGTAGAAAAATCATTAACCACGGACAATGCCTATTGTAGAAAATAACTGGATGGAGGGAAATTTTTTTTTTGAATTTTGTTCGTTTCCCACCAACAATAATAATTAATTTATATATGTTTCTTAACTCCCTAAACACTTCCATTCTTTCATTTTCTACACCACTCCAACTTTCTTATCACTCTAATTTCATCTTTTGATCTACATTTTCCTATTTCATCAATTTTACTTCTTTATTTTATAATTTTTTTGAATTAATAAATTAATATATGTTTTGAAGAGTATGTGTTTATTGAGGTCGTGGAATTTGAGAGAATAGTATATGCGATTGTAACAATTTTTTATACAATGAATTTCTTTCTAAGGGTTATGATTTTTTCTTTTATTTTAGAGTTTTATACGTAAATTCTTGTGTTTTAGTAATTGTTATTATTTTTTAATTTATTTCTATGTTATTTATGATATTCCTACATATAACAGGTCTCTAGAGGAGGTTTTGGGAGCCAATTTTCCCAACAAAGTGCTTATCATCTAATTCTTCAGTACTGTAATTTTAAGTTTTGGATTTGTATTGAAACTAAAAGAATTGCAATCCCACTCCACTTATCCAATCAACCGAGCGGTTGTTTGTTCAACAAGTCAAGGTCGTTGCATTACTTCTTTACAAAAGTAATTTGAGGTCTATTGGTGTCATTTAATAAATTAATAATTTTATTTGATGCTTTTTGAACAATGAAGATCGCGTGAATTCCCAAGGTTTCAAGTCAATTAATTTATATTACTTTTGTACTAAAATTTTTAATTTCTTATTTTCCGAGAAATTGATCGAAACAAAAAGAGGTGCCTTTAACTTTATTTCACGTAGTCATCCTAAGCCTTCCAACATATAAGGTAGTTGATTGATTACTTTCGTTTCTAGTAGGTTAAGGGCTCATTAATTTTTATCATTTTTTATTTAATGAGTTTAAATTACATTTATTAAATGATTTTTTTTTAAAGTAGTCAAACCATTTAAAATCACATAAAAATCATTGACAATAAAAAGTTACAATTTTTATCTTTTCACTGAATATCAAATCATTTAACTGTTTTTTAAATATATTATTTCAAATTTATCTCTTCTAAAATAACATATTTCCAAATTCGTTTTAATTTTACATTATACAAATTTCTTTTAAATGTAATTAATGAAATATTGCAATGTTAAAAGAAATTTTTTTACACAATCACTAATACTTTAAATGATTAGTATACTTTTTTCTTTACATTCATGATGGTGGTGGGAATCTTACAATATGTATTTAGTATTTGAGAAATTGTCTTTCCATATTGTGAGAATAAATTTATCTGATTATGTGAGCATATTTTTAGATCACACATATAATGTTTTATCTCAAAAAGTAGATGAATTTGACATATAATATTTGATTTCGACGACATACTATTTTAAAAATAATTACACAAAAACCCATGTGATTTATTTTTTTACAAGCGGATTTAAGTTTATTTTTAAATTATACGAAAACCTACCTGATAGTGAAATGCAATCTAAAGATGAATGGTGGATTACTTATTATTATTATTATTTTTTTAAGTTTTTAAGATCTTTTTAGTTTTTATTTTTTTAAAAACATTATTTTAAAAAAATATATGAATCTCTGTCATCCACTTTGGATATGGACTATGGAGGTTTATGTTTTTAATTAAATTTTTAAAGGAAAAAATACCAAATTCTTTTAGGAAAAACTATTGAGGAAATCTAATTACGTTATCCAAATTTATGATTAATAGTTAGAATTAACCATAATTGATTAAAGAAGTGAGGGTTTCACATAATTTAATTTACCCACAGTACAGGAAAGTTTTATGCAATTACTTTTTATTTCATACAGTAAAAAGGAAATTTAATTGAAATTTCTGGAACTTACTAGTCAATGTTGCACGTCCTTAAATTTGTGAGTCCAAGCCGTGTGATGGTAAATGCTTGCAATTCTGTCCTGAGCAACTGACCAAGAAACAGCAGCGGCAATGGAGATTCCCAAGCTGTTGATATTTGCATTTCTTAGTATACTTACTCTCACAGATCTCGTCCATGCCCAGAGTCAAAGAGGTTAGACTGCTTGGAGTAATTCAGCGTTTTGAATACTAGGTTTGCTTGTAGTTTTATTCACTAACTATTATTAGTTTCTCTTCATCCTTGTATCTCTGCAGGTTTCATTAGTATCGATTGTGGATTGCCTGAAAATTTTGTGTATACTGAAAAGAAAACGGGCATAAATTACACTTCAGATGTAACCTTCACAGATGCCGGTGTAAGCTACAACATATCAAATGAATACTACAGTGATACCCTGGAGCAACCATTCCTAACTGTCCGAAGCTTCCCTGAAGGAATGAGAAATTGTTACACTCTGAATCCTGTTCATGGAGACATTAAGTTTCTTATAAGAGCAAGTTTCATGTATGGGAATTACGATGGCCTAAATAAACCACCGAGTTTTGATTGATCTGCTTCTTGGAGCTGATGTGTGGGATTCAGTGGAATTGGCAAATGCATCCACCATTGTTTTCAAGGAAATCATCCATGCATCTCAGAAAAATTATTTGGATGTTTGTCTTGAAAACAAAGGGTCAGGCACACCTTTCATATCTTCATTAGAATTAAGACCCTTACAAAATTCCAGTTATCCAACTGATTTGGGAATATCATTACTACTGTATCGACGGTTAGACTTTGGTTCAACAACCAATGCTAATGAAACATACAGGCAAGTTGTTTGGTATTGTACAAAAGTGTTATTATTGGTATTTGTGACTAATTTGATTAATTTGAAATATGTAGGTTTAAAGATGATGTTTACGATCGCATATGGTCACCCTACACCAGATCTAACTGGGTGACATTAAGTAGCCCATTCAGATTTGTCCAAGGTACCATCGTGAGTTATTATGTTCCACCATCTATGGTTATGCAGACTGCTGCCATGCCAGCAAACAGCAGCGATTCATTGGTATTTGGGTGGAAACCTAGTGATCCCACATTACGGTTCTTTGCATACTTTTACACTGCAGAACTTGACCAGAGCCAAGCAAATAACCAGACTAGAAAACAGGCAATCTATTTGAATCGACAGTTATGGGATAATACTTCTAAACTGAGTTACTTTTTCCCCTTCGTTCTATACAGCACCATACCAATTAGTGGAGAAAACCTTGAGTTTCAAATTAAAAAAACTGCAGATTCGCCACTGCCTCCCATCCTCAATGCGTTCGAGTTATATCAACTAAAAGAATTTCCACAGTTGTCAACCAACCAACAAGATGGTATGTTCTTCCAAGCTTATTTTACTAAAGATACAGGCTTTCAGCTTTCTTTGTAAGGTTCAAATAAAGACATGATAAGCCATTAGTTGTTGCATTCTAATGCATTCAACAGCCAAAAATTAATATATGACTCGTTTTGCGTGTTGACGGTAGAGGATATTAGTATTTTTCTCTCTCTCCCTCTCTCTCTTACTTTAATGGATTTTGCTTTTCTTCTATATTTGTGTGAAACTATTAGTTGATGCTATGATGAGTATCAAGACAAAGTATGGAGTGAAAAGAAATTGGCAAGGAGATCCATGTACCCCTGCAAAGTACCTGTGGCAAGGTGTTAATTGCAGCCATCCTAAGTATGATTCCCTAAGGATCACATCATTGTAAGTTTTATTGCCACCTTTAAACTCGCAGCTTGTACTTAATAGCTTTAATGGTTTCTAGTTTTTAATAAAATTATTGTGCGAACATATAGGAACTTGTCTTCAAGTGGAATATTTGGAGAGATATGTCGTGATATATCTGGTCTCACGTCGATACAATCTCTGTAAGCATTTTAATCTATCATGAATCTCAATTGAGGGTTATGTTAATATGCAATATTTTGATGAGGATTAGGTCAGTTTATTAACATTTTCGATAATTATTTCAGGGACTTATCCAACAATAATTTGAGTGGACCAGTGCCTGATTTTTTGTTACAGCTACGATCCTTGACGATGTTGTAAGTTTGCTTGTTTGTGATGCATAACAGAAGTTGCTTTGTCATTATATAAAAATGGAAAAAAATTATATACTATTCTTTTAATTTGCAGAAATTTGAGAGGAAACAATCTCCGAGGTTTAGTTCCAGCTGGACTTAGTGAAAGAGGGAATAACGGTCAACTATCATTAAGGTTTGCTTTTAGTCTCTTCAAGCTCTTGATCAATATGGTTTTCTGTATTTATAATTCCTAATCACCCCCAGCTTGATCCCTATCATTAAATAGGCTTTCCAAATTCATTTAGTACAAAATGGACATAATGATTAGAACAAATTGCAATTTACCTATTTAAGGTTTGCTTAATTATTATACAGGATTGAAGTTTACCCTTCGTTAATCCTCTCTCCCATTAGTCAAAATTGGTCAACTTTGACAGTAATAAAGACATTTTGCTCTCTTTTCAAATTCAAACATACTTTTTATATAAATATAATGAGATAAATCTTTACTATTCAAAACAAAGATGGAATCTGGAAATAAAAAAAAATCCAAAAAATATGTAAAAAAAAACTAAAAAATTTGGAGGATAGAGATCACTAGTGGATCTCTAGCGTCTATCTTCAAGATTAGATCTCTATCATAAGAATATTCATGCGATGGAGATCCAAGCTAACGTGGCTTAGATCTCCATTCTAAAGGCCTTCCCCCACTACAAAAAGGCCTAATAGCACAATAGGAGAGGAGATGACTCACCTCTCCAATCGACATAAGATGTTCATCAATCAATGAACATTTTCAAATTGATATGTTAGAGAATATTTCAGTAATTGATAAATATCCCAACACTACAAGGGAAGCAAGCCACCTCCTCCCCTGTCACCAAATGGTGGGGGAAGGCTAGATCCTTCCCCTTCGGCCAGCTATCTCCATGGATTGAGATCTAATAAATTTCAATTTTAATCCATGTGTAAATTTGCAAATCTCATGTAGGTAAATTGCAATTTGTTTTCTTATGATTCTCATTGCATAGTTTATTATTTTAGGAATTTGGTCTAAGTAAAACATGAAATTACTATCCACTCACATAATAATAATAATATTATTATTATTATTATTAAGAAGAGAGATCAAAATGAAAGATTTCATAATTTAGAGGACATGCAACCAGAATTTGGTTAAAACTTGATACTTTCAAATCACCACAAAGAAATTTTCACCATTATTATTAATTAGGGGTGACCACGAGTCGGGTCAGTTTTGGACAAAACTAAAACTGATTATTATCAGTTTTTGTTTTCAAAAACTGACTCGAATCAATTTCACACTAAAACCTGACCTCAACAGAACATGCTCGGGTTCGTTGGGGTCAGGTCAGTTGCGTCAGTTTTCATCCACTGAATGGGCCAACAAAATTGTAAAAGATTAAAAAAAAATTGCAGAGTTTCATCAGATTCATCACCAACCTAGAGAATAGTTTCATCCACTCAACAGGCCAACAAAATTGCAAAATATTAAAAAAATGTATATATTGCAGAGTTTCATTAGATTCATCACCAATTCAGAGAATAGTTTCATCATCTTCAGAACAAACTAAAACAAAACTGTAAAAGGAATTATAACAAAATTAAAAATTTTTTGAAAATTTGTAAAAGGAATACAAAAATTGAAAAGTCATTGGTTTGCCCCAAGATATCCTCGCTCGTAAGCATACCCGAAATGTGAAAGAAGAGATAGTTCGACGGTTGCTATAAGGAGATCCTTATGTCAGTGAAGATTGGAGGAGGGATTCATCAGAGAGAAGGAAGAAGCCGGGATGAAAGGAGTTGGGCTGGGGAGCGGAGAAGGAGGAGGAGATGGAGACCATATACAACGGCGGTTGGTGAGACCTGAAAGTTGAAACAGATGACAGCAGCGGCTGGTGAGGAGGAGGAGGAGTTTGAACAGACGATAGAGGGTCAGCTGTTGATTGGGTTGACGAGGAAGCTGAGGTCGGCAATGAGTCCACCAATGTCGGAGTTGGAGCCGCCGAAGTTGAAGATGACAGTTGAAAGGTTGAAAGGGTTGTGTGTTTGGTTTGGACCTTGACGACTAAGGTTGTGTTGTGTGTGTTAACTGGTTTACATATAAATATATATATATATATATATATACATATATATAATTTTTTTATTTTTAAATTTGGTTTTCAGTTTCGGATTCCATTGTTTACCCAAAACCAATTTGAAACCAAAAAAAGTCAGTTTTTAACCTACAAAACTGACTTGACCCTAAATAAAATTGAAAAACAATATTTTCAAATTGGTTCAAGTCGAGTCAGTCCTTTTTTATTATTTTTTTCCCCACCGCTAATTATTATGTTCATTGTCAACCCATGATGTGGGTTTCAAGACATGAACTAGCTAAATACTAATGTTGAAGTGGCCTTAGGAAACATTTGAGTACTCTCGTGTTATAATTTTCTTTTTTTTTTTTTGAAATGAAATTACATGTCACAACTATTAATAGCAACAACAATACTAAAAAAACAAATTATAATTTAGCTACCTAGTTTGAAACTTTATTTAGACGGAACAAAGGTTTCAGTTTTATTACAATTAACCTCTGGGCAAATTACACTAAAGTACCTCGACCTATTGAATTATTACAGTCATGATGCGAGTTTAAACTAAATTACACATAAGTACCTTTGACCTGGTTTGACTAACAATCAATTAACGGTAAAGTTAACATTTCAAGGGTAAATCGGTCTTTTTATATATCAAACAATATTTGGAATATTATTTAAACAAAATCTCTCTCTCTCTCTAAAAAAACAAAATCTCTCTCTCTCTCTCTATATTTCTCTCTTCTTCTTCTTCTTCTTCCTCCATTTTCTTCTTCTCTTCTTCTTTTTCTTTTCTTCTTCTTGTTCTTCTGGGTATCTGGGTTCGCGACAAACCCAGATTCGACTGGGTTCGTCGTCGTGAACCCAGATTCGACTGGGTTCGTCGAATCTGAGTTCGCGACGAACCCAGTCGAATCTGGGTTCGTCGAACCCAGATTCGCTACGACGAACCCAGATTCGACTGGGTTCGTCGAATCTGAGTTCGCGACGAACCCAGTCGAATCTGGGTTCGTCGTCGCGAATCTGGGTTCGACGAACCCAGTCGAATCTGGGTTCGTCGTCCCCAGATTCGACTGGGTTCGTCGAATCTGAGTTCGCGACGAACCCAGTCGACGTCGCGAACTCAGATTCGACGAACCCAGTCGAATCTGGGTTCGTCAGATGCTTTAATTTGTATTTTCTTTTTCTAAATTTTTTCTTAAGATTTGTTTAGATGTTTATTAAGATGAGTTGATGATGATGGTTTGATGATGATAATTGTGGGTTGATGAATGTTTTTGGGGTTGATGTGAGTTAATGCTTTAATGAAGTTTTGTTGGTGTTTGTTAATGGTGATTTGTTAATAAAGTTTGTGTTGATGTTGATAATTGGGATGAAAGTGTTGGAAACTTTTTCTTTTAATTTTTTATTTAAATAATAATAATATTAATTAATTAAATTGTTTTGTATAAAAAATAAATAATTAAATTATTTTAAAATTTAGTGTGACGTGGCAGTTTGTAAGTGGGAATTAATTATTTTTTATTTTTTAATTTATTTAATATATAAAAAGACCAATTTACCCTTGAGATGTTAACTTTACCGTTAATTAACTGTTAGTCAAACCAGGTCAAAGGTATTTATGTGTAATTTAGTTTAAACTCGCATCATGACTGTAATAATTCAATAGGTCGAGGTACTTTAGTGTAATTTTCCCTTAACCTCTCCTATCTTTAATAAATTTCTGTTACATTTAATGATAAACAGTATATATGTAGCGAAAAGACTAAAATGCCCTTAGTTGTTGAAATTAACTCAATCGATAGAATAAAAATAGATAAAATAAAAGAAAATAATTAAAAACTACAAAATTAAATAAAAAAATATTCCATCAAATATCGACCATCCATCTTAAGATGGATGGTAGAAATTAATTAGAAAAAAAAATTAATTAAATAAGTAAATAAAAAAATTAATCAGTTATTTGAAAAACAAAATTAAAAAATTAATTTGTAACCACAGATTTAAACTTTATTAAGTATAGCCGAACCAAATTAAAAACCTTTGTCTTTATTCTCTTTCATCTTTATTCTCTTTCATCTTTATTGCATTGTTTCTATTTCATTTCAACCCTTGAATTTCATCCACTTCATCCAATTTGCATAAAACTGAGTGTTGGCCAATTTTATTGGCCAACAATAGTATCTTGAACAATATATTTAAATGATAATATGCATTTTGTTGTAATTATTTTGGAAATATATTTCTAGAATAACGAAGGTGTAAAAGCAATATTTGTATCTAGTTAAATTATGTTTTTTAATAAGAAAATATAATGAATGAATTTGATTAGTTGGTCAAGTAAGAGAATCCTTGCCAATTAATTAAATTCATCAATTGCATTTTCTCTCATGTTTAATTCAAATGGAATTGATGAATTTGATTGATTCGTCTTAACTTTTTAAAATTAGGACATTCTGATTATAAAAGCAATATATATATATATATATATGTGAACTTTACTGATTTTGTTTTTAGTGTATAGAGTTTTGTCTAATTGATCTCATATGTTACTTAACTGAAAAACAGGGCAAGTGAAAAGCACATTTCTTTTTTTCTTGTTTTTATTCAAAACTATGATTGACGTACACGCATCCACTATTCTTCATTTTCAAAAAACAGGAAACTTATTTGTAAGAGCTTAATAACAGGCCTAATCTTCTTTTGTTCATAGTGTGGATGGAAATCCAAACCTTTATCTTTCAAAATCTAGCACGAAAAAGAAAAACGTTGCTGTTCCACTTCTAGCATCATTTCTTACAGTTTCAGTACTCGTAGCTGCATTTTCTGTTCTTTGGATCCTCAAAACAAGAAGCCAAGGTATATGCGGACTTTGCTGTGCAAAATTTATCCAAAAAAGTATTCTATGAATCATGCTTGTTAGACTCATTAATGTATTTTCCAGGCGTCAATTGCAACAAAATTACTAGGTCACAGGAGCCCAAAAGTCTAAGGTTCTCTTACCCTAATGTTGTTAGAATAACTAACAACTTTCAGAGGATAATTGGAGAAGGTGGTTTTGGAACCGTTTACTATGGAATCTTAGATGACATGGAAGTTGCTGTGAAGATGCTCTCATTGTCGTCAATTCAAGGCCATAACCAATTTCAAACTGAGGTATATATGCTTACATGTTGTATTGATAGTTTTCAACTTCTTAAATCTAAGATTAACACAGGGTTATATTTATAGGTTGAACTTCTTTTGAAAGTTTATCATAAGAACCTAACAACCTTGGTTGGATATTGCGATGATGGCACAAACAAGGGGCTAATCTATGAGTTCATGGCTAATGGAAACTTAGAATCACACCTCTTAGGTTTGTTCATTACCTTGTTAAATCTTTTCTAGCCACCAATACGATAGAATCTGCATTACTGAAAGTTCGGTTCATCATTTTTTTTTTGACACATAGCTAGTTACATAAGCTGAATCTATCCTTCTTTTTATCTTTGCCAATCTACAATCTTAGAACAGATCAAAGTTTTTTGATTGATTGATACTTCTTATAGATGAAGGAAGCAGTGTTGCAGATATCTTAAGTTGGGAAGGAAGGCTTCGAATAGCAACAGAGGCAGCACAAGGTTAAGAAATATTTGTATGATTTTTAATTGTTAGTTTTCTGTTTAATATTTTCCACATATGATTTATATAACTGGTTGATACTGATATAACTAAAATTTCTTGCATTTGAAATGTAGGGTTGGAGTATCTTCATAGTGGCTGTAAGCCATCCATAGTTCACAGAGATGTAAAACCTACGAATATCTTATTAAATGAAAAATTTCAGGCAAAGATATCTGATTTTGGCCTTTCAAGAATATTTCCCATTGAAAGTGAAACTCATGTGTCCACGATCGTTGCAGGCACTCCTGGATACGTTGATCCTGAGTAAGCATGTTTATGGAATGAAAATAATTTTATTAATTTCATTTATTCAAAGTTAATATGGACTGAATCATCTATGCTAATGGCCTTGTAGGTATTATAAATCAAACAGGTTGACTGAAAAAAGTGACGTATATAGTTTTGGAGTAGTTCTCTTACAGCTAATCACAAGTAAACCTGTAATTGAAAAATCCGAAGAAATGACTCATATAACTCAATGGGTGAGTTTCCAGCTTGTAAAAGGGGATATCAAAAATGTTGTTGATTCTAGATTACTGGGAGATTTTGACATGAACTCCGTCTGGAGAGTTGTAGAAATAGCTATGGCTTGTGTTTCTCAAAATTCATCCAAAAGGCCAACCATGAAACAAGTTGCAAGTGATTTGAACGAGTCTTTAGCAATTGAGATAGCTCGTACAAAGGTTGGCCATGAGACTACTGAACATCCTAGTAGATCAATTAGTTTAAATTTGCAATTTGACGAATCATGTCCCATTGCAAGGTAGTGTTTTCTCAATGTATCCTATTTCTATTACTTATATGTCAATGTATCCTGTTTCAGTATATGTAAATATGAACATGTGTTTTTCCTTGACTGATAACTGACATGATGGCAGATCACTACCATGTCATTAATATATAAACCTATCGGGCTAGCAAGATGAATGCATCTCTACATATTAAAAATTAAATTTTTTTTAATTAAAATTGTAATCTATTCATTTTCAAAGAAACAGATTGATGAATGTTTAAGTTATAATTTTAAAACAAAATTTTAAGTTAATATTGTCCAACAATTAATAATTATGACCACCATCTAATGTGGCTCAATGGTAGAGGGCTCTTATTCAATATGACAATAATTCAAATTCGAGTGGCTACACCGTGTATAGTATTTAAAAAAAAAAAAACAATAATTATGACAAAGTCAGTGCATCTAATGGCCACAAACTTGGGATTAAAATTATCAAAATTATGTCATCCTTTAAGAGAAATATATATATATATATATATATATATATATTGCTAGAATGGTGTAAATCATATTTGCCAAGCAGTATTCAGCTGATGACTACAATTAAACTTAATCATAATTGGTTTGAACCTTCAAGGGGCAATATAAATTCTATCAATTTGGAATAGTAACACAATTATGAACGTAGAAAAGTATGAAGTAGAGAAGATATGCCTCTAACAGTCTTATCAGTCAGTTATAACCAGACCTAAAAGTTTATACTGATAGGAAAAGATCCAATTATAATGTTTAAACTTGTGGTTGACATGTGACACGTCCATTCACGTATAACGTAGATAAATGACAGATAATGGACATATATTAAACGCCCCCTACTATATAACGCGTGTAACGAGAAGATTTTTAGAGGAAGAAGGGAAAGAAGGTTTGAACTAGAGCCCCTCAAACTCTAATACCAAGTCAGTTGCCATCAGACTCAAAAGTTAAAGCTGATAGGAAATGATCCAATTATAATATTTAAGACTTGAGGTTGACACATGACATTATTAGTTAAAGTTGACCTTACGTATTAGGATATGTCAATTGAGATAGCTATTGATGTTCCTTTTAAATCCTCAAGTTGGGAACTCATTACTTTCTTATACTAATATATAATCCATTGGCGCTTGATATCATAAGTGGCATGACCGACATTTCAATGGTCAGCATTGAATCTCTTAAATATATTATAAAAATATTGTAATTGTGTTTGGTTTTAGTAATTACTCAAATTTTACTCTTTGACGTGTTCATACGGAGCAAAAGGTGTTATATGTAATCACATGAAAGTAATGTCCAAATAAACGGTCTTTGTTCAAAGTATTTTACAGAAGATCTACCATTTATATTGCCACAAAAAAGTGAAAATCCAAATAAACCTGTGTTTCTACAAAATGTGGACCACTCCAAAATTTGCAAAAATTATTACTTCAATTTTCAATTACATGATATTTCCATTTCGAAGTAGTGAAGACATTCATCATCGCTCTTCACTTGTTCTCTCAGGATGAATCTAATATAATTTTTCATAATTAATCCTCTGATTTGAGCTAGTAAATCAATGGCAGAACACAGAAAGATGATAGCTTGCAAGAAAACGGAGTTGAAAACAGAGAAGAATGCAGGGGATAGACAGCGCTGCGCAGACCAAATATTTTGAACAGTCGCAGCTATTAATTCCAAGGACTAGACATTCCAGCAGAACATGGATTAAGATCTAATTTGTTTGTTTAGGATAAGTAGCATGGCCTTTGGGAGAAAGGCCTTGTTTGGTAACATAACCTCATCTATTAGTCAATTTTAGCACATTACAATTTTCATGAACAATAAGCAAACCAGGTTAGTAGGTGCAGAAAAATTGAAAAAAAAAAAATTATGCTGAAAATCTAATTGTTTGAAAACGGTAAAATTATTCAGTTAATGTGGTTTGGTGACAAAAATACATTTATTTAATCTAATAACGTCTCAGATTTGAGTAAGATGAACCCAAAAAATTACATAAAAGGGGGCATTGTAAAACAATATAATGCAATAATACTTTTCAAAGTTAAATTCAGCCAAAAGGCCAACCATAAATCAAGTAGTGACTGAGAATGACTCTTTTGACAATTGAAATAGGTCATAAATTGGCCGGTGGTAAAACTGAACATTCTATTAAATCCATTAGTTTCAATATGCAATCTGAATTACCTCCCTTTGCAAGGTAGTACTTTCTCAATTCAATATGTGAATGTAACTATGAACATTTGTCTGCCTAGTTCTTATCTTATGTATTAGTAATGGCACGTAATGACAAATCATGACCAAATCCCAAATAGCTTGTGGCAATTAAGAATAGGTCTTGCTCTAGTGCTGGCCTGAAAATCATGTTCTTTAGCTTTTATATATTTTGCCCTGTCTTGGCAAAGGAGCTTTGTACGCCTCTTCCTGGGTGTTTCTGTTCAAGCAATATCTCTCTTACTAAATCATTTGACTTGTAGGAAAGTAGAATATTCTCAATCAGTAAATGTTAGTTGATGCTACAATGAATATCAAGAAAATATATCAAGTCAAAATGAATTGGCAAGGAGAACCTTGCGCCCCTAAAGATTACTTGTGGCAAGATATTAATTGTAGCTATGATGATTTTGGACCACCCAAAATTGTGTCTTTGTAAGTTTACACCTCTAATTGCACTTCTATTGCTTAAGTTTGATCAAAATGTCAACTAATAATTTCATAGGATCAAAAACAGGAATTCATCTTCAAGTGGAGCGAATGGGACAATTACTTATTTTATACTTAGTCTTAGTTCGATGTAATCTTTATAAGCATGTCAATTTCATATAACCTGGAAGTTGTATACCTTTTAACAATGACAGAAATCATGGCAGCTTAACATTTAAATCAGTATTTCAGGGACTTATCAAACAATAGTTTGACAGGAACCGCGCCCGAATTTCTAGCAAAGCCACCATCCTTGAGTGTATTGTAAGTTACTTTGGATTATAGCCATAAGAAAAGTTTATTTTTGGTTGTAGAAACCAGTTACTTTTCAGTCTAAAGTATTATTAATCAATATGTTTCTAATTCATATTTTTTTCCGATTGCACGAAAGTGAAGATCTTAGTGCAATAGCATAAAGCATACCATTATTAGTTACTATTTCAAATCTTACCATTTAATCACCATCTGTTGATTTCAGATTGGAGGGGAATCCAAATCTTTGTCGTTCAGGCTCATGCAAACAGAAAAACAAATTCATCATTCCAGTAGTAGCATCAGTTGTTCCAGTTTCTATCATCTTTATTGCATTGGCTATTTTATGGAATCTCAAAACGAGCAAACAAGATATGAAAACAATAACAAGAATGTCTAACATTTTGGAATATGCACTCAAATTCAATGTAACTTTTTTAAACAAATTCATGCTTTCTAGACTGATAATATTGTCAATCAGATGGAAAGAAGAGTATCAAATTATTGGAATGAGGGAAACCTTGGAGCAAGAAAATCAAAGGTTTTCATACTCTGATGTGGAGAGAATTATTGGGCAAGGAGGGTTTGGAACTGTTTGCTATGGCAACTTAGATGACACTCAAGTAGCTGTGAAGATGCTCCCATCATCATTGGTTCCAAGGGTACAAGCAATATATTGAGACTTAAGTATTATTTTATGGATTCAGGCAAGACTAGTGTATATATCCTAAGTTGGGAAAGGAGACTTCATATAGCAACAGAGGCAGCACAAGGTATTAATTCACAAAAGCATGACTTACTTTATAACAGAAATTAAAAAATTGCTCGTTAAGGACAATTTTGTCACAAAAATGAATATTTAGTGAAATAATACTATTAAAACTTATTTCAACTATTTAATGTTAGTATAAAAACTCATTAGTTCAGTGATACATAAAAAAGAGCTCTTAATTCATATCCA
Organism: Nephelium lappaceum; assembly: GCA_021234005.1. NCBI lineage: Eukaryota > Viridiplantae > Streptophyta > Magnoliopsida > Sapindales > Sapindaceae > Nephelium > Nephelium lappaceum. Next base: position 5,598,776 of record CM038000.1, on the reverse strand, counting down.
TAGATGCTCACATGCACGATGTTATATATTGGCCATAAAATCAACCTTGTGACATAGATGCAGTAGTCTATTTATTGGCCGTAAAACCCTTTTCTATGCTGCTATCTCATGTAACTTGTGGAATGGTCTCATACTTTATTGATGGTAATCTTGTCATGATGTTCCATGAATTGCGATGAATTGTCGCATCTACAACCCCACAACCACAAGCTCCAATATCCAAAGCATGCGCACCGTACGTGTCCATTTCTGTTCTCGAATCGGTGGGATTAGTCATATTACTTGTGGTCCAAAGCTGTTAGGTTTTCTTTGTTGTGGGTAAATATTTCCGTGTTTGGCTCAGTCACAAGCGCATTCCATTAAAGACATTAGTGGTCCTCCAATCCACCTTAGAACTTACCATTATACTTTATACTTTAACCGTCATTTTTCATGTTTAACAATTGCAGTTTTACTATATTATGACTTATGATTTATAACCCCCTTAACTTATTAATAGTAAATAACAATATACAACATACTAAGTAAATATTAAATTAATCATTGATATTAATTTTTCATTGTTTTGTTGTATAATTATATAATATTATTAACAAACTAAGAAACAACTGAAATTAAGGTTTTGTTGTTGAAACTTCCATTAAAGAAATACTCTTCTATCTACTTCAATATAAAATCATTCCACTAAAGAAATTTATATTGAAGTCTCGGGTTGGGTCGGGTTTACTAGGGTTACCCAGAACCAACTCTCGGGTTAGGTTAAAATGTCCACCCCTTTTGTCAATTTTCTCACCTTGAAGTAGTCTGAGCCACCTTTTTTTTTTTTTTAAAGAGTGATGACAGCTTTCACCCATGAAATAATGTCTTTCTATTTCTTGTTTTGAACGCGTCAGAGCTATAGTAAAGAGTGATGATAACTTTCATTCATTCATTCAGACAAGCAACCATTTATAATTAACACTACTTCATATACGGGAAGCGAAAATTTTAACAATTATTAGACCTGAATTAATGTGAATTCATCTGTCACTATTCTACTTTAATTTTCACTGTTTTGAACTAGATCAAATTATTGTTAATTAAATATTTGATTATAGATGGTATATAGTATGGATTATTTTTCATTAGACCATAGATCTTAAGTTCAAAGAGTTCGAGTTTGATTTATGTTTATTATAACAGAAATAATATAAATATATATTATTTTTTATTTTTAATATAGCTGTGATCCTGTACGTAATTGCGAATTATATAATTCCTTTCACTGTTGTGTGACATTATTTTTAATAATTTATGGATTAATTCAGTTCACTTGTCAATTTTGAGTCTGCAACTTTGTCATTCGAAGTCTGGTTATAAAAACACTGTTGTGTGTGTGTGTAGAAGTATCAATTCTTAAAAAATAAAAATGTTAAAAGAAAAAAATGTATCAGCCTCTAGATGTCTGTCTTTAAAAAATAAACAAATTAACTCAACACTTGTTTATTAGTTTTCAACAAGATAATAATAATGATAATAATAATAATAATCAATGTTATTGTCAATTAACCCTAAAACAACTTAAATTAGTGTTGAAACTTCCATTAAAGAAACTGTAACACCCAAATTATTCCCTAAGTAAATAAAACTAAATAAATGATATTTTACGTAATGAAAAAAAAAAAAAAACAATGTTTAAAATTGTAGGAATTATATTATTATAAGAATTTAAATTTGATAAGATTTTCTAATTAGATTAAACTTTTAAATTTATTTTATTTAAATTAAAAAGAATAAGGTCGTTTGATAAAAATAGGAAACTACACTCTGTAAAACCCTTTTCCTTCCTCATTAAATGTTCAACACAAATTTTTTAAGAGAAAAGATTTTTTTGCTCTTGACAAATAACTTCTACAAGGTTATTTGAAAGAAAATTTAGTTTGGAAATTAAGAAGACTTTACAAGGTTTGTTATCATATTTCTTTTAATGAATTTTATTTAAATGCTTAGAGAATTAATTTTTTGATTAATATTGTTTAGGAAGAAAAAGAAACCCTAAATATATTAATTTCTTTTAATGTTAGTATTGATTTATGAAATTTATGTAAGTATAGACTAACCAGTGCCTACTTCGAAAATTATAAGTTGTGTGTGTGTTTGATTTTGATATTATGGCTTTTTATTTTAAAAACTAGACCTTCTGACCTTTCAAATAAAATTGGTTTCGTAAAAGTATAATAAATATATGAGTTTTTATAGATTTTTCTTTTTGAGAACAATGTGATGAAATTTTATAATATTTTGCATATAGTTTGGTTACACAATATATTTTATTAAGTTTTACTTCTTCGAAAATTCTCAAATTTTATACATTTGTTTATAAACATATGAGGTATTAACTTGTAGATTTTTATAATTTTTGAAATCGTATTTTAAAAGTTATGATTTTTCATATTTGAAGTATTCAGTCTATTTAGTATAAGAAAGTATGTGTAAATTCGAATACGAAAATATTTTAAAAATATCTATTGGTTTTATTTTCCTATAAATATTTTATTTTAGACTCCTATGTAGTTTCTTTTACTTTTGCAAAATTTTAAATCAAATGGAGGTCTATAGGATATTTAAAAAATTTCAAATTGAAGCATATCTTGGGCAATCAGCTGGAAAACACACCAAAATACTTTTGAAAATAAAACACACCAAAATAAATTTGGTTAGGGCACTTCCAAATTTTATTTATTTCCGAAAATTTTAATGGTGTGAGATAAGTATGTGTAGCATGTTTAAGTTTGATAATTTTTCAGATTGTTTACAATTTATTAAAAATCGTAAATCTAACACTACACAGATTTCAAAACAGTATTGGTTAGCTCTAAATTTAGGTTTTCGGTTCAGAGGGATGTTTTATAGCCCTAATTCCAGTCCTAAAACACTATTTTGAGTTTGATTTATATGTGATTGTTTTAATTTAAGTTAAGGTTTGGATCGTTTGATTCGTAAAGAGTTTGTTTGCTTTGGATTTGTTGAAAGATAAGTATAATAAACTATTTTCAAAATTGGAATCATAACAATAAATAAGTTTTCGAAATTATGTTTGAAAAATTATTATGCTATCAAAATATGTGAATAAATGGTACCATTGATTAATGTTTGTTCAGGCTGCTTTTATTCTTTGCTACTAGTAGGCATCTTTGTTATTTGTGTGAGCTCTATGTGATATGTGATTTGTTATGTGTATATGAGTATATGGGAAGTGTCTCCGAGGTACCTTAGGGACTAATGAGTCTTCACATTCGTGTGTCGATGAATCGGTGGATGTGAGAGAACTTTTTGATGATCACAACAAGGGTCTGGCTCTTATTTTTGGACATGAGTGTTTTATTTTTTAAATTTAATTCTTCACATGCATTTGCCCTGTATACATTAGTTGTTGATGGGTGACTTTGGCTCTATTGTGTGCTATGAAAGTCCTACTATATAGTAAAACATAAAGGGAACCTAGAAAATTTATTATGATATTCGATAAGTTTTTGATTTAATAAATTTGATTATGAGTATAAAATTTATAGTTTTCATATTTGTGAAATGTATATTTGTTTTATCTATGTTATGTTGAAAAAAAAAAATAATACCATTTAATATGCTTACTGAGTATCTAAACTAACTTAGTATGTTGTGATTTCAGATAATTGAGATTCTTATTACGCATAGGATGAATTGACATTTCAGTAGTAATTCTTGGTTTCCTAGAAAATAAACCTATATGTCATTTAAAAATTCTTAGGAACTTATTTATTTTGGTTAAGAACTTTATAGTTGTATTTTTTTTTTTTATAAATATATTTTTCTTGGATATTTTAGTGGTTATTTGTTGGTATGTTAGTTCATATCTTGACTTTTGGGTTAGAGTGTGGCAGAATCACTATTCTATCCACTTACTTCGATATAAAATTCTTCCATTAAAGAACTTTATATTGAAGTAGACAACAAAATGACATTTTCACCTATACAATAATGGTAGTTACGTGGTAAATTAAGAACAGCAAGCACTTTATTCCTAGTCGGTTAGCAAAAATTTTCTCAATGAATTTGAAGAATCGTGCAGCATGATTTAAATGCACCTCTTTAAGGTAAGATTGAAACTAAATGCACCATTTTGGTTTGCTATGTATATAATAATGGGGTGTATTGAACAGATCAAAGAAGTGTATTCAAAGCAAACCTAATTCAATATTATTTGGGCTCTTACCTTTAAACATTAAGCATGTCCACATTAATCAAAGAAGTGGATTTGGCGAAAACCTTACTCATGCCAACACGCAGGCATTGCTCCAAGCAGCTAAGCCATCCCACTCGTACCATAATTGATTGTATACCAACCCATCACTAAACTAAGCATCACCTAAGACACCCCAAGGGAGAAATCTGCAGACATATGTCCCACGGTAATTAAACATGTAGTCACATAAGGCAATAACCCCAATTCATGGTGTCTAATTTTTGCAGTCATATGACATTAGGACAGAAAAGTCAGCAAAATAATATGCAACGAAACTACAATTACATAAATTATACTATAGTACGACATCTATAGTATCAATATAAATTGTTTATTCATATTAGATTTTTTAAAAACTCACAAGTATTTATAATTACATCTCATACAAAATGATACAAGTGTTTTTTAAATTGTTTTACAATTCTTTAGAAAAATTAGATTGGGAAAATTTTCCAGTTAAAGCTTAAATATGACAGGTTCGTTTCATTCGAATGTCAATTAAACACAACATTTTTTTTTATCAATTCAAATTACCAAACGAATGAATGATTAATCAAAAGCAAAGAAATACCATCCAATTGTGCATGCAATGTCATTGATTCATTTGTATATACCATCCAATTGTGCATCCAACAGTATTCACAACTAATTCTTGTATATAGTAGTCCTGACAAAATCTAGAATAACTATCTCTAATTTATTTTCCTCACACATCTTTGAAGTTGTTAAATTTGCATGTCATCTTGTATTGAGTGTAAAAAGCAAAACGTTAATAATGATTTTGAGCCATGCATACATATATAAAATAGGCTTGCTCAGCCAACTCGACCCATTTTGTTGACATCCAAGTGAGCTATTGGGCTGTGTGGACCATAACATCATTTTCAAGGCAGTGGGCTGAGCCCGGCCCAACTCTAATTGGGCTACACAGACCAAAAATTTGCTTTACACTAATTTTTTAACTATTTTTTTTCGAAATATTAACATAAAACAACTGTAATTATATGTTATTTAATTTATAGTGTTATATATATATATATATATATATATTTATTTATTTCTCTAATCACTGTTTCTTTTATCAATTATAAACACACATATATAGCACATGCCCAATCATATGTGCTTCATGGACCAACGTGGGTGGAGGCTTTAACTTTGGAATTTGGGTGCCCAATGTGATTATTATTCTTTTAAAATAAATTTCTGAATTTACCATTTCTGCTTTACGTAACAATAATATTAAAATTAATATTTATTATAATTCACACTTAATTCAATCCAAGTCTTATGTGAAGTTTTTTTTTTTTAAATACAGATTGACCAGAATGCAGCAACTGCATTCTATGCTTAAAATCATCTATTTTAGTATTCCACGGGACAAAAATTTGACAAGATCCAAATCAGACTCCATTTAATTTTATTGTCTAATTCTAGAACATATATTACAGTTTCGACTAGATGAAACTACAAATTTGAAATAAATTGAAAAGTAATTTTAGATTTAAATTGTAGGCTAAATTAATGTTTTTTTTCTCAAAAAATAATGATAGACATTTTATTTTTTGTATTCCTATCTGTATTCCAATCATTATATAATAATTGGTGAATGAATACACATTAATGATCATTTATCTCGCATATAAAATGTATCAACTTATAAATTATTATCACATTACTTAAAATACTTGAGATATAAGTTGAATATATGAGCCAAAATGTATGGCATTACTCTCTTTTTCAAAATATTGATAGGAGAATAAATGAGTTATTATTTTATATACATTATGGGACAAGTTGCAGGTTGCAAATTGCAATGTGGCTTCTCTTGGGACCCAGGTGATAGGGGCAAGTGATTCCAAATTGAGATTGTGACAAGGTTGCATGTGATTCCAAAACCGTCCAATGGAAGTTTTAGTTCATCAATTCTACCACACCAATGGGCAAGTATTAATCAGATTTACAAGTACTAACTAATCAGAGTTCAAGCTGTAGACTTACAAGGTAGAACTAATCAAAGTTCATACAAGTGTCTAACTAGTCAGAGTCCATACTGCAGACTTACAAGTTAGGACCAACCAGAGTTCAGGCTGCAGACTTACAACTTAAAACCAACTAGAGTTTATATAAGTGTCTAATCAATCAGAGTTCAGTTACAACTTTTGGATTTAGTGTTTGAAATGTTGATAGAGTGAGGTTCAATTTAAAGGGTCTATGAACAATTCATTCAAACACAAAAATGAGTTACAAATCATTTAAAGAGGAAAAAAAAAAAGTTACAAATGACTGCTTTTGAAATTTTAGCTTTTTTCAAGGCAATGTTTGTGCTAATGCTGGCACTAATTGGAGGACCAGCAGGGAAGATAGAGATGAGAGGAGGACCATGCAAATGTACCCACACCACACCAAAATGCTACAACAAGCCACCTGTGTAAAGCAATGGAGCTGTCACTCACCATCCCTCTTTTGTTATTTGTTTTTAATCAATGTTTATGGTCGTCATAGGTTGTACATTTGTTTTTTCAAAGCAATGTTTGTGTTGATGCTAACACTAATTGGGGAGCAGCAAGGAAGTTTGCATGGTCCTCCCATTCCCACCTTCCTTGCTATTCCTCCAATTAGTGCCAGCATCAGCACAAACATTATCTTGAAAAAAGCTGACATTTCAAAGATAGCCATTTGTAACTTTTTTTTTTTTTTTGGAAATGATTTGTAATTTGTTTTTGTGTTTGAATGAATTGTTCATAAAAATATTACATAATAGACACTCTTCTTCACCAACTTACATTTGATGCAATTAGGTTTAAAAAAACTAGAAATAACAACAATCTCTTTTAACAAAATTTAACAATACAAGGGTTTGCGTCTTTTACATTTTTCTATCTCTCTTGCCCATGTCAAAGCTCTATACCCTATTGCACTTGTGATTCTTGTACCATCAAAATCAAAGAGAGATCCAGCCTATACTAGGATGGAAGAGCCCACAGACGATCACAATCAGGTTTTTGTGGATGCTCTTTCAGGTGGGTGTGTGAGCGCAGGTCAGGAATTATAAAGCCTTAAAACCCATGTGCAACCAGTACTGACTAGCCCTTCTCATGTAAAGAATAGCTGAGCCGCTGCTGGTATAGAGATTGAATATGGTTTGAATTAAAGCTTTTGCCGTTTGGATTATAAATTTTCTTTCATTATCTCAATTCAATTCGCTTTCTGTGTCTCTCCATTTCCCCGAATAGAACCATCAAGATCACCAACACATTTCCATAAATAGAAAAAAAAACAACTTTTCTTATGAGGTTCAAAATTTTTATAATATTTTAAATTAATGAATTGTATTAATTGTACTCTACTAAAAAATAAGCAGCAGCACTTGTAGGTTCCTACTTTCTTTTTTTTTTTTTTTTCCATTACTAGTTCCACATGGCATACCATTTTTCTTTTTTTTATAATGTACGTGTACGATTGGCTACATTGGGGCGCATTTGTCTAGCAAAGCTAAGATAAGCTAGCCTCGAATACGGTGCACACAAAAGCGAGGCCTGCGAAAGCACTTTTTTGAGGTTTCGTCTCTATTTCACAATTGATCGAGTCCACACAAATACAATACATGGCCATGACCAAGAGCATGCACACGAACCATCCAAGAAGTGAACTTGATGGTCCCAATCCAAGTTTTTTTTTTTTTTTTGAACAGAAGTTTGTAGAGTTGTATCATTTATTTAATAAACTAAAGATCTAAGAAGTACACGTGGCATGCAATACTGAAGTCATCTTGGGATATGCCATACCATGAGACCAATAATTGGGCCTTGTAATCTATATGATGGATTAACAGGACGCTTCAGTTGAAGACTATTGAAGCCTAAATTGAGCCCAGACAACTTGATCGGGTCTTTAATGGTTTCGAACTTGAGGATGGATTTTTGTACCCCTCTATAACTATGTAGATACCCCTTTTGTAAGTCCACCCTATTGTGCCATCAAAAAAATAAAAAATAAAAATTCCACCCCATTAAATATTTTTATAAAATCCCAATTTATTAATAGACCTCATAATTGGGCCTAGTCTGGTATTGAGTTGCCTTAACTTGCTAAGCTTTTCTAATTACTGGGCTTGAATTTGGCCTCTGAAATAAGCAGCAGTGAGCCTACGTCCGAAATAGTTGTTTTTCGTTTGATAAGAATAAATATCCGGAGTATATATTATGCACCTACAAAGTAATAAGGTTTCTCAAAATTTTTTTATCCAAATCTATGCTAAAATGATATAAAAAGTGAGTTATCAATATATTATAAATTATGAGATGATTTGATAATTAATTTAATGTTGATAACTCACATATCATGTTATTTGATAAAAAAATTTGAAAAATCTTACATTATTCCTTCCTATAATATCTTGGACTCCGGTCTATTGTTCTCTCGTTATATAATTGCAACATCTTATCTAAAGAAGTATATATATATATATATATATATAGTATATATATACTATGTTTGGCGAAAACTTTATTCATGCCTACATGCAGGCATTGCTCCAAGCAGATTAGCCATTTCACTCCTCCCAAATCAATTCAAACCTAATACCTGCTAAAATTTTCCTTTCCCATATATGAAGCAGCGTTAATTGTAAAAGGTTGCTTGTTTGAATGAGTAAAAGCTGTCATCACTCTTTACTATAACTATGACACATTCAAAAAAAAGGAATAGAGAGACATTACTTGAGTAAGCTCGACCCAACCCAAGACTTCAATATAAAATTCTTTAGTGGAAGAATTTTATATTGAAATGGATAGAAGACTAATTCTTTAAGGGCAAATAGCACAAACTTCCCCTAAGGTTTGGCGAAATTACACAAAAAATGATGATGTTTAGGTAACTCGCACTCTTACTAACTAAGGTTTCAAAAACTCAGCACATACCTTCCTTGCCGTCAGTCAACCATTAGTCAATGATGGTTAAATCAAAATTATGAAGGGTAAAATGATCGATTCACAACTAATAAACATTTTTTTAACAACTAATATTTTTAATTATTAAAATAATAATATAATATTTAAAATTTTTTTAAAAAAAACCCTCCTTAATTTTCTACTTTTCATTGTCTTCCTCATCTCCAATTTCATCTTCTACATTCATCAAAATCATCATCTCCATCATCTTCTACATCCATGAGCAGGAAATGCGGCGGATCGTGCGGGTCATTCGCCTCACAATAGCCATCCTCCGTTAGAGCTAAAGACTGTGGTGCTTCTGGCTTTTCTCAAATCGATTCTCACTCCAAGAGTCGAGCATCAGCTACGGTCTTTTCATTCTCCCATCCCTTTTCTTTGTCTCTTTTTGTGGGTGGTTATGTTGGTGAACTGGTTAGGACAAGGGTTTGGGTGTTTGTGGGTTTATCAATTTGTGGGTTCCATGGAATTATGTTTGAACTATGGTGTGTTTTTGTTTAAAGATCTGAGTTTTATTTTTTGGTTTTAATTGAAGATGATGTTTGAAGATGATAATGGTAGGTGATTGGGTGATGAATAATGGTGGGCTTTTTTGGGTTTGAAGTTGATAATAGTGGGCGATTGGGTGTGACGGGTGACTAGGTTTCATGGGTGTTTTTTGTTCTTTATATTTTTTGTATTGTTGATGAAGAAGCGACGTCGGTGGTGGTGGTGATGGGTTAAGTGGAGGCAGAAGAGGAGGGATTTGAAGGAGGCGTCACTGTCGATGAAGGAGGTAACTGGTGAGGAGGTGGATTGATGCCGAATTTCTGGGTTGTTGTTGATGGAAGGAGCATGGATGCTTTTCATGAAGATTGATCAGAAAGTGGAGATCCAATCGAAGATTGGAGAGTGGATCTCCATTGTCTCATTTTTTTAACTTTATTTTTTTTTTAAAAAAAAAAATCTTTGTTTTTTATTTTAATAATATTTTAAATTATTTTGAATTTAATCTTTGTCCTAATTTTTTTTAACTTAAAAATATTAAATTAAAAAATTTAATATTTGTTTGACAAGTTCAATTTTTTTTTGAAATATTAAATTAAATATATATAAATATATTTTTTATAAATTTTAATTTTTAATTTTTTAATTAAATTAAAAAATATATTATATTAATTTTAAATTTATAAAAAATAAAATGTTTGAGACTTTAAATTTGACTTTGAAGGTATTTTCATCTTTTTGTATCTTTGACTGTTAATTGTAAGAATTTTATTATAGTTGACTAACAATAGAAAAAGTTTGTATCGAGTTTTTTGGAACCTCACGAGAGGTCAGTGCGAATTACCTAAACATTGTCATTTTTGTGTGATTTCGCCAAACCTCAAGAAACGTTTGTGCAATTTGCCCTTTCTTTAATAAAGTTTCAACACCAAAACCTCAATTTAGTTGTTTCTTAGTTTGTTCATAATATTATTTAATTATAAAGCAATTTATAATTTAGCCTACTAGTTTGAAACTAATTGCAGACGGAGTTAAAGTTTGCTATTAATTACAATTTAGCCTACTGTTGTTAGAAAAACCCATTAAAGTTAATCATTGGTAGATAAAAAGATCAAAATGCCCTCACCTTTTAATTATCTTTTAAAAAAATTTAAAAAATAATTAAAATTTTTATTTAATTAGATAAAAATTAAAAATTAAAAATAAAATTCAATATCCAGATTGAATCTTTATAACCAAAAAAAATAAAAAAATAAAAAAATCCCTTCAACTTTGCCGATCCACTTCTTCTTCTTCCTCATCCAAAAAATCATCAAGAAATCAATAAAACATCATCAACAACAAATCTATTACAAAAAATTCTCTGAAAACCATCATCAACCTCAACATTTATCATCAACCCATCGCCAATCATCAACCTCAAAAATCATCATCTACCCATGTAAGCCCTCTAGCGTAATTTTACGGATCTCCCCGGAAATAGTCTCTAAGTGGTGATTAGAGACCCTAAATGGTTCATGGATACGCCTAAGGGTATAAGGAACCCTTAGAGATTGATTTAAACTCGATTGGAGATTAAATGGAAGGATAAAATGGTGAATGAAATCGAGTAATAATTTAAGGTGATAAGGGACTAAATTGAAGATAAGTTTTAATAATTGTGGTCAAAGTGAAATTAAGCTAAAAGTCAAGGGAGGAGACCGATATTTTTAAGGGACGTGACCGTCATTTTGAGGATAGTTTGGGGAGGAAAGCATAAAGCCAAAAAGTTGTCTAAAAATCTAAAGAGAGAGAGAGTGAGCTGTCGCAGAAAAGAAAAGAGAAGAGAAAGAAGAAGAAAGAAGAAGAAGAAAGAAGAAGAAAGAAGAAGGAAGAAGAAAGAAGAAGAAGACCATCGCGTCGGAGGAAGATCACCGCCGACCTACTGTCGTCAAGCTCGTCGCACCTCGCCACAGAACCGAGCTGACCGAAGTGGAGCAGAACTCGACGTCGCGCGCGAAGAGGAAGCAGATCCGAGCAGAACTGACCGTCGACCGCTGCCGCGACGACGCCGACGAGCTTCTTTAGCTGATTTCAGCGCCGAGCTCGTTGATCCAGCCACAAAACCAACGCCGATCAGACCTGAACGAGAGCAGAACCAAGCTTGATTCCAGCTCGTAATCATCACCTAAACCAGATCCAAGTACAGCTAAAGTTGAAATCAGAATAGAGAAGGTAGATCGGGGAAGAAAAAGGAGAAATCAATCGAGAGAGAGAGAGAGATCGCGCAAGGGAGAGGAAGGAGAGGAAGATCCAACCGAACCCAGTCCAAAACCACCCCCAAAACAGTCCCTAAACGAAGTCAAAGCGAAGAGAAATAGTGATTTCGCGAGGAAAATAAGGGGTGAGTTGTTTACTATTGATGTTGATGATTTTATTGATGATTAAAGTTGATTCGAAATGGATGTTAATTTGATTTGTTTATTGGTTGATTTTGAGTAAAAATAAGTTGGAAAACAAGTGGATTTAAGTATATTGAGAGCTTAGAGAACTAAAAAAATATCAAAGATTTAAAGAGAATCCAAATAGCGCGTTAAATTAGTTTGAATGGCAATTTCGTAAATTGACCCTTATGACATCCGTTGAATGTTTGGACGACCCTAATAAGTTTAATTAAGAGTATTGAAGCTATTAAAAGCGAAAGATTAAGATTAGAAATCAAAATGGAGAGTTGCGCGTAAAAAGGGTCATTTAGGGACGATTGTGTAATTTCAAGTTTCCAGGGGTTTACGCAAATGTAATATGTTGTGTAGGTGACGAGGGAGCTCGAGGATCGAGGCGAGAGGATTAGGGGCTCCGCATGCGCTATTTTTAATCATCAGTTTTGTGAGCAAACTTTATTTTTACAAGATTTTAAAAGTATTTAGTATTTCAAATTGACAAGTTTGATTTAATAAATAATTGCATGAGTTTATTTTAAATGTGTTGATACAAGCATGAATTTAGAGCTTAAAATGATGTTAATTTGTGTTTGTGCACCTATCAAAGATATTATAGTATTTAATGTATTCAGAAAATGAGTTTTAGTACTTATGACACTCAGAAATCAGATTTTAGTGATTTACGCACTCAGAAAAGAGAATTGTGCTTTTGCACTAGAAAGTTAAAGCAGAAAAGAGAAAAGTGTTTTCAAAACCAGAAAGTATCCCCTCAGGGATTTTCAGAGTTTAGACCCGATCGGTTTATCCTACTTCAGTTAGCACAGTCCTGGGGAGGGATAAGTCACTAACCAGGGGGATAAATGTCAAAGTCTGTCAGTCGAGTTGTCATTACTGATGTGGGATAGTGTTTCGTGTATTATGGTTAGCGCTGGGAAATTCCGCACATGGCCACGAGATGTCTCAGAGCAGGCGAGCTATGGTTAGCGCTGGGAAATTCCGCACATAGCCGCGAGATGTCTCCGAGCTGGCGAGCTATGGTTAGCGCTGGGAAATTCCGCACATAGCCGTTAGACTTGAGAGACCCCAGATTTAGGGATACTATGGTAATTTCAAAAGATATCAGGAAACAGTTTTAAAAAGAAAAGCTTATTTGAGATAAAAGATATTTTATAATTATTATTGAAATTATTTATGATTTACAGTTGCAAGTTTTGTATTTAAATACGTGCATGTGCTTAGAGATGAATTCTCTTGTTTAAGTTGATGCTTAAAAGATATAAGTTTGAAATGCTTTAGAAATAAAGAATAATTTTCAAACGTTTTCAGAGGATGACGTTTTGAAAATCAGATTTTCAAAGAAAAGATAAATAAATTATCACTCACTGAGCTTTTAGCTCATTATTTTTCTGTTTTATATAAAAACCTCCTCAGGTACTCTCAACAGGTAGCCGATCAGTAGCATTACCTCCAGCGGGAGAGCCAGCGCGACACGATATCATTTGAGTAGTTCATTTTGTTTCATCAGTTATATTTCCATGTAAATCTCTTTTAAAATGTATAAAGGATTTGTAATTATTCGTTTATAACTGTTTTTAAATTGCTTTTGATTTAAATGTGATTTATTAAATTGTGTTTGGATTTTATTGAGTTGAATTGAAAGTTTACATGCATGATTGAGGCCTACGGGCAACCAGAAGTTGGGTTGGTGATAAATTTTAGTCGAAGTGTTGTTTTTCTATAAACAGGTTTTTCGAGAACGTTAAAAATGCAACCGTTATGCTGCCGAAATTTTATTAGAAAAATGAGTTTCGAAAATTAATTTAAAATTAAAAATAAAAATTTTTCCTGCGCGTTTTTAGTTTTTAAAGAAAACCCAACCCAACGATGTTTCAGAAAGTATGAAAGAGTTTAGGGTTCGCTCCACGTGTTTCGTTTAGTCCGACGAGTCGGGTCTGAGAGGGATCCGTTGGGGTGCCCGGCGTGACTGACCGGATAAGAGTTAGAGGTATCCGGGTCGGGTCGCGTCAACCCATCACCAAAAATCCCTTAAAAACCATCATTAACCTAAAAAATCATTATCAACTTATCTGAAAATCAAACCAAAAACCAACCTAATATCAAATCAAACCAAAAATCAATGACAAATCATCATCAAATCGACCCAGATGAGATCTAGGTTCTGGAACAACATCCTAGTTCGGGGATTTGGGTTCGAACCTAGATGAAATCTGGGTTCTGGAACGAACCAGATTTCATCTGGGTTCTTGGGTTCGATTTGAACCCAGATTAAGAAAAAGAAAAAGAGAAGACGAAGAAGAAGGTAAAGAGTAGATGAATCTGGGTTCGAAGGAGAAAAAGAAGAAGATAAAAAAGAAGAAGAAGAGAAGAGAAGAGAAGAAAAAGAAGAAGGATGAAGAAAAAGAAACACAAGAAAGAGACGATCTAGGTAGAGAGAGTGAGAGGATATGGGATTTTTTTTTTTTTTTTTTTTTTTTAAAGAAAATTGAAAGTAATATCAAAAGACAATTTTGCCCCTATCTCAGTTAATCTTAACAAAGATTTCCTAAGAGTAATAGACTAAATTGTAGTTAATACCAAACTTTGGCTCTGTTTATAATTATTTTCAAACCAATAGACTAAATTGTAATTTGTTTATAATTATATAACGAAACAATGAAAAATTAATATCAATGATTAACAATGAAACAACGAAAAATTAATATTAATGATTAATTTAATATTTACTTAGTTTGTTGCATACTATTGTTTACTACTAATAAATCAAATGGGTCATAAATCATAGGTCATAACATAGAGAAACTACAACAATTGTTAAACATGAAAAAGGGTGGTTTAAGTATAATGGTAAGTTCTGAGGAGTGGAGGACCACTAATGTTTTTAATAGTTCTAACACTGGGTGGTTGTGCTCGTGACTTAATCCACTCATTAAAAACACTTGGACATTTTGCATTAAAAAATTAATTGTTTCTAGATATATATTATATAGTGAAGCTTCTAATTTCGAAAATGGTGAGATAAATCTGACATAAACTATATGAAGGTGACATCAACTGGAATCCTTAAGTGCAACATACAAATTGAAGAAGTTACTTTGTATGAGTTAGCATTTCATCATCAGCCAACTCATTAATATGCCCACACCCACTATATATGAATATTTTGTGTAGCATCAACCCATTTGCTATGTGCTCATATTGGGAATGACAATTCCCTTTCCTAGCTAACATTCTACTCCTCTTCAACCTAGGTCATGTTATTTTTGCAGGGTATGGTGGGTGTGGGCATATTGACGAGTTGGCTGATGGTGAAATGCCAACTAATACATACACACAAAGCAACTTCTTCAATTTGTATGCAAAGCAACTACTTTAATTTGTATGTTGTGCTTAAGGATTCCATGTCACCTCCATATAATTGATGTCAGATTTATCTCACCATTTTCAAAACCAGCTTCACTATTATTGTTGTTGATGTTAGCTCATACATTACCATTTCCAAAATCAGCTTCATTATTGTTGTTGTTGATGTCAACTTATACACCACCATTTCCAAAATCAGCTTTCATTGTTAGTAGTGTTGTTTCTCTTCCAAATTGGAACTGATTATTGAATTATCAAATTCAAAATCATTCTCTAAATTGGATTATATAGGGTGGTGGTAAGTTTGAAATGATGGAATGGACCGGTTCTTGAGTTATGAATAGTGTGGTTGAGTCATTAATAGCTTTGTATATACAGCTTGATTTTCAGATTTTTTGTCAGTCTCTAATTTGTTTGCAATGATTTTGCCATCATTACTGATTAAATAGCAGAACTTAAACTAAATGATGATTTCAACCATTATGAATGTGTGCTTCCGATAGCTTTCAGCTATCATGAAACTTCAATTTATTGTAGTATAAGATTTTCATAGTTTTAATTTAAAATTATTTGAAGAATTCATTGAGTTCAAAGTAAGATTTGACTTCATACAAAATTTAGTTTGTTAATAATATTATATAATTATACAACGAAACACTGAAATTATCAATGATTAATTTAATATTTACTTAATATATTGTATACTATTGATCAAATTAAATTTGAATTCATAAAAAAATTCAGTATTATAGCAAGTTCAATTTAGATATTAGCCTGATATAAATATTTGGTTGGTTGATTATATTATTTAATTATATAAAATGAGAAACATTATTTTAAAAGTTTCAACATAAGTTTTTTTATTAAACCTAACTAGTTTTTCTTCTTTTATCTTTTATGTATTTGAGACAACTTAAATGAAATAGAAAAATTGAGCCTCTAGATGTCTGTCTTCTAAAAATAAATAAATTAACTCAACACTTGTTTATTCCGTTTTCAACAAAACAATAATAATAATAATAATAATAATAATACCCAATGATCTCTAGTCTCGCCGTTCCATGTGGTCCTCTCCTCTTATAGAAACAAAATTGTCCTCTTCAGAGTTTAAAGATGAAAATAAAACTTCTTCTTCTATGGATGTACTTTCCAGTAAACAGTGGTGAGTCATTTCACCAATGAAAGATTATTTTTTTTGTACATTTGTCAATTTTGAGAGTAACTTTTTTCCTGCTCTGTTTAAAGGTGAAAATAAAATTTTAATATTTTTTATTTATAAAATTAGAAGAAAAAAAAAAGAGAGAGAGAGAAAAGTGAATTGGGTTCACAATTACAATTGTTCTGATCCCGGTACTATACAAAAAGCGAGAAGCATTTCCTTCTTGAGTTCAAAAATTTATTTCAATTGGATATATACATCATAACCAATGAAAGCATAGATTTTTTTTTTTTTTTTTTTTTTGCATAATTGTAATTTTTTTTTTTCAAAGGGGAGAGAATTGGGTGCATAAATTAATTAGCACCACGATAACATCATTTTAACAATTTTTGTATCTATTTTACCTGTTAATCAGATATATGATTATAGATGATATATAGTGTATGAAATATGTTTTTCCAACCATAATCAACCCATAATTAAACTATTAGATATCCACATATCAATTCCATTTTTAACACCATTTATTTTGAACCATTTTATTTACTGAGCTAAAAACTGGAAAAGAGAACCAAGGGGTTTTAATGGGACCAAAAATAGTGCAATGGATTCCATTCAAAAAAAAAAAAAATGTACAATGATTAATTGTTCACTGACTCAATTGAAAGAACTCTTTACCAAAAATAGAAAGAAGTAACGAATGATGATGTTTCAATACACACTAAATAAAATAATCTAAATTTTAAAATAGAGTAAAATTTTTATAATTAATTACTTAATAACCTGTTTATTTATCTATTTAAATAGTGAATGAACATTAATTAACACAAACTCAAAGAAACAACTATGACACTTGTTAGATTAACTCAAACTCAAAGAAACAACAACTATGACACCTGTCAAGTTTATTTTCATGCCATTATCTTGCTCCTTGGTTTGGCAGAAGGGAAGGCGGTAGGAACAGCAGTCGACCACACCCCCCAACCGCCAGCAAGTTAACCACCTAGTGGTCGACCTGCTGTCCCTACCGCCTTCCCTTCTTCCAAACCAAGGAGCAAGAGCATGAGCATGAAAATAAACTTGTGCCATGGTTGTTGTTTCTTTGAGTTTGAATTAATCTAACAAGTGCCATAATTTTTGTTTCTTTGAGTTTGGGTTAATCTAGTGAATGTAATTAGTGTTCATTCACAATTTAAATAAATAAATAAAATGGCTATAAAATAATTAACTATAAAAATTTTACTCTATTTCAAAATCTAGATTATTTTATTTAGTGTGTATGAAAACATCATCATTCATTACTTCTTTCTATTTTCGCAAAGAGTTCTTTCAATTAAGTCCGTGAACAACCAATCATTGTAAATTTTTTTTTTCAAATGGAGTCCATGACACTATATTTTGTCCCATTAAAACCCCATGGTTCTCCTTTCTAGTTTTTAACTCAGTAAATAAAATGGTTCTAAAAATGGAATTGATATGTGGATATCTAATAACTTACCTGTGGGTTGATTATGGTTGGAAAAACATATCTCATCCACTATATACCATCTATAATCATATATCCGATTAACAAGTAAAATAGACACAAAAATTGTTAAAATGATCTTATCATGGTGCTAAAATAGACACAAAAATTGTTAAAATGATCTTATCATGGTGCTAAATATATAATTATGCACCCAATTCTCTCCCTTTTGGAAAAAAAAATTATACGTAAAGAACTATCCTTTCATTGGTTATAATGTATATCCAATTGAAATTAATTTATGAACTCAAAAAGGCAATGCTTTTCTCTTTTAGTAAAAAAAATTATGCATAAAACATATTAGAATTTTACTTTCACCTTTAAACTCTTGGTGAAAAAGTTGCACTCGAAATTGACAAGTGTACTAAAAAAAATTTATTTCATTGGTGAAATGACTCACCATTGGCTACTAGAAAGTTCATAAGTAGAAGAAGCTTTATTTTCATCTTTAATCTCTAAAAAGGACAATTTTGTTTCTGTAGGAGGAGAGGACCATATTTTAAAGAAAAACAAAACGTGGAACTGATGGAATGAGGCCCACATGGCCAAGTGTTGAGTTAATTTATATATTTTTTTAAGGCAAACTTCTAGAGGTTGAATAAAGTGAGGCACCAAAATGATTTTTTCCCTATTGCTTTTAACTTGCTGATTTCAAGTTTGTTCAGTTTTCATTTATAGGACACCATATAATAATCAAGGAACATCATGCTTCAAAAGTATTATGCAAGAGCAGGAAAAGTAATTCATATATTTCACCCAAAAAAGTTTTTTTAAAAAAAGTACTTGACCTTCAGATATCGAAGGAACTCAAGAAGGAAGCTGTTCGACCAATCCTATGAATATATTCCCGAAAGCAGCAGACAAAACTGTGTTACTCAACGTGAATGAACAAAAATAGAGGGACAAGATCAACAAGAACAAGATCAAGAAATAATTGTGCACACCTTGATTTCATCTGGAGGATTATATTGCACAATCCAGTCCTACAGGCAGAAAGAAAAAAACAGTAAACCAAAAAACAAAAAATCCATCTCAATTTTACACGCATACTTACTATAATACAAGTTTAATCATTGCTTTTATTTCTAGGAATTTTGCATAAACCACATTATCCTGATAAGCAAATAGCATTTTAATGGACCACCTTTAAACTAATATTTCAAACTCCTAGAACGGTATTAGCTAGTATGTTGCACTTTTCCTACACCACATACCCCACAAGGAATGTCAAGTCCACGAGCCTAGACATCAGTGCACAGTAAGATCCCCTCCTCTGCTTTACAAAAATCATAGAAGAGGTTTTTTTTATGTTGCTTCTGCTTTCCATGCATGGATGTCAAAGCAACCCACTTGAATATATCGAAGAAGTTTTGAATGAAATTTGACCGACTTACACGACGAGAAGAGGACCATCACTTTCTTTGATAGATTCCTCTTCAAAAATGAATATAGAAGTATAAATCTCTTAGCACTTGGCACAACACAAAAGCCTTGCTGTAGACCTTCATTGGTGACCTATAAGGACCAAAAATCCTATTAGGTTTAAATGGTCTTTATAGAAAAAACATTTCTGTCAGTAAACTCCAAATTTACCTTAATTCTACCATCATCAACATCAATATAGATAGGTAAAATCTAAAATGACATGCGAGCAAGATCCTAAACCTACAAGTTTTACAGTAAGCAATGTAAGGATCACAATTCCAGTCAACAACCGAACCACACACCTCTAAATTTTAAAGCAGAAAGGAAAAAAGAGAAGAAAACTGTTTACCTGACTAGATAATTTTTGAAGCAAAAAATAAACTGCCCAGAGAATTAAAATTATAAATATGTTCAAAAATTAAAACTCGAAACCTTGGAGAAGACCAAGGATTGTTAATAGTATTTGGTTATAACACAAACCTTCTTAGTTTGGGTAGCTAAGAGCAAAGCTGTTCTGAGTCATTAATGGATTCCTCGCTTTCACTTTCTTCTTCTTCAGCCATGTCTTCTGGTTCTGGTTTTGAGTCATTAATGGGTTTCTCTTTATAGCTTGATTTTCAGAACTTTGTGAAATGGTGAGTGTGTCTGACATGGAGTGTGTTTGCTGGCGAAGGAGGAGGACCAAGTCATTTTGAAGACGGACAAGGCCATGAGTTGAAATGGTGAAATGGGCTTGAGCGGTCATAAGTGGAGTGTGTTTGAGATGGAGGAGGTTGTAAGAGGCTAGTTGCCGGTGTGGGTGAGGAATGGACTGGTTGTCTTGTTGATGCTGAGTTAATGAAAGGGGGTGGGTGGTTGAGTCTAGTCATTAATGGGTTTGTCAGCCTTTGAGTTGAATTTGCTCTATCATTATTTGTTTTTTCTTTAAAAAAAACAATATACGCCATCCTTACTGATTAAGGGATTGTTTGGTTTTTTATCTAAAATCTAAACAGTATTACTGAAGATTGAAGACTAAATAGTGACTGAAACCTAAAATTTGAATAATATGTTTATTTATTTTTTCTTTATCTCTGAATATATTGTGAACTTGTTTGTTTTTTATAATTAAAATTGTCTGAAAACTAGTAATTTAACATTTATGTCATTTTAAGTATTTGTTTATTATGTAATTTTAATTAATTTAATACAAATATCTGAAAATAAATAATTTAATGAATTTTAAAACATTTTTCATGTATATATTAATAATATTTTATTCATAATTAAAATGTGATTAAAAAATATAGTAGTGTTATCCATATTTATATATTTAAATATATTAATACATTTAAGAAAACAACTAGAAAATCAATGTTTAAATTGTAAATTAAAATATATTAGTTTAATTCAAAAATAATTTGAGATGAGATGTATTTAGATTTTTCTTTTCAATTATATATATATATATATATTTTGTAAGCATCAAGGAAAAAGTAAAAAGAAAATTTGAGTAATATAAAATTAGAATAAAGTTGACATTATGTTATTTTGGGGATGATAGATTTGTAATAAAAACTTTTAAATGTCATTAAGTGATTTGCAATTAAGTGAAAAATTAAAAATTCTTACTTAATTTTTTCAGTTGTTTTTGAGTAGTTTTAAGTGGTTTGACCACTTAAAAAAACAAACAAAAACAACTTAATAGATACAATTCGGTACTATTAAGTCTTAAGTGGAAAAAACAAACAAACCCTAAGAGCAGATTTTGAATTTTCAGAACTTGACCATCCTTGTGCATTACTGATTATTGTTTGTAACCAACTCCTCTTGCTGTTGGTGCTCAAGTAAATGACGGCTTTAACCTTCATGAATGTGTGCTTCTCGTAGTTTTCAGCTATCATAATATAACTTCTATTTATTCTAGTATTACATTTTCATAATCCTTGTTGCAGCTTGCTCAGTTCTTTTGATCAAGTCATAAATAATTTATTTACAAAAATTAAAGGAGCTAAACGGTAAGTTTTCATGTAGTTAAAATAGGTATAATTTGTTCGTCAGAATCTAGATTTTTCTAATCATATTTAGTTGAAATTTTCTATTTATTTTATAAGTCCAACAACATCTTTATTCTTTTTAGTAGGGTCATGCTACTCCGTTATGCTCACTTTCATATTAATTTGATTTCAATTTAATAGTCTAGAAAAATAAAAGTGATTTTTTAAGTAAGACAAATATCTATACCGTAGTATAATTTAATAATTTAAATCCAACTATCTTTAAATATTATTTGATGATAATTAGTATTTATTTAGTTTAATGATGTTTTAAATTTGAATGATCCGAGAAAATAGTTTGGGGCATGTACCTGACGACGTCCAAGAAAATACAAGGAAAGTAATAGGCTAATATAATGAAAAAAAATTGTAATAATGTTGGAAAACTAATATATTTAGGGGCATGTGGGGCTATCCATGCCGGCTGGGTGGTGACGTCAGAGGAGAAAAGACGAGAGATAGCATTGGTATTTGGAGATTTCTTATATATATATATATATATATATATATTCGGTTTGCTTCTTGTGGGTATTTTTTAATTCAGAAAGTAGAATGGGTGTTTGGGTTTTTGCAAATTGAAAGACTTGAAATGTTATGTGTGTGGGATTTTGCAATTTGAAAGATTTGAAATCGACTTATCAGATTATATGACAAGATATGGGGACTGAGATTTGGGAATCAACACGTGCCTTTTTTTTTTTTTCTTTTTCTTTTTTTTTTTAATTGCGGAATCAACACATACATTTTACCCTCTATAAATTACTTGGTTTTTGTTTTCTTTTTTTTTTTTGTTTAAGTACTTGGTTTTTGTTTTTGAAAGATTCAAATTACTTGGTTTTATTATGATCAATTTGTCTTTGTCAATAGTCTAACATATATAAATATTAATCAAGATATTCAATGTAACAAATTAATTTTTCTTGAATAATTAAATTAAATTAGGATTTTAGGCTAAAAAATACCATTTGTTTTACTAAATTTGTTTAGGAAACCTCTTTTAAATTTCAAACAATAACTCAAATTTACCATTATTCATAAATTTTGAGATTCTCTTATTTAAGTTGATTTAGAAATCCTAATCCTAATCCTATTTCTCTTCTCTTAGGCTCCGTTTAGCACGTAGGATTGAAATGAAATAAAATAGATTAAATTAGATTGGATTGGAATGAAAAATCACTATCTCATATTTGGTAAAATTTAAAAATATCTCGTGTTGTGTTTGATGTAGGTTGGGATTGAATTGGAATAAAATTAATTTAAATACTTTATTATATACTTAAAATTAATTTGAAAATTAAATTTATAAAATCTCCGAAAAAAAAAGAGAAAAAATATTTTATTAATTTAAATACAAGGATTAATTTTAAATAGTAAATTGTAGATTTAGTTTGGATTGGAATAAAATTATTTAAATATATTATTATATAACCTAGCTTATATTATACATAAAGTTAATAATGTTTTAAATAAAATAAATCCTATAAATCATTTTTTTTTAAAGTTATATTAATTTTTTTTAGAATTATGTTATTTTAAAGTATAAGTAGATAAATATTAATTTTGGAATAACTCTTATTTAAATAATAACATAATAAATAGAGTTGATAGAATAAACAATTAATAAGAAGAGAGAGAAAAATTCATTCATAATGAATCAATTCTTATTGAATGACATGATGAAGTTTAAGATTTAACATTTCCATGAGAATGAGATTAAAATAAATATGAGATTGAGATTTCATTTCTAAATTTGGTACTTCAAATATAAGATTTGAAAGTTTGAGATATTTTGAATCTTAGACCAACCTCAAATCCTATGCACTAAACATCACCTTAATGCATTTGAGTAGACTCATTTGATAATTATACCCTACTAAAGTTGTATGCACACTGCTTTTGTAATTATAGCCCACTAAAATTGTTTTAAAAAATTATAATATATAACAATGACTAATTTAATATAGAAAATTTATATTTTTTAAATTATTTATATTATATATTTATAAATAAATATCTTCATCAAACTATATATATATTTTTATATATAAATCAAGATTGGTAGAAATTGATCTGGACTTGATCCCCGGTAGAAATCGATTGATACTGGGAGAATGAATTGTTGAAGCCCACAATTGAGTTGAAGCCCCAACAGGCGGCTTGATAAGATTGGGGAGTGGAGTAATCAGGTTTTATGAGATTAGAAGGAGAAGAAGTTTTTATTGAAGAGATTGGGGGGGACTGGCGAGAGAGACCATGTGAGGGAGGAATAGAAAGCGGAAGTGCAACAAGTCCACTACCACCAGAACTAGAAAGAGAAGACATGGCTGAAGAAGAAGAAAATGAAAGCGAGGAATAATGAGCACGACGTCGTTTGAGTCATTGGGATTGTCCGAGCTATTCAGGAGATGGGTTTTCAATATATGACTCAGGCATGTATGTTTCACCTCTGCTTTCTTCCTTTAGTTTTCAATAGACGATGTAGCCCTCGAGTTCTCATGGAGATAAATATAAGGGCTATGATTGAATAGTACACTCATCACATGCAAGATAAACAAGTTTGTCATATAAATAATCTTAAATATTAATGTAAAATAGTAAATACAAAAAGCTCACCAATTAATACAAATCATATATTTGAAGTTGCACACATTTAAAACCTGAGGTTGCTCATATTTAGAACCTGATACCACCAGCAACGTTTTCATTTTTTTCTGGGGTTTTAACTTGTTGATCACTTGAGCATGGATGTGCTCAAGTTTATATTATATACAAAGTTTTGAAAGTAAATCTTTGGACTTGTAATCAGTGCCTCATTATTGATGAAGTTGACAGGATATTGGAAGCAAACTTTGAGGAGGAAATGAAGCTCCTGCCCAAGAAGGTAAATTATGTGGTGGTCATTGTGTTGTATTGACATTAGGGGTGGTAATATGGGTCACAACACGAAGGATCGACACGAATTCGTGAAAAATAAATGGGTATGGATTGGAGTTAAATGAATTCGTGTCGTAATCATGTCGACCCGCTTAACCTGTTTATTAAACGAATCGCGGGTTGACACGATTAAATTAGGGGTAAAATTGTAATATTAAAAAACATTAGGGATTAATATGTAATTATACACATATATATAAACACTGACCAAAACTAAACCTAATCCATTCTATCATTTCTATTTCTATCTCAGATTTTCAGCACCCGCAGCTCCTCGCCGGCCCGCCACTCTTCACTCACTCATTTTGTGACCACACCCGCAGCTCCTCCCCTCTTCCCACCACACCCTACGGCAGCGGTAGATCCTCCATAGCCGCAGCGCACCCGCAGCTCCTCCACAGCCGCAGCGCACCCACAGCTCCTCCACAGCCGCAGCGCACGCCCAGCTCCTCCACAACCGCAGCGCACTCCCAGCTCCTCCATAGCTGCAGCGCACGCCCAGCTCCTCTACAGCCGCAGCGCAAGCCCAGCTCCTCCACAGTTGCAGCACACCCGCAGCTTCTCCACAGCCGCAGCGCACGCACAGCTCCTCCACATAATTTAAATTTTCTAAATTATATTTCTAAATTTTCAAATTGTAAAATGTAGATATCTAATGTTTTTTTTTTTTTTTTTTGTGATTTTTGTGTAGGTTGGAGGTCCCCTTTGATTCAAAGGGGGAAGAATTTAAATTATAATGTTGTGTTTGGAGAATGATAATGTTAAATAATTTTAATTTCTATGGATTTGTATTGAGTTGGAGCATGATTTTATTTAGTTATGGTTTTTAATTATGGATGATATAGAATGTTATGTAGTAGATTTAATGTGTTGGTTTTTATGTGTTGAATTAGGTGGTTAGTTGTGAATTATTTATTTTATTTGTGTTTAAATTATTATTTAAGTTAAACGAATTAAACGGGTTAAACGAATTAAATAGGTTAAATGAATTAAACGGGTTAAACGAATTAACGGGTTGACGGGTTAAACGAATTAACGGGTTGATGGGTTAACGGGTTTGGATCCTTTATGATTTCATTAATAAATGAATTAATCGTGTCGTGTTGTGTCATTCGTTTATAAACGAATTCGTGTTGAATCCAAAAATATCGACCCGCTTTATAAACGAATGCGTGTCGAATTGGTCGAATTCATAAACGAATCGAATCGAGTTCAACCCGACACGCCAACCCGTTTTGCCACCCCTAATTGACATGTAGTGACCTAAGTTTAGACAGTTATATTATTTGTCAAATTCTCACTGCATCTGTCAAATGGAGGGTAACACGTTATTGGTATTAATTGCAAAATGGAAATGATATGCTTTAGATTAACTACGAGGTTGAGCTTTTTTATTTTTCCGAAAGGATGGTGTGTTAGTAGGTTAACCTGACATAGATATGTAAATCGGATATAGTGTATATATATATATTAAAATGGCATCAGATTTGTTAGATTTGTGAAGTCTTTTGAGTTTCGCTTTGGTTTCTTGAACTTTGAATGATTTGATTTGCAGTGGAAATGATAATCTGCGATCAAGTGATCGAGTTCACTTTGTGATCTATGTGTTTTCGATGAATTCGATTGTGTTTCTGGTAGTCTATCAAGTGTTGAAATGTGGTTTTGGATTTTTTGAATCGAAAGTTGAAATTCTGTTGAATTGAATTCGATTGTGTTTTGTGTAGTGTCTATCAAGTGTTGAAGAATGTGTTTTGGTTCTAGATTTTGGAATCAAAAATTGAAATTTTGTTATATGAATTTTATTGTTAAAGTAGTCTTAAGTGATAAATGTAGTTTCGTGTTGGATTTGGTTATTTGAATAAAAAGTTGAACTTCTTGTGTTAATTGAATTCGATTGTGTTTTGAGTACTCTCTTTTTAATGTGGTTTGGTGATGGATTTTGGATTTTTGAATAAAAAATTGAGATTGTGGTAAATGAATTGGATTGTGTTTCAGGTATGTTCTTAAATGTTAAACGTGTTTTGGTGTTGGATTTTTGGATTCTAGAGTAAAGATTGAAAACATTGTGTATTGTGTTGGGTGCAACTCAACATGGAAAACATGTTTGATTGGTTATTTGTGTCATAAGTTGTGGTAATCTGAAGTTATGAACAGGATTTGCTGACAAAAATTGTGTTTTTGTTATGTGGGCAATGAACTAGATGGATGGGAGAGTCGGATGTAAAATTGATTTTGGATTTCAGCTTAGTGTTCTCCTGCACTGTCTCAGATGTTGAATGGGTCAGATGTAAAATCATGTGCTTGATTAAGTTGTTGTTTCTTGGTTGCAGGATAAAGTTGGTGAAGAAACTGTGGCTTGAAGTTGATGTAAAGTTTGTAGGATCAGGATAATTACATTCTTGTGCTTCTTCTGGCTTGGAAAATTATTCAATTTTGAGAAAACTTTGTTTGGGTGCTGAGAAATCTCAGGAAAAGGAAACATATTGATGGTCATTAATACAATGAAAGGACAACCCATCTGTCTTAAGAAGCGCAAATTGAAATAGATGAAAGTATTGCGCTTTGATAGGAATTTGCATGAAACTTACCTAATGGGTTTTTTCATGGAGAATGCAACTTCTGCTTCATTTTGCATTGATAAACACCTGGTCATGCATGCATCAAGTATGTTGTGAAAGCAACCAAATGTTGTTTGCTCTTTCTATGTTTTAGGCCATCTCTTAAACCTCAATGGACTCATTTGAGAAGAAGGGATTGATAAAAATGATTTTAGCCGAATATAGTACGTGCATGATTGTAAATGACTGATCTTTATGTGTGTTTATTCAGGGCACATACTGAAGAGAGTGCACCATCAAAAGAGTGTCAGGAGTTTGGGATAAGAACAACTGTCGGTTGTATATTGCTGTGATAAACATGCAGGCGTTTTATTCATGATTGGAAAAATGGTGGAGGGACCAAAGTTCATTGGACTTATAGGAGGAAATAACAACGACAACGATGACAACTGTTATGACTTCATTCTAGCATTTTACCATAAACTTGGTGAAGGTGCAAATATGTCAATCGACAATTTGCAGACGGGCAATGCTGGTGGGTCTGTCTCCATATCGGTGGACAACCCAAGGACTGGAGAATTATGATGACTGGACCATTGATATGAGAAAACTTACCCTGGGTACTGCTTTTGCCGTAGGTGCTTTTGGGAAGTTATACAGAGCAACATATAATGGAATAGCCCAGAGGAGTCTTAAGTTATGGAGCAGCAGTTTCAGCAGGAGGTCATGATGCTTGCAACACGGAAGCATCCTAACATTGTGAGGTTTATTGGGGCATGCCGTAAGCCAGTGGTTTGGTGATTGTCGGCACGTCTGTTTCTGACAAGGAGGCAAAATCGTGCAGTGCTGCTTAAATTGGCTGTTGAGCTGGTGCTGGATGTGGCTCAAGGTAGGGGTGGCAATTTGGAACCCGACACGACGGGTCGACACGAATCCGACACGATAATTATGGGTTAGGGTTGAGCATTAACGGGTTGGATAAATTAACTGGTCAACTCGTTCAACCCGTTAACTTATCGTGTCGGGTTCGTGTTCCTCTAATCGTGTTACGGGTTGACCCGTTAAGGAGGGTAAAATGGTAATTTTACATTAAAGGGTGTTTATGTAATTTTACTAATACTATATATATATATTTGAAAATCACTAACCCTACCATTCCCTTCTCATTTCATCTCTACTTTCTTATTTCTCTCCTGCAGCAGCCGACTACCCACGCTTGAGCAGCAGCCGCGCGATCCACCGCCCACACACGCCGATCTGTTGCCGCCGTGTCGTCTCACCTCCGCCGTCCAGCATCTTCTCCTCGCGCAGCGTCTTCGCCTCGCAGCATCTTCTCATCTACATCTGCATCTGCATCTGCTACTGCATCTGCTGCGCTGCATCTGCATCTACGTCTCCTCTGCATCTGCATCTGCATCCGCTACTGCTGCGCTGCATCTGCTACTGCATCTGCTGCGCTGCATCTGCTATTGCATCTGCATCTACGTCTCCTCTGCATCTGCATTTGCATCCGCTACTGTTGCGCTGCATCTGCTACTGCCACGCCGCGTCGTCTCTGCCGTGTAGCTCCTTCTCTTCGCGCCGCGTTGTCTCCGCAGATCTGGTGCCGCCGCTCCGTGTCTTTGTTTGTAATTTTTTATATTCATTTATGTGGATGATGTATTTTTATATTTTGGATGTATTTTTATGTTTTTGATTGTATTTGTGAAAGATTGTGTTTTCATGTTTTGGATTGAACTTTTGGATGATTTTATTTTGAGGTTTTTGATTGAATTTGTGGATGATTTTATTTTATTTTTTTGAAATATGATAATTATATTTTTAGGTTTTGAATTGGAATAGAGTATTTTAATGTTATTTTTTATTAAATGTGAATTAAAATTTAAATATATTAAATATGATTAAATTTATAAACGGGTTAGTTTAACGGGTCATAAACGGGTCAGTCAAACGATTCGTTAATAAACGGGTTATCGTGTCGTTTTCGTGTTGACCCGTTTATTATCGTGTCGTGGTCGTGTCGAGTAAGTTCAACCCGTTTACTTATCGTGTCGTGTTAAAAATTATCGGGTCGTGTCCAACTCAACCCGTCAACCCGAATTGCCACCCCTAGCTTAGGGGATGGCCTATGCGCATGGGCTTGGATTTATCCACAGGGACTTGAAATCCGACAACCTTCTGATTTCAGCAGATAAATCTATAAAGATTGCTGATTTTGGATTTGCACAAATTGAGCTGCAGACTGAGGGGATGACCCCAGAGACAGGGACATATCGCTGGATGGCTCCGTAAGTTTTTAGTTCCTCTTATTTTATGTTCCTTTCTGCTGAGTTAGTGTAGTATTCTGTTTTATGGTTTTGTGTTCAGTGTTCTGTTAGTCTGAATAGTCTCGAGCTTAGATTTTGCTTTTGTTGGCGGGACCATCACCGGGTAATAACTTAATTTCTTACCTCTGTTGGTAGTTTAATTGTTCTATATTCTCCGTTTGATCTTTTTATGCGTAAACGAATTGCCAATAAAATGGCCAGTAGGAAACTAGATTTAGACAAAGAAGATGTGGTTTAGATAACTCGTATCTTTATGGCTGATTAATTGATAAAATAGGAAAAAATGCACTTCAATATTTCAGAGCCATTTCACTTTTGGTCTTTGATGCATTTAAGAATTAGGAGGTTTATTTGAGTACCGGATCATTTTCTTTATCATACTCTTACAAAATCAATTGTTAGGTTCCTTTGATCTGCTTTCTTTTTTTTTTACTCTCTCCTTAGAAGCTATGAGAGGTCTTTGCTATGTTCACTTCAAACAAACACATCTGAGGCAAGCTTTGTGTTTTGGACTTCTAGTTTTGTTGGTTTATTGTTTGCATGCCTGCTTTTAAGTGGTGGCTGCCCTCTTCTGCTACTGTGTTGAATTTCTGTAGGTACCTCATAAATAAACAAGATCTATATAGACTTTGGCTGTAGGCAATATATGTGAAAACAATAATGAAATTCAACTTCAAAGTTTTTTAAAAACATCTTTGTTTTTTGAGAAGTTATGGAAGATTTTGTTTGCAAGTTGATAGCTCTTCTGTTATATTATATATATATATATATTTGGTGCATTATCTGTGGCTTTTTTGCATGTGTTACTAGCCTTAGTTGGTTGATTGTGGATGGATAACAAAGATTATGCTTGAAAATGGAATTTTAAAAAATTACCATATAACTGTTGATGTTACTAGTATATGAATTTATGGATTTGATATTAAATAGTCAATATTCTTTAAGAGTATATTCAAATATTAAAAACTGACATATCCACTTAGCCTTTACCATAAACGATATTGTTTTTAATGTTCTTGATTGGTCAACTAGTATATTGCAGAAATTGAACAAGTAATGTTGCTTGAACTACTTTCAATTCTATTCTAGAATTCCCCCTTTCTTCTTCTTCTGGATTTTCGCCTTGTAAGTTCACTATTTTCCAAAAAAGTTCACGTGCAGGTTTTATCAATGATTTGCTCAGTCATGCATTTGTTCAATTATTCAGTTATACAATTCTTTCATAGAGCTGTAGCTTGCAGGTTTTTGGTTTTGTGAAATCAAGCTATGTAGACAAACCTATCAATGACTCAACCACCCCATTCATAACTCAACAGCCGGTCCATTTCACCATTTCAAACTCACAACCATATATAACGCAATTCAGAGAATGATTTTGGGTTTGATAATTCAATGATCAGTTTTAATTTGAAAGAGAAACGACGCTACTAACAATGAAGCTGATTTCGGAAATAGGGATGCACAAGCTCACGTCAATAACAATAATAATAATAATAATAATAATAATAATAATAATGAAGCTCTGATTTTGAAAATGGTGATGTATGAGCTGACATCATCACATCATCAATAATAGTGAAGTTGATTTCGAAAATAGTGAGATCAATCTGAGATCAATTATGTGGAGGTGACATCAATTGGAATCTTTAAGCACAACAATCAAATCAAAGATGTTGCTTATTTATTTATTATTTATTATTTATTTTTATATATTATTGAGTATATTATATGCCTTATTATATTATCGGATATTTTTAATTAGTATCTTTGAAGTGTAATCCGGAATTGAAGCTCCGAAAAGTGGGAAAGAAGACTCACATTACATAGAAAAGTGGGTCTTTTACCGTAAAGATCTCGAATACAAATCGAACCATAAAAATCTTAATCAATATATATGGATCAAAGTCTTTATGGACTGGTTGTGCTAACGGCACCACCAGCTATCTGCATTTGAAGAAGTTGCTTTGCGTGTGTGTATGAGTTGCATTTCACCATCAGCCAACTCATCAATATAAGCACATAGCATATGGGCTGATCCTACATGAAATATATATATATATATATATATATATATATAAGTCTAGAAACAATTAAGTAGCTATGGTGATTATGTATATGTACATATAAAGAATGCATGTTATCTCTATAAAATTATCACTTTCTATGGATAAGTGAACCGTTACTATTTTTATTGTTCTATTTGAATTAATTACATTCAGTATATGTAGTACATGATCTGAGGTAGGAGCCCATCAAATAATTGTAATATTTTCATGTTATTCAGTATCCATTCAATATTATTTAAGATTCATTTCCTGATACAGATATTAAAATTAGTTTTATTTGTACTCAAGCGAATAAGTTAGTAGTAGTGTAGTACAACTTCTATCTCCATCTATCTATTTATTTCACTCTCGTGAATTTTTTTATTACCTATTAATTACAATCATAATCTTAAAAATTCCATCCATTTATCATGTCTCGTGATTCAATAATTTTTATGTTCTCCATACAAGTCTAAAGAGAATCAAATCTAGTAAATTTAAAAAGGCTCATGGTTCTCATTTCTTAACCATATTTGGAAGGTGTCTGCGTGGCCTGCACTAGAGGTGGGGTCCAAATACTGACTTCGTTGTGAAATTATTGAACCATTCTTGTTTTTATGTGAAATATCATTTTGTCAATGGAAAATGCCAAAGCTTCAATTATTAGAAAGCTTGAAACCCTCGTGAATGAGTAATGACACAGTAACCGCGAAAAGTAGATCTGTCACTTGAAACCCTCGTGGATGAGTTGTGTAGATCTGTCACTTGGAAGAGGATTTTCGGTGCAGCAGAGACCTATATATATATATATATATATGCTGTCCACTCGCAGCAATTAAATATTAACGTGTCAGATACCCTCGTGAATGAGTAGATCTGTCACATGGAAGAAGACTTTCAGTGCAGAAGAGACCTATATATATATATATATGCTGTCCACTCACAGCAATTAAATATTAACGTGTCAGATAAATATGTTAATAGGATATATGATTATAGGTGATATATAGTGCATGAAATATGTTTTCCAACCAATGATCAACCCACAATTAAGCTATTAGATGTCCACGTATCAATTTCACTTTTAAAATCATTTATTTTGAACCATTTTATTTATTGAGTTAAAAACTAAAAAGGAGAATCAAGGGGTTTCAAAACTAGAAAGGAGAATCAAGGGGTTTTAATGGGATAAAAAATGGTGTAATGGAATCCATTCAAAGAAAAAATTGTACAATGATTGATTATTCACGGACTCAATGGAAAGAAACTGAAAGAGGAAATGAAGGATGATGTTTCCATTTCCATTAAATAAAATAATCTACATCTTGAATTAGATTAAAATATTGATATTTTTTTTTAAAAAATTATTGATAATTAATTACTTAAAAGCCCTTTCATTTATCTCTTTAAATAGAGGCAACGAACACTGTTTTTCCTTAAACTCAAAAACACATAAACTATGGCTCCTGTGAAGTTTATGCTCATGCTTATGCTCCTGCTCCTTGGTTTGGCAGAAGGGACGGAGGTAGGGACTGCAGGTCAACCACGCTCCTCCAAGGCAATACGCATCCCACTCCCCCCCCGCGTCCCACGCCTCCCCCCCGGCTGGCCACCTCGCATCCCACGACCCCCGTCCTTCCCACGCCCCGCCCCCCGCACGCGACCCCGCAGGCCACCCCGCTTCGGACCACCCCCGCCCCCCCGACACCACCTCCCTCGCCCTGGGGGCTGAGGCCGCGGTCCGCGAGGTGGCCCCATCTCCCCCACGGTCCATGCCCGCCATCCAAGGCACACAGCTGCAACCGGCCGGCCACCGCTGAAGTCGTGAAGCAGAGAAGCTGACACCGTGGCACTCGTTTGCTGTTATTTCTGTTCTGTTGTTATTTATTTCTCGGTCCATGCCCGCCATCCAAGGCACACAGCTGCAACCGGCCGGCCACCGCTGAAGTCGTGAAGCAGAGAAGCTGACACCGTGGCTCTCGTTTGTTGTTATTTCTGTTCTGTGGTTATTTATTTCTCGTTTGTTGTTATTGTTATGATACAGTGAAGGGTTGTTTAAGTACGAGTGAAGATGGGACCTATTATAAATATAAATAAAATGTGTGTTCGTTTGTTTCTCTTCCAATAAAAAATAGCAGCCAAGAAAACACTAAAAAACAGCAAGTACCTGTCCACAAGCAAGAAAGAGCCCTGGAAGCTGTTCTTCAGTAAGCCAGGTGTTCCTCGTCGGAGTTACAGAATTAACAATCAAACCAAAAACAATCATCAAACAAGTGCTATAACAATAAAAAAAAAAAACACAGAGCAACGAAAAACAATCAAAGAATAGAATAAACTGAGCTCGAACCGGAGAAGCGATGGTAGTGGTGAGAATCGGAGAGGCGAGATGGTGATGGTAGTGTCTGTCTGCTCTGGTGTGTTTGAACCCGAAGCACTCTCGCCAGAATTGCTCTGTAACCCGACTAAAATATAATATATATATTTTTAACTAAAATATGTTTTTTTTTTCATGTCATGGATTCTTGTGTTAAAATACGAAAATATGATATGGAGTGAAATGGTAGTTGAGTGGGTTGGGTTTGAAATGGTGAAATGTACGTATGAGATGGAGTGTGTTTGATGGCGAAGGAGGAGAACCAAGTCATTTTGAAGGAGTGATGGGAGAAGCCGCGGTAGTAGTAATAAGGTTGTCAGAGGCGAGGCTAGTGGTGAGTCATGAGTTGAAATGGTGAAATGGACCGGTTGTTGAGTTATGAATGGGGTGCATGAGTCATTAATGGGTTTCGCTTTATAGCTTGATTTTCAGAACTTTGTGAAATGGTGAAATGTTGTTTGAGATGGAGTGTATTTGCTGGCGAAGGAGGAGGACCAACCAACCAAGTCATTTTGAACCGAACATGGAGGTTGAGTGGGTTTGGAGATGGTGTATGCTCTGAGTGGGTTTGGCTGGTGGTTGAGTGGGGTGTGGCAGAAGGACGAAAATGGTGGTGGTGGTGGAGGTTGTGAACCGAACATGGAAATATTGAAGAAAGTGAAGAAGCAGAAGAAGGAAGAGAGAAAATAAAGAGGAAGAAAGAAATAGAAAGCGAATGCAGAAGGAGAAAGAAGAAAGTTGACCGGTCATTACTGGAATGGGTTGAGTCATTAATGGGCTGGTTGAGTCAGTAACTCATGTGCACAATGCTCAATTCTTAGAGCAACGGTGATTGTAATCACAGGTGGAACTTCGATAGTTGCATGACTGTGTTGGGATTACATCAGGCGTTAGATCGAAAGCAACCGGCAGTGACTCTATAGGACTTGACAGCAAGTTGAGGGCCAAGCCATCAGACTCCGGTTTTGACCCCATTGTAAACCTTTCAGGTTTCATAGGAAGCAATGTTTTCTCCCTTAGTGGTGCAGTTGACTTTGACATATCAGAGGGGGATTATTCACCTACAATGTAGGTCTGACATCAACAGTGCCTTCCTTATTGCTTCCTTGACCTTTTGAGCAAAAAAAAATTAGAAAAAGAAATAGGAATATGAGATAATTCTACCTCATTTCTTATTTGTTATTATAGATACCAACTCTAATTGCAAATATAATGATGCCAAACCTTTGTTTGTAACAATGCAGGAATAATCTTAGCACTTTAAAGGCTTCCTATTACTAAGCAGTGACCCCTTGACCAGGGCTGCAATTGCAGCAGAGTTGAAGCAACGTTTCGTTAATAACGGGACGATCGACCACCTTCGCAGTTGGGTGGTCAGCATTCATTTTTTCCGTCTACACTAGTGAAGGCTCGTATGGACTCTGATGGCAAGGTTGGTGCTCTCATTCAGCAAGACATCTTAAAAAAGTTCTACTTAACTATTGCTGAAGCGGTTGATTTTAGGGACCTAAACAGGTTTCATGTTCCACGGCTATCAGGCCCCAGAACAGACTAGTTGGAAAATGCTTTTATCTTCTCTAGATAAAATAACATCGTTTTGTGGTTAGAGGTTATCAGTGACTATAATGGTGCCATCCACAATTGTCTTCCTAAAGCAATCTATTATATAGAAATATAAAATGCAGTAAATACTATGGTTGTAAGCCAGGGGTTTAACCTCTAGAGTTTCTTGAAGCAAAATAAATACTGGGGAAGGTGAACACAGCATGTATACAACCTTTAAAAGGTTTTGGTGAATAATAATAAATATATATTTATACATTGGGGGTATTTATGTGTAACTCTTAAGGACTTTGATGATATGGATCAGGATTTCACAACTTTTAAATGTTTGAGTTTGGTAAAGTTATTATGATTTCAACTATGTAACTGTAGTTACATGTTAGGCTGTAAACTCTGTACATGAAGCTGCAGCTGCTAATGATTTGTGTAAATGGAGAAGTGAAAGCATTCTATACATGACGAAATGAAAATATATTTCTAGAGACAATAATCATGATTATGATAAACTTTGTCTAGATCGAAACATTTATATAGCTAATGCACTAGACTAGCACACAACTCCTTTAATATCGAATGCACATAAACATTAATGGTAAATAGATTAGTGTCGATCACGAAAAACCAAGAATATAATACACAAAAGCTTAACCAACAAGTAACAAGAGTGCAATGTTTGTCTAAACATAAATAGATATATGCCTACAAATGGAAGAAATGACTGAATAGCAGAACCTTGAAGAAGTCCATCATGGATCTAGGTAACAACATCACGAACAGCACCAGGTCCATGGGGAATGAACACAGCAGAGGATTTAGAACCAACACCAGGTCCATGAAGGAAATTGGTGTTGTTTCTAAATCCTCTGCTGTGTTCATTCCCCATGGACTTGGTGTTGATCGTGATGTTGCTACCCAAATCCGTGATGGACTTCTTTAGGGTTTTGCTATTCAATAATTTGTTCTATTTTTAGGCATATATTTGTTTATGTTCATACAAGTATTGTACTCTTGTTACATGTTGGTTAAGCTTTTGTGTGTTATGTTGGTTTTTCGTGATCGATACTAGTCCATTTTCGCAAAACATTCATTGTTGACAACTACTTTTGGGAATTTTTCTGTTGCTTAGGATGGACTTGGGTGACCAGGACCATGTCCATGACATCATTTGCAATGGTTCCAAGGACATTGACAGAGAATCCCAGCACACTGTCTCTCAGACCATCAACAATTGCTTGTCGTTAGCGAGCAGTACCAAGCCCAGACAGATGTTTGAGATTCCGCTTCACCTTCAGCTCATTTGTTTTGTAAAATTTTTTCTGCCCCTGCCTTCTTATTAGTCGCCACCCTCAGTCTTGCAGTTGAAAGATTACAAAACAGTTAAAAGATTTCAAAAAAACCTTTTGAAGAAAAAATCCAAGAGATTGTTGTGTCATGCTACTAATATAAACGCAATACAGAAACTACATGAACAACTAATTAAGCCACTTGTAAGATTTTTCTTTATCATATGAATCTGCATTTGACATGAGAGCTAGCTCATCATTGCTATATGGTAAATTAAACAGACCCATTTTAAAAGAATTTTCCAAAAAATTTGTGTATGTGGTAAATCCAACTCAGCTAGCTGCTACACTACACAATCACCTGTCCATCCTAAGCAACAGGAAAACTCCAACTAGTAATCATTAACTTGATGGACGAATACTAAATGCATTATCAGTATTAATCTCATTCATGGCCTGCTTCAGATGCTCATCTGGTTCTATGTCAACAATGAGTGTTTTGACTATCTCATACCCATAAGCAGACATAACCTGGAAAAAACATTGAAGACAATAGCTTTAAAAAGACACTCTTTCGTAGAAACTAAAAACTACTTACCCAATATAACCGGATGGTTTTCACAATATAACATAAACTTGATTACCTTCTCAAGCTCATCTTCCATAGCATTGGCAACTTCATTTTTCTGCTCAAAAACATAATCCAGATTTAGCTTTGGAACGCTTGCCCTAATCACTGTATAAGAATGGAAGACGATATCTTAAATTGCACATCCATGTGCATATCTCTGTGTGTGCAGCTAATTTAGAAAGAGCTAAACATATGTCATGACATCAAGCAAAACTTCAAATATTATCATAAAAAACAAAGGACTGTATTCGGGTCCTAGTGCTGTTGAGCTTGTAAAAAGCATCACCTGCTTTATTTGCCAGGGCATAATAGTGCACAGATGCAACCACATTGACAAATGCATTATCCTAGTAAATTGTCACAAAAATCAGTTAGTCTCACTTGAACCATTACTCGACTTACGTGCCAACAATCTCTCACATGAATATGCTTGAACCAATGTATGTTCTTCAACATTCAAAAAAAGGAGAAAAAATTATAAATTTTTACATAATTTCATATGAATATGCTACAAAGGGAAATCTACAACAATTTTCTTACTTGACAGTTAATTTATTGAGTTTAGACAAACCTTTGTCTTGGTCTCACAACGTACATCTAATTGTTTCACCCTCATTGACAGGTGGCCAGCAAGTTGAGACACAATGGCATCCAGGTTCAAGGACACCATTATATTTGTCAAATTTCTCCCCTATGGCAACTGTCGACTGGTCTACTTTGATATAGCCAAACAAATTACTAATTTTCTTCTTATTATTTTTTTTTAAGGAGAGATTAACTGTATTCTTTTGCTTTTGTTAGAAGAGAGATTAACAATCTTCTTTTGCTTTTTGTTGGAGGAGAGATTATCTATCTTCTTTACCCTATTATGTTCAAATAATGTAAACAAGTCAGATGGATAGCACTAAACAAGAAAGCAAATGATTGTTACTATACCCACTTTGACTCAATATTCATTACCCCTTAGACCAAGTTAACTAACTGTCTTTAGAAATTTAAGAAGAAAAATCAACAAGAAGAACAAGAAAAACCAATTTACTAAATTTAAAATTAGCTGTTACAAACTTATTTTCTAAGTCTAAAAATTAAGAAAAATACAAAATGATTAATAAGGAGATGTGTTGTATCTAGATTCATGTCCATCTAAAAGATAACAATTCAAAATCAAATCAAATAATTAAGAAGAAAACAAACACATATCATTTATCTTGCAACCAGATTAACAAATAAAAAAAAAAAGACTTACCAGACAAACAAAAACACTGGAGGTAAAGAAACTTTCAAATCACCAAACAAACAAACTCACAACAAGAGATTTAAACAGACTCAACCACTGGACATAGAGGAAAATGGGTGGAAATTGTAGCATGGTTTGAGTGTACCAACAAAGGGAAAAGTGAATATAAGAAGTTGTCACCGCATTTACCATATTAGGATTAAATACAGGCTCATCTGTGTTGGTTCATTATTTTAATGTAAACTCATACTAAAATGACACTAGTGACGTGGGTGTAAGTAGGGGTGGGCAAGATCATGTTTGGATTGGTTCCCGCTAGAACCGACTCGAACATGGAAAGTGTGCGGGTTGCCATTTTAGATCCGAATATGGTCCAGTAAAGGGGAGGACCCGAACAGAACTGAATACCTAGTATTCGGTTCGATTTGGTTCAGGTTCCATGTTTTGGACATTTTTTCCTATCTATTCACAACAATAATAATACATTATAAGAATTAAAGCAACACAGTCAACAAACATATATAAAATCAACAAGAAATATATATATATATATATATATAAGCAAAGGTTTCTAAATGTTAAATCAACACATATACGACAAAATAAATACTGGGGAAAGTGAACATAGTATGTATACAACCTTTAAAAAACTTTGGTAAATAATAATAAATATATATTATTATATTGGGGGTATTTATGTGTAACTCTTAAGGACTTTGATGATATGAATCAGGATTTTACAACTTTTAAATGTTTGAGTTTGGTAGAGTTATTATGATTTCAAGTATGTAACTGTAGTTACATGTTAGACTGTAAACTCTGTACATGAAACTGCAGCCGCTAATAATTTGTGTTAATAGAGAAGTGAAAGTATTTTGTACATGTCGAAATGAAAATATATTTCTAGAGACAATGATCATGATTATGATAAACATTGTCTAGATCGAAACATCTATATAGCTAATGCACTAGACCAGCACACAACTCCTTTAACATCGTATGCACATAAACACTAATGGTCAATGGACTAATGTCGATCACGAAAAGTCAAGAACATAACACACAGAAGCTTAACCAACAAGTAACAAGAGTACAGTGCTTGTCCGAACATAAACAGATATATGCCTAAAAATGGAAGAAATTACTGAATAACAGAACCCTGAAGAAGTCCATCATGGATCTGGGTAGCAATATCACTGCTGTGTTCTAAATTCTAAAGGTTCTGTTATTAAGTAATTTGTTCCATTTTTAGGCATATATCTGTTTATATTCAGGCAAGGATTGTACTCTTGTTATATGTTGGTTAAGCTTTTATGTGTTATGTTCTTGGTTTTTCGTGATCGACACTAGTCCATTTTTGCAAAACACTCATTGTTGACAACTAGTTTTTGAAATTGTTCTGTTGCTTAGGATGGACCTGGGTGACCAGGACCATGTCCATGTCATCCATTGCAGTGGTTCTAGGGACACTGACAGAGAATCCCAGCACACTGTCTCTCTGACCATCAACAATTGCTTGTCTCAGGCGAGTAATACCAAGCCCACACAGATATTTAGACTCCGTTTCACCTTCAGCTCGTTTGATT
Organism: Nephelium lappaceum; assembly: GCA_021234005.1. Lineage (NCBI taxonomy): Eukaryota > Viridiplantae > Streptophyta > Magnoliopsida > Sapindales > Sapindaceae > Nephelium > Nephelium lappaceum. The sequence goes on along the minus strand of CM038000.1, from coordinate 5,558,593 downwards.
TGCAAAATTTTTTCTGCCTCTGCATTCTCATTAGTCGCCACCCTCAGTCTTGCAATTGAAAGATTACAAAACAGTTAAAAGATTTTATTTCAAAAAAACCTTTTAAAGAAAAAATCCAACAGATTGCTGTGTCATGCTACTAATATAAATGCAATACAAAAACTACATGAACAACTAATTAATCCACTTGTAAGATTTTTCTTTATCAAATGAATCTGCATTTGACATGAGAGCCAGCTCATCATTGCTATAAGGTAAATTAAACATACCTATTTTAAAAGAATTTCACCAAAAAATTTGTCTATGTGCCAAACCCAACTCAGCTAGCTGCTACACTACACAACCACCTGTCCATCCCAAGCAATAGGAAAATTCCAAAAAGTAATCATCAACTTGATGGAAGAATACGAAATACATTACCAGCATTAATCCTATTCATGGCTTGCTTTCCATGCTCATCTGGTTCTATATCAGCAATGAGTGTTTTGACTATCTCATACCCATAAGTAGACATAACCTGGAAGAAACATTGAAGGCAACGGCTTTAAAAAGACACTCTTCCGCATAAACTAAAAATTATTTAACCAAATATAGCAGGATGGTTTTCACAATATAACATAAACTTGATTACCTTCTCAAACTTATCTTCTACAACTTTGGCAATTGCAATTTTCTGCGCAAAAGCATAATCCTGATTTAGCTTTGGAACGCTTGTCCTAATCACTGTACAAGAACGGAAGATGATATCTTAAATTGCACATGTATTTGCAAATCTCTGTGTGTGCAGCTGATTTAGAAAGAGCTAAACATATGTCATGATATCAAACAAAACTTCAAATATTACCATAAAAAACATACGACTGTATTTGGGTCCTAGTACTGCCGAGCTTGAAAAAAACATCACTTGCCTTATCTACCAGGGCACGATATTGCACAGATGCAACCACATTGACAAATACATTGTCCTAGTAAATTACCACAAAGATCAGTTAGTCTCACTTAAGCCATTACCCGACTTACGTGCCAACAATCTCTCACATGAATATACTTGAACCAATGTATGTTGTTCATTAATTATTCAGAAAACGAGAATAGATTGTAACGTTTTATATAATTTGATATGAATATGCTACAAAGGGAAATCTACAACAATTTTCTTACTTGACAGTTAACTAATTGAGTTTATACAAACCTTTGTCATGGTCTCACAACGTACACCTAATTGTTTCACCCTCATTGATAGGTGGCCAGCAAGCTAACGCCCCAAGAACCATGATACAAAATGGCATTCAGTCTCAAGGACATCATTATATTTGCCAAATTTCACCCCTATGACAACTATCGACCGGTCTATTTTGATGCAGCCAAACAAATTATTAATCTTTTTCTTATTATTTTATTTGAAGAAGAGAATAGCCGTCTTCTTTTGCTTTTTGCTAGAGGAGAGATTAGCAATCTTCTTTTGCTTTTTGTTGGAGGAGAGATTATCCATCTTCTTTACCCTATTATGTTCAAAGAATGTAAATACATTACCAGCATTAATCTCATTCATGACCGGCTTCCCATACTCATCTGGTTCCATGTCAACGATGAGTGTTTTGACTGTCTCATACCCATAAGCAGACATAACTTGGAAGAAACATTGAAGACAACAACTTTAAGAAGACACTCTTCCACAGAAACTAAAAATTATCTACCCAAATATAGTCGGATGGATTTCACAATATAAGATAAACTTGATTACCTTCTCAAGCTCATCTTCGATAGCTTTGGCAATTTCATTTTTTTGCTTAAAAGCATAATGCAAATTTAGCTTTGGAACGCTTGCCCTAATCACTGTACAAGAATGGAAGACAATATCTTAAATTTCACATCCACGTGCATATCTCTGTGCGTGCGGCTGATTTAGAAAGAGCAAAACATATGCCATAACATCAAGCAAAACTTCAAATATTACCATAAAAAACATAGGACTGTGTTTAGGTCCTAGTGCCGCTGAGCTTGTAAAAAGCATCACTTGTCTTATCTGCAAGGGCACGATATTGCACAGATGCGACCATATTGACAAATAAATTGTCTTAGTACATTTCCACAAAGATTAGTTAATCTCGCTTGAACCATTACTCGGCTTACGTGCCAACAATCTCTCACATGAATATACTTGAACCAATGTATGTTGTTCAGCATTCAGAAAACAAGAAAAGACTATAATTTTTTGCATAATTTGATATGAATATGCTACAAAGGGAAATCTACAACAATTTTCTTACTTGACAGTTAATTAATTGAGTTTATACAAACCTTTGTCATGGTCTCATAACGTACATCCAATTGTTTCACTCTCATTGATAGGTGCCCAGCAAGTTGACGCCCCAAGAACCATAGTACAAAATGGCATTCAGGCTCAAGAACACCATTATATTTGCCGAATTTCACCCCTATGACAACTGTCGACTGGTCTACTTTGATGCAGCCAAACAAATTATTAATCTTCTTCTTTTTATTTTTTGTACGGAGAGATTAGCCGTCTTCTTTTGCTTTTTGTTAGAGGAGAGAGTAGCAATCTTCTTTTGCTTTTTGTTGGAGGAGAGATTACCCATCTTCTTTACCCTATTATGTTCAAAGAATGTAAATACATTACCAGCATTAATCTCATTCATGACCTGCTTCCCATGCTCATCTGGTTCTATGTCAATAATGAATGTTTTGACTATCCCATACCCATAAGCAGACATAACTTGGAAGAAACATTGAAGACAACAACTTTAAGAAGACACTCTTCTGCAGAAACTAAAAAATATTTACCCAATTATAGCCGAATGAATTTCACAATATAACATAAACTTGATTAGTTTCTCAAGCTCATCTTCCATAGCTTTGGCAATTTCATTTTTTTGCTCAGAAGCATAATCCAGATTTAGCTTTGGAATGCTTGCCCTAATCACTGTAAAAGAATGAAAGCCGATATCTTAAATTGAACATCCATGTGCATATCTGTGTGCGTGTAGTTGATTTAGAAAGAGTTAAACATTTGCCATGACATCAAGCAAAACTTCAAATATTACCATAAAAAACATAGGACTGTGTTTACGTCCTAGTGTTGCTGAGCTTGGCAAAAGCATCATTTGCCTTATCTGCTAGTGCACGATATTGCACAGATGCGACCATATTGACAAATACATTGTCCTAGTACACTTCCACAAAGATAAGTTAGTCTCACTTGAACCATTACCCGGCTTACGTGCCAACAATCTCTCACATGAATATACTTGAATAATGTATGTTGTTCACCATTCAGAAAACGAGAAGAGATTGTAACGTTTTATATAATTTGATATGAATATGCTACAAAGGGAAATCTACAACAATTTTCTTACTTGACAGTTAACTAATTGAGTTTATACAAACCTTTGTCATGGTCTCACAACGTACATCTAATTGTTTCACCCTCATTGATAGGTGGCCAGCACGTTGACGTGCCAAGAACCATGGTACAAAATGGCATTCAGGCTCAGGGACACCTTTATATTTGTCAAATTTCACTCCTACGACAACTATCAATCGGTCTATTTTGATGCAACCAAACAAATTATTAATCTTTTTCTTATTATTTTATTTGAATGAGAGAATAGTCGTCTTCTTTTGCTTTTTGCTAGAGGAGAGATTAGCAATCTTTTTTTGCTTTTTGTTGGAGGAGAGATTATCCATCTTTTTTACTCTATTATGTTCAAAGAATGTAAATACATTACCAGCATTAATCTCATTCATGATTAGCTTCCTATGCTCATCTGGTTTCATGTCAACGATGAGTGTTTTGACTGTCTCAAACCCATAAGCAAACATAACCTGGAAGAAACATTGAAGGCAACAACTTTAAGAAGACACTCTTCCGTAGAAACTAAAAACCATTTACCCAAATATAGCCGGATGGATTTCACAATATAAGATAAACTTGATTATCTTCTCAAGCTCATTTTCGATAGTTTTGTCAATTTCATTTTTTTGCTCAAAAGCATAATGCAAATTTAACTTTGGAACGCTTGCCCTAATCACTGTACAAGAATGGAAGACGATATCTTAAATTGCACATCCACGTGCATATCTCTGTGCGTGCGGCTGATTTAGAAATAGCTAAACATATGTCATGACATCAAGCAAAACTTCAAATATTACCATAAAAAACATAGGACTGTGTTTAGGTCCTAGTGCTACTGAGCTTGTAAAAAGCATCACTTGCCTTATCTACAAGGGCACGATATTTCACAGATGCGACCATATTGACAAATAAATTGTCCTAGTACACTTCCACAAAGATCAGTTAGTCTCACTTGAACCATTACTCGGCTTACGTGCCAACAATCTCTCACATGAATATACTTGAACGAATGTATGTTGTTCAACATTTAGAAAACGAGAAAAGATTGTAATTTATTGCATAATTTGATATGAATATGCTATAAAGGGAAATCTACAATAATTTTCTTACTTGATAGTTAACTTATTGAGTTTAGACAACCCTTTGTTGTGGTCTCACAACGTACATCTAATTGTTTCACCCTCATTGACCGGTGGCCAGGAAGTTGACGCCCTAAGAACCATGATACAAAATGGTATTCCGGCTCAAGGACACCATTATATTTGCCAAATTTCACCCCTATGGCAACTGTCGATTGATCTAATTTGATGCAGCCAAACAAATTATTAATCCATTTCTTATTATTTTATTTGAAGGGTATTATTTTATTTGAAGGAAAGAATAGCCGTCTTCTTTTGCTTTTTGTTAAATGAGAGATTAGCATTCTTCTTTTGCTTTTTGTTGGAGGAGAGATTATCCATCTTCTTTACCCTATTACGTTCAAAGAATGTAAAGACATTACCTGCATTAATCTCATTCATGACCAGACTCCTACGCTCATCTGGTTCTATGTCAACAATGAGTGTTTTGACTATCTCATAACCATAAGCAAACATAACCTGGAAGAAACATTGAAGGCAACAACTTTAAGAAGACACTCTTCCGCAGAAACTAAAAATTATTTACTCAAATATAGCCGGATGGATTTCACAATATAACCAAAACTTGATTACCTACTCAAGCTCATCTTCCACAACTTTGGCAATTTCATTTTTTTGCTCAAAAGCGTAATTCGAATTTAGCTTTGGAACACTTGCCGTAATTACTGTATAAGAAAGGAAGACGATATCTTAAATTACACATCCATGTGCATATTTCTGTGCGTGCAGCTGATTTAGAGAGAGCTAAACATATGTCATGACATCAAGTAAAACTTCAAATATTACCATAAAAATCATAGGACTGTGTTTAGGTTCTAGTGCCGTTGAGCTTGTAAAAAGCATCACTTGCCTTATCTGCCAGGGCACGATATTGCACAGATGCGACCATATTGACAAATACATTGTCCTAGTATATTTCCACAAAGATCAGTTAGTCTCACTTGAACCATTACCCAGCTTACGTGCCAACAATCTCTCACATGAATATACTTAAACCAATGAATGTTGTTCATCATTCAGAAAACGAGAAAAGATTGTAAAGTTTTACATAAATTGATATGAATATGCTACAAAGCGAAATCTACAACAATTTTCTTACTTGACAGTTAACTTATTGAGTTTAGACAACCCTTTGTCATGGTCTCACAACGTACCTCTAATTGTTTCACCCTCATTGACTGGTGGCCAGCAAGCTGATGCCTCAAGAACTATGATACAAACTGGCATTCAGGCTCAAGGACACCATTATATTTGCCAAATTTCACCCCTATGACAACTGTCGACTGGTCTACTTTGATCCAACAGACAAATTATTAATCTTCTTCTTAATATTTTTTTTTATGGAGAGATTAGCCGTCTTCTTTTGCTTTTTGTTAGAGGAGAGATTAACAATCTTCTTTAGCTTTTTGTTAGAGGAGAGATTATCCATCTTTTTTACCCTATTCTGTTCAAAGAATGTAAAAACATTACCAACATTAATCTCATTCATGACCGGCTTCCCATGCTCATCTGGTCTATGTCAACAATGAGTGTTTTGACTATCTTATGCCCATAAACAGACATAACCTGGAAGAAACATTGAAGGCAACAACTTTAAGAAGACACTCTTCCGCAGAAACTAAAATTTATTTACCCAAATATAGTTGGATGGATTTCACAATATAAGATAAACTTGATTACCTTCTCAAGCTCATCTTCCATAGCTTTGGGAATTCCATTTTTTTGCTCAAAAGCATAATCCAAATTTAGCTTTGGAATGCTTGCCCTAATCACTATACAAGAATGGAAGGCGTTGTCTTAAATTGCACATCCATGTGCATATCTCTTTGCATGCGGTTGATTTACAAAGGGCTAAACATATGTCATGACATCAAGCAAAACTTCAAATATTATCATAAAAAACATAGGACTGTGTTTCGATCGTAGTGTTGCTGAGCTTGTAAAAAGCATCACTTGCCTTATTTGCAAGGGCACGATATTACACAGATGCGACCATATTGACAAATAAATTTTCCTAGTACACTTCCACAAAGATCAGTTAGTCTCACTTGAACCATTACTCGGCTTACGTGCCAACAATCTCTCACATGAATATACTTGAACCAATGTATGTTGTTCAGCATTCAGAAAACGAGAAAAGACTGTAATTTTTTGCATAATTTGATATGAATATGCTACAAAGGGAAATCTACAATAATTTTCTTACTTGACAGTTAACTAATTGAGTTTAGACAAACCTTTGTCATGGTCTCACAACGTATATCTAATTGTTTCACCCTCATTGACCGGTGGCCAATAAGCTGATGCCCCAAGAATTATGGTACAAAATGGCATTCAGGCTCAAGGACACCATTATATTTGCCAAGTTTCAACCCTATGACAACTGTCGACTGATCTACTTCGATGCAGCCAAACAAATTATTAATCTTCTTCTTATTAGTTTTTTTTAAGGGGAGATTAGCCGTATTCTTTGGCTTTCAGTTACAGGAGAGATTAGCAATCTTCTTTTGCTTTCTGTTAGAGGAGAGATTAGCAATCTTCTTTTGCTTTTTGTTGGAGGAGAGATTATCCATCTTTTTTACCCTATTATGTTCAAGGAATGTAAATACATTACCAGCATTAATCTCTTTCATGTCCAACTTCCCATGCTCATCTAGTTCAATGTCAACAATGAGTGTTTTTACTATCTCATACCCATAAGCAGACATAACTTGAAAGAAACATTGAAGGCAACAACTTGAAGAAGACACTCTTCCGCAAAAACTATAGTCGGATGAATTTCACAATATAACATAAACTTGATTACCTTTTAAAGCTCATCTTTCATAGCTTTGGCAATTTCATTTTTTTGCTCAAAAGCATAATCTAGATTTAGCATTGAAACGCTTGCCCTAATCATTGTAAAAGAATGGAAGACGATATCTTAAATTGCACATCCATGTGCGTATCTCTATGCGTGTAGCTGATTTAGAAAGAGCAAAACATATGCCATAACATCAAGTAAAACTTCAAATATTACCATAAAAAACATAGGACTGTGTTTAGGTCCTAGTGCAGGTTAGCTTGTAATAAGCGTCACTTGCCTTATCTGCAAGGGCACGATATTACACAGATGAGACCATATTGATAAATACATTGCCCTAGTACACTTCCACAAAGATCAGTTAGTCTCAGTTGAACCATTACCTGGCTTACGTGCCAACAATCTCTCATATGAATATACTTGAACCAATGTATGTTGTTCAGCATTCAGAAAACAAGAAAAGATTGTAAATTTTTACATAATTTGATATGAATATGCTACAAAGGAAAATCTCCAACAATTTTTTTACTTGACAGTTAACTTATTGAGTTTAGACAAACCTTTGTCTTGGTCTCACAACGTACATCTAATTGTTTCACCCTTATTGATAGGTGGCCAACAAGCTGACGCCCCAAGAATCGTGGAATAAAATGGCATTCAGGCTCAAGGACACCATTATATTTGCCAAATTTCACTCCTCTGACAACTGTCGACTGGTCTACTTTGATGCAACCAAACAAATTATTAATCTTTTTTTTTTTTTTTTTAAAAGGAGAGATTAGTCGTCTTCTTCTGCTTTTTGTTAGAGGAGAGAGTAGCAATCTTCTTTTGCTTTTTGTTGCAGGAGAGACTATCCATGTTCTTTACCCTATTATGTTTAAAGAATGTAAAAACATTATTAGCATTAATCTCATTCATGACCCACTTCCCATGCTCATCTGGTTCCATGTCAACAATGAGTGTTTTGACTATCTCATACCCATAAGCAGACATAACCTGGAAGAAACATTGAAGACAACAACTTTAAGAAGACACTCTTTCGCATAAACTAAAAATTATTTACCCAAATATAGCTGGATGGATTTCACAATATAAGATAAACTTGATTACCTTCTCAAGCTCATCTTCCATAGCTTTGGCAATTCTTTTTTTTTTTGCTCAAAAGCATAATCCAAATTTCATTTTGGAATGCTTGCCCTAATCATTGTGCAGGAATGGAAGACGATATCTTAAATTGCATATCCACATGCATATCTCTGTGCATGCGTCTGATTTAAAAAGAGCTAAACATATGCCCTAACATCAAGTAAAACTTCAATTATTACCATAAAAAACATAGGATTGTGTTTAGGTCGTAGTGCTGCTGAGCTTGTAAAAAGCATTACTTGCCTTATCTGCTAGGGCACGATATTGCACGTTGTGCGACCATATTGACAAATAAATTGTCCTAGTACACTTCTACAAAGGTCAGTTAGTCTCACTTGAACCATTACCCGACTTATGTGCCAACAATCTATCACATGAATATACTTGAACCAATGTATGTTGTTCAACATTCAGAAAACGAGAAAAGATTGTAAAGTTTTATATAATTTGATATGAATATGCTACAAAGGGAAATCTACAACAATTTTCTTACTTAACAGTTAACTAATTGAGTTTAGACAAACCTTTTTTATGGTCTCACAACGTATATCTAATTGTTTCACCCTCATTGACCGGTGGCCAACAAGCTGACGCCCCAAGAATCATGGTACAAAATAGCATTCAAGCTCAAGGACACCATTATATTTGCCAGGTTTCACCCCTATGGCAACTGTCGACTGGTCTACTTCGATGCAGCCAAACAAATTATTAATCTTTTTCTTATTATTTTTTTTTAAGGAGAGATTAGCCGTCTTCTTTTGCTTTCTGTTAGAGGAGAGATTGGCAATCTTCTTTTGCATTTTGTTAGAGGAGAGATTAGCAATCTTCTTTTACTTTTTATTGGAGGAGAGATTGTTGGCGGAGAGATTATCCATCTTTTTTACCTTATTATGTTCAAAGAATGTAAATACATTACCAGCATTAATCTCATTCATGACCGACTTCCCATGCTCATCTGGTTCTGTGTCAACAATGAGTGTTTTGACTATTTTATACCTATAAGCAGACATAACTTGGAAGAAACATTGAAGGCAACAACTTTAAGAAGACACTCTTTCGCAAAAACTAAAAATTATTGACTCAACTATAGCCGGATGGATTTCACAATATAGCATAAACTTGATTACCTTCTCAAGCTCATTTTCCATAGCTTTGGCAATTTCATTTTTTTGCTCAAAAGCATAATCCAGATTTAGCTTTGAAACGCTTGCCCTAATCACTGTAAAAGAATGGAAGACGATATCTTAAATTGCACATCCATGTGCATATCTCTGTGCGTGTAGCTGATTTAGAAAGAGCAAAACATATGCAATGATATCAAGTAAAACTTCAAATATTACCATAAAAAACATAGGACTGTGTTTAGGTCCTAGTGTAGCTTAGCTTGTAATAAGCATCACTTGCGTTATCTGCCAGGGCACGATATTACACAGATGAGACCATATTGACAAATACATTGTCCTAGTACATTATCACAAAGATCAGTTAGTCTCACTTGAACCATTACACGGCTTACGTGCCAACAATCTCTCATATGAATATACTTGAACCAATGTATGTTGTTCAGCATTTAGAAAACGAGAAAAGATTGTAAATTTTTAGATAATTTGATATGAATATGCTACAAAGGGAAATCTACAACAATTTTTTTACTTGACAGTTAACTTTATGAGTTTAGACAAATCTTTGTTTTGCTCTCATAACGTACATCGAATTGTTTAACCCTCATTGACATGTGGATAGGAAGTTGATGCCCCAAGAACCATGGTACACAATGGCATTCAGGCTCAAGGGCACTATTATATTTGCCAAATTTCACTCATATGTCAACTGTCGTCTGGTCTACTTTGATGCAGCCAAACAAATTACTAATCTTCTTCTTATTATTTTTTTTAAGGAGAGATTAGACGTCTTCTTTTCCTTTTTATTAGAGGAGAGATTAGCAATCTTCTTTTGCTTTTTGTTGGGGGAGAGATTATCCATCTTCTTTACGCTATTATGTTCAAAGAATGTAAATACATTACCAACATTAATCTCATTCATGACCTGTTTCCTATGCTCTTCTGGTTTTATGTCAACAATGAGTGTTTTGATTATCTCATACTCATAAACAGATATAACCTAGAAGAAATATTGAAGGCAATAACTTTGAGAAGACACTCTTCCGTAGAAACTAAAAATCAATTAGTCAAATATAGCCACATGGTTTTCACAATATAATATAAACTTGATTACCTTCTTAAGCTCATCTTCCATAGCTTTGGCAATTTCATTTTTTTGCTCAAAAGCATAATCCAAATTTAGCTTTGGAACGCTTGCCCTAATCACTGTACAAGAATGAAAGACGATATCTTAAATTGCACATCCATGTGCATATTTCCGTGCGTGCAGCTGCTTTAGAAAGAGCTAAACATATGTCATGACATCAAGCAAAACTTCAAATATTACCATAAAAAACATAGGTCTTTGTTTATGTCCTAGTGCTGCTGAGCTTGTAAAAAGCATCACTTGCCTTATCTGCCAGGGCCCGATATTGCACAGATGCGACCATATTAACAAATACATTGTCCTAGTACATTTTCACAAAGATCAGTTAGTCTCACTTGAACCATTACCTGGCTTACGTGCCAACAATCTATCACGTGAATATACTTGAAATAATGTATGTTTTTCAGCACTCAGAAAACGAGAAAAGATTGTAAATTTTTACATAATTTGATATGATTATACTATAAAGGGAAATCTTCTACAATTTTCTTACTTGACAGTTAACTTATTGAGTTTAGACAAACCTTTTTCTTGGTCTCACAACGTACATCTAATTGTTTCACCCTCATTCATAGGTGGCCAACAAGCTGACGCCCCAAAAACCATGGTGCAAAATGGCATTCAGGCTCAAGAACATCATTATATTTGCCAAATTTCACCCCTATCACAACTGTCGATTGGTTTACTTTGATGCAGCTAAACAATTTATTAATCTTCTTGTTTTTATTTTTTTTTAAGGTGAGATTAGCCGTCTTCTTTTGTTTTTTGTTAGAGGAGAGAGTAGCAATCTTCTTTTGCTTTTTGTTGGAGGAGGGATTATCCATCTTTTTTACCCTATTATGTTTAAAGAATAAAAATACATTACCAGCATTAATCTCATTCATGACCAGCTTCCCATGCTCATCTGGGTCTAGTACATAAACTCGATAACCTTCTCAAGCTCATCTTCATAGGTTCTGCAATTTCAATTTTTTGCTTAAAAGCATAATCTAGATTTAGCTTTGGAACGCTTGCCCTAATCACTATACAAAAATGGAAGACGATATCTTAAATTGCACATCCATGTGCATATCTCTGTGCGTGCAGTTGATTTAGAAAGAGCTAAACAAATGTCATGACATCAAGCAAAACTTCAAATATTACCATAAAAAAGGTAGGACTGTATTTGGTTCCTAGTGCTGCTGAGCTTGTAAAAAGCTTCCCTTTTCTGACAAGGCACCATATTGAACGAAAGCGACCATATTGACAAATATATTGTCCTAGTACATTTCCACAAAGATCAGTTAGTCTCACTTGAACCATTACCCGGCTTACGTGCCAACAATCTCTCACATGTATATACTTGAACCAATGTATGTTGTTCAGCATTCAGAAAACGAGAAAAGATGGTAAATTTTTACATAATTTGATATGAATATGCTACAAAGGGAAATCTACTACAATCTTCTTACTTGACACTTAACTTATTGAGTTTAAACAAACCTTTGTCTTGGTCTCACAATGTACAACTAATTGTTTCACCCTCATTGATAGGTGGCCAGCAAGCTGACGCCCCGAGAACCATGGTGCAAAACGGCATTCAGGCTCAAGGACACCATTATATTTGCCAAATTTCACCCCTATCACAACTGTCGACTGGCTTACTTTGATGCAGCGAAATAATTTATTAATATTCTTCTTTTTATTTTTTTTTTAAGGTGAGATTAGCCGTCTTCTTTTGCTTTTTGTTAGAGGAGGGAGTAGCAATCTTCTTTTGCTTTTTGTTGGAGGAGAGATTATCCATCTTCTTTACGCTATTATGTTCAAAGAATGTAAAAACATTATCAGCATTAATCTCATTCATGACCCGCTTTCCATGCTCATCTGGTTCTATGTCAACAATAAGTGTTTTGACTATCTCATACCCATAAGCAGACATAACCTGAAAGAAACATTGAAGGCAACAACTTTAAGAAGTCAATTTTCTGCGGAAACTAAAAATTATTTACTCAAATATAGTCGGATGGTTTCACAATATAACATAAACTTGATTACCTTCTCAAGTAAAAATTATTTACTCAAATATAGTCGGATGGTTTCACAATATAACATAAACTTGATTACCTTCTCAAGTAAAAATTATTTACTCAAATATAGTCGGATGGTTTCACAATATAACATAAACTTGATTACCTTCTCAAGCTCATCTTCCATAGCTTTGGCAATTTCATTTTTTTGCTCAAAAATATAATCCAGATTTAGCTTTGTAACGCTTGCCCTAATCACTGTACAAGAATGGAAGACGATATCTTAACTTGCACATCCATGTGCATATCTCTATGCGTGCAACTGATTTAGAAAGAGCTAAACATATGTCATGACATCAAATAAAACTTCAAATATTACCATAAAAACCATAGGACTGTATTTGCGTCCTAATGCTGTTGAGCTTGTAAAAAGCATCACTTGTCTTATCTTCCAAGGCACAATATTGCACCGAAGCGACCATATTGACAAATACATTGTCCTAGTACATTTCCACAAAGATCAGTTAGTCTCACTTGAACCATTACCCGGCTTACATGCCAACAATCTCTCATATGAATATACTTTAACCAATGTATGTTGTTCAACATTCAGAAAACGAGAAAAGATTGTAAATTTTTACCTAGTTTGATATGAATATACTACAAAGGTAAATCTACAACAATTTTCTTACTTGACAGTTAACTTAGTGAGTTTAGAGACCTTTGTCTTGGTCTCACAATGTACATCGAATTGTTTCACTCTCATTGATAGGTGGCCAGCAAGTTGACGCCCCAAGAACCATGGTACAAAATAGCATTCAGGCTCAAGCACACCATTATATTTGCCAAATTTCACCTCTACGACAACCGTCGACTGGTCTACTTTAATGCAGCCAAACAAATTACTAATCTTCTTCTTTTTTTTTTTTTTAAGGAGAGATTAGTCGTCTTCTTTTGCTTTTTGTTAGAGGAGAGACTAGTAATCTTCTTTTACTTTTTGTTGTAAGAGAGATTATCCATCTTCTTTACCCTATTATGTTCAAATACATTATCAGCATTAATCTCATTCATGACCTGCTTCCCATGCTCATCTGGCTCTATGTCAACAAAGAGTGTTTTGACTATCTCATACTCATAAACAGACATAACCTGGAAGAAACATTGAAGGCAACAACTTTAGGAAAACACTATTCCGTAGAAACTAAAAATTATTTACTCAAATATAGTCGGATGGTTTTCACAATATAACATAAACTTGATTACCTTCTCAAGCTTATCTTCCACAGTTTTGGCAATTTCATTTTTTTGCTCAAAAGCATAATCCAGATCTAGCTTTGGAACGCTTGCCCTAATCACTATACAAGAATGGAAGACAATATCTTAAATTGCACATCCATGTCCATATCACTGTGGGTGCAACTTATTTAGAAAGAGCTAAATATATGCCATGACATCAAGCAAAACTTCAAATATTACTATAAAAAACATAGTACTGTATTTGGGTCATAGTGCTGCTAAGCTTGTAAAAAGCATCACTTACCTTATCTACCAGGGCACGATATTGCACGGATGCGACCATATTGACGAATACATTGTCCTACTACATTTCAGAAAAATTAGTTTGTCTCACTTGAACCATTACTCGGCTTACGTGCCAAAAATCTCTCTCATGAATATACTTGAACCAATGTATGTTGTTTAACATTCAAAAAATGAGAAAAGATTGTAAATTTTTACATAATTTGATATGAATATGCTACGAAGGGAAATCTATAACAATTTTCTTGCCTGACAGTTAACTTATTGAGTTTAGACAAACCTTTATCTTGGTCTCACTACGTACATCTAATTGTTTCACCTTCATTGATAGGTGGTCAGCAAGCTGATGCCCTAAGAACCATGGTACAAAATGGCATTCAGGCTCAAGGACATCATTATATTTGCCAAATTTCACCCTTATGACAACTGTCGACTAGTCTACTTTGATGTGGCCAAACAAATTATTAATCTTCTTCTTTTTATTTTTTTTTTCACGTAGAGATTAGCCCTCTTCTTTTGCTTTTTATTAGAGGAGAGAGTAGCAATCTTCTTTTGCTTTTTGTTGGAGGAGAGATTATCCATCTTCTTTACCCTATTATGTTCAAGGAATGTAAATACATTACCAGCATTAATCTCACTCATGACCTGCTTCCCATGCTCATCTGGCTTTATGTCAACAAAGAGTGTTTTGACTATCTCAAACCCATAAGTAGACATAACCTGGAAGAAACATTGAAGGCAACAACTTTAAGAAAACACTATTCCGCAGAAACTAAAAATTATTTACTCAAATATAGTCGGATGGTTTTCACAATATAACATAAACTTGATTACCTTCTCAAGCTTATCTTCCACAGCTTTGGCAATTTCATATTTTTACTCAAAACGATAATCCAGATTTAGCTTTGGAACGCTTGCCCTAATCACTATACAAGAATGAAAGACAATATCTTAAATTCCACATCCATGTTCCATATCACTATAGGTGCAACTGATTTAGAAAGAGCTAAACATACGCCATGACATCAAGCAAAACTTCAAATATTACCATAAAAACCATAGGACTGTATTTGGATCCTAATGCTGTTGAGCTTGAAAAAAGCATTACTTGCCTTATTTGCCAAGGCACGATATTGCACGGATGCGACCATATTGACAAATACATTGTCCTAGTCCATTTCCATGAAGATCAGTTAGTCTCCCTTGAACCGTTACTCGGCTTACGTGCCAACAATCTCAATAGACTCAACCACTGGAGACCAACAAATAGGAGAAAAATGACTTAACAAACAAACAAAAACACTAGAGGGCAAGAAACTTCAAATCATCAAACAAACAAACTCACAACAAGAGATTTAAATGGACTCAATCAGTCGACATAGAAGAAAATGGGTGGAAACTGTAGCATGGTTTGAGTGTTCCAACAAAGGGAAAAGTGAATATAAGAAGCTGTCACATGCATTTACCATATTAGGATAAAATGCAAGCTCATCTATGTTAGCTCATTATTTTAATGTAAACTCGCGCTAAAATGACACTAGTGACGTAGGTGCAAATAGGGGTGGGTAGGACCATGTTCGAATTGATTCTTGTTGGAACCGACTCGAACATGGTAAGTGTGCGGGTTTTCACTTTTCGATCCGAATATGGTCGAGTAAAGGGGAGGATCCGAACAGAATTGAACACCTAGTGTTTGGTTTGGTTTGGTTCGGGTTCCATGTTTTGAACATTTTTCCCTATCTATTCAGAACAACAATAATACATTATAAGAATCAAACCAACCAAGTCAACAAACATATATAAAATTAACTAGAAATATATATATATATATATATATTCTTATAAGCAAAGGCTTCTAAATGTTTAATGAACACATATACAGCAAAATAAATATTGGGAAAGGTGAACACAGTATGTATACAACCTTTAAAAAACTTTGGTAAATAATAATAAATATATATTTATACATTAGGGGTATTTATGTTTAACTCTTAAGGACTTTGATGATATGAGTCAGGATTTCACAACTTTTAAACGTTTGAGTTTGGTAGAGTTATTATGATTTCAAGTGTGTAACTGTAGTTACATGTTATACTGTAAACTCTGTAAATGAAGCATGCAGCTGCTAATGATTTGTGTTAACAGAGAAATGAAAGCATTCTGTATGTGTCGAAATGAAAATATATTTCCAGAGACAATAATCATGATTATGATAAACGTTATCTAGATCAAAACATTTATACAGCTAATGCACTAGACCAACACACAACTCCTTTAACATTGTATGCACACAAACATTAATTGTCAATAGACTAGTGTCGATCACAAAAAGCCAAGAACATAACACACAAAAGCTTAACCAATAAGTAACAAGAGTGTAGTGCTTGTTTGAACATAAACAGATATATGCCTAAAAATGGAAGAAATTACTGAAGAATAGAACCTTGAAGAAGTCCATCACGGATCTGGGTAGCAACATCACGAACAACACTAGATCTATAGGGAATGAACACAGCAAAGGATTTAGAAGCAGCACCACTGGTGCTGCTTCTAAATCCTCTACTGTGTTCATTCCCCATGGACTTAGTGCTATTCGTGATGTTGCTACCCAGATCCGTGATGGACTTCTTTAGGGTTCTGCTATTCAGTAATTTCTTCCATTTTTGGGGATATATCTGTTTATGTTCAGACAAACACTGTATTCTTGTTACTTGTTAGTTAAGCTTTTGTGTGTTATGGTAATATTTGAGTGTCTTCACATGCTCATCTAGTTTTATGTCAACAATAAGTGTTTTGACTATCTCATACCCATAAGCAGACATAACCTGGAAGAAACATTGAAGGCAACAGCTTTAAAAAGACACTCTTCCATAGAAATTAAAAATTATTTATCCAAATATAGTTGGATGGTTTTCACAATATAACATAAACTTCATTACCTTCTCATGCTCATCTTCCACAGCTTTGGCAATTTCATTTTTCTGCTCAAAAGCATAATCCAGATTTAGCTTTGGAACGCTTGCCCTAATTACAATACAAGAATAAAAGACGATATCTGAAATTGCACATCCATATGCATATCTCTGTGTGTGCAACTGATTTAGAAAGAGCTAAACATATGTCATGACATCAAGCAAAACTTCAAATATTACCATAAAAAACATAGGACTATATTTGGGTCTTAGTGCTGTTGAGCTTGTAAAAAGCATTACTTGCCTTATCTGTCGGGGCACGATATTGCACAGATGCAACCACAAATACATTGTCCTAGTAAATTACCACAAAGATTAGTTAGTCTTGCTTGAGCCATTACCTGGCTTACGTGCCAACAATCTCTTACATGAATATCATTGAACCAATGTATGTTGTTCAACATTCAGAAAACGAGAAAAAATTGTAAATTTTTACATAATTTGATATGAATATGCTACAAAGGGAAATCTATAACAATTTTCTTACTTGACAGTTAACTTATTGAGTTTAGACAAACCTTTGTCTTGGTGTCATAACGTATATCTAATTGTTTCACCCTCAATGACAGGTGGCCAGCAAGCTGACGCCTCAAGAACCATAGTACACAATGACATCCAGACTCAAGGACGTCATTATATTTGCCAAATTTCTCCCCTATGGCAACTGTCGACTGATCTACTTTAATGCAGCCAAACAAATTACTAGTCTTCTTCTTCTTATTTTTTTTTTTTTAAGGAGAGATTATCCGTCTTCTTTTGTTTTTTGTTAGAGGAGAGATTATCCATCTTCTTTACCCTATTATGTCAAACAATGTAAACAAGTCAAATGGATAGCACTAAACAAGAAAGCAAAGGATTGTTACTACACCCACTTTGATTCAATATCATTACCCTTTTGACCAAGTTAACTAACTGTCTCTAGAAATTTAAAAAGAAACATCAACAAGAAGAATAAGAAAAATGAACTTACTAAACTTGAAATTAGTTGTTACAAACTTATTTTGTAAATATAAAAATTAAGAAAAATACAAATAATTAACAAGGGGATGTGTTGTATCTAGATTCATGTTCATCTAAACGATAATAATTCAAAATCAAATCAAATAATTAAGAAGAAAACAAACACAGATTAATTATCTTGCAACCAGATTAACAAATAGGAGAAAATGGACTTACTAAACAAACAAAAACACTAGAGGGCAGGAAACTTTCAAATCACCAAACAAACAAAAACAGTAGAAGTAATAAGAATAATGACTCACAACAAGAGATTTAAATAGACTCAACCATTGGACATTCAATGGGTGGAAATTATATCATGGTTTGAGTGTACCAATAAAGGGAAAAGTGAATATAAGAAACTGTCACACGCATTTACCATATTAGGATCATATGTAGGCTCATTTGTGTTGGCTCATTATTTTAAGGGAGAAATCCAAAAAAAAACCCCTAAAAACGAAAATAACATCAGTTTACCCCATCTTTTTTAAATATTAGCCAAAAAAACCCCCTACCATAAACCAAAAACAGTTTCCATCCAAATTTTGGTGGTTTTGTGACAAAAACTTCAAAAGACCAAAATACCCTTATTATATTGAAAAATTAAAAAATAAAAAACAAAACAAATTAATCAATTACCAAACTATTCTTTCATAATCAAAAGAATAGGTTCTGCAATTTCATTTTTTTGCTCAAAAGCATAATCTAGATTTAGCTTTGGAACGCTTGCCCTAATCACTGTACAAAAATGGAAGACGATATCTTAAATTGCACATCCATGTGCATATATCTCTGTGCGTGCAGTTGATTTAGAAAGAGCTAAACAAATGTCATGACATCAAGCAAAACTTCAAATATTACCATAAAAAAGGTAGGACTGTATTTGTTTCCTAGTGCTGCTGAGCTTGTAAAAAGCTTCCCTTTTCTGACAAGGCACGATATTGCACGAAAGCGACCATATTGACAAATATATTGTCCTAGTACATTTCCACAAAGATCAGTTAGTCTCACTTGAACCATTACCCGGCTTACGTGCCAACAATCTCTCACATGTATATACTTGAACCAATGTATGTTGTTCAGCATTCAGAAAACGAGAAAAGATGGTAAATTTTTACATAATTTGATATGAATATGCTACAAAGGGAAATCTACTACAATCTTCTTACTTGACACTTAACTTATTGAGTTTAAACAAACCTTTGTCTTGGTCTCACAATGTACAACTAATTGTTTCACCCTCATTGATAGGTGGCCAGCAAGCTGACGCCCCGAGAACCATGGTGCAAAACGGCATTCAGGCTCAAGGACACCATTATATTTGCCAAATTTCACCCCTATCACAACTGTCGACTGGCTTACTTTGATGCAGCGAAATAATTTATTAATATTCTTCTTTTTATTTTTTTTTTAAGGTGAGATTAGCCGTCTTCTTTTGCTTTTTGTTAGAGGAGGGAGTAGCAATCTTCTTTTGCTTTTTGTTGGAGGAGAGATTATCCATCTTCTTTACGCTATTATGTTCAAAGAATGTAAAAACATTATCAGCATTAATCTCATTCATGACCCGCTTTCCATGCTCATCTGGTTCTATGTCAACAATAAGTGTTTTGACTATCTCATACCCATAAGCAGACATAACCTGAAAGAAACATTGAAGGCAACAACTTTAAGAAGTCAATTTTCCGCGGAAACTAAAAATTATTTACTCAAATATAGTCGGATGGTTTCACAATATAACATAAACTTGATTACCTTCTCAAGCTCATCTTCCATAGCTTTGGCAATTTCATTTTTTTGCTCAAAAATATAATCCAGATTTAGCTTTGTAACGCTTGCCCTAATCACTGTACAAGAATGGAAGACGATATCTTAACTTGCACATCCATGTGCATATCTCTATGCGTGCAACTGATTTAGAAAGAGCTAAACATATGTCATGACATCAAATAAAACTTCAAATATTACCATAAAAACCATAGGACTGTATTTGCGTCCTAATGCTGCTGAGCTTGTAAAAAGCATCACTTGTCTTATCTTCCAAGGCACAATATTGCACCGAAGCGACCATATTGACAAATACATTGTCTTAGTACATTTCCACAAAGATCAGTTAGTCTCACTTGAACCATTACCCGGCTTACATGCCAACAATCTCTCATATGAATATACTTTAACCAATGTATGTTGTTCAACATTCAGAAAACGAGAAAAGATTGTAAATTTTTACCTAGTTTGATATGAATATACTACAAAGGTAAATCTACAACAATTTTCTTACTTGACAGTTAACTTAGTGAGTTTAGAGAAACCTTTGTCTTGGTCTCACAATGTACATCTAATTGTTTCACTCTCATTGATAGGTGGCCAGCAAGTTGACGCCCCAAGAACCATTGTACAAAATAGCATTCAGGCTCAAGAACACCATTATATTTGCCAAATTTCACCTCTACGACAACCGTCGACTGGTCTACTTTAATGCAGCCAAACAAATTACTAATCTTCTTCTTTTTTTTTTTTTTTAAGGAGAGATTAGTCGTCTTCTTTTGCTTTTTGTTAGAGGAGAGACTAGTAATCTTCTTTTACTTTTTGTTGTAAGAGAGATTATCCATCTTCTTTACCCTAT
This sequence comes from Nephelium lappaceum, assembly GCA_021234005.1. Classification (NCBI taxonomy): domain Eukaryota; kingdom Viridiplantae; phylum Streptophyta; class Magnoliopsida; order Sapindales; family Sapindaceae; genus Nephelium; species Nephelium lappaceum. The sequence continues at coordinate 5,537,722 of CM038000.1, read as the reverse complement.
TATGTTCAAAGAATGTAAATACATTAGCAGCATTAATCTCATTCATGACTTGCTTCCCATGCTCATCTGGCTCTATGTCAACAAAGAGTGTTTTGACTATCTCATACTCATAAACAGACATAACCTGGAAGAAACATTGAAGGCAACAACTTTAGGAAAACACTATTCCGTAAAAACTAAAAATTATTTACTCAAATATAGTCGGATGGTTTTCACAATATAACATAAACTTGATTACCTTCTCAAGCTTATCTTCCACAGTTTTGGCAATTTCATTTTTTTGCTCAAAAGCATAATCCAGACTTAGCTTTGGAACGTTTGCCCTAATCACTATACAAGAATGGAAGACAATATCTTAAATTGCACATCCATGTCCATATCACTGTGGGTGCAACTTATTTAGAAAGAGCTAAACATATGCCATGACATCAAGCAAAACTTCAAATATTACTATAAAAAACATAGTACTGTATTTGGGTCCTAGTGCTGCTAAGCTTGTAAAAAGCATCACTTACCTTATCCACCAGGGCATGATATTGCACGGATGCGACCATATTGACGAATACATTGTCCTACTACATTTCAGAAAAATTAGTTTGTCTCACTTGAACCATTACCCGGCTTACGTGCCAAAAATCTCTCTCATGAATATACTTGAACCAATGTATGTTGTTTAACATTCAAAAAACAAGAAAAGATTGTAAATTTTTACATAATTTGTTATGAATATGGTACAAAGGGAAATCTATAACAATTTTCTTGCCTGACAGTTAACTTATTAAGTTTAGACAAACCTTTATCTTGGTCTCACTACGTACATCTAATTGTTTCACCTTCATTGATAGGTGGTCAACAAACTGATGCCCTAAGAACCATGGTACAAAATGACATTCAGGCTCAAGGACATCATTATATTTGCCAAATTTCACTCCTATGACAACTGTCGACTAGTCTACTTTGATGTAGCCAAACAAATTATTAATCTTCTTCTTTTTATTTTTTTTTTTCATGTAGAGATTAGCCCTCTTCTTTTGCTTTTTATTAGAGGAGAGAGTAGCAATCTTCTTTTGCTTTTTGTTGGAGGAGAGATTATCCATCTTCTTTACCCTATTATGTTCAAAGAATGTAAATACATTACCAGCATTAATCTCACTCATGACCTGCTTCCCATGCTCATCTGGCTTTATGTCAACAAAGAGTGTTTTGACTATCTCATACCCATAAGTAGACATAACCTGGAAGAAACATTGAAGCCAAAAACTTTAAGAAAACACTATTCCGCAGAAACTAAAAATTATTTACTCAAATATAGTCGGATGGTTTTCACAATATAACATAAACTTGATTACCTTCTCAAGCTTATCTTCCACAGCTTTGGCAATTTCATTTTTTTGCTCAAAACCATAATCCAGATTTAGCTTTGGAACGCTTGCCCTAATCACTATACAAGAATGAAAGATAATATCTTAAATTCCACATCCATGTCCATATCACTATAGGTACAACTGATTTAGAAAGAGCTAAACATACGCCATGACATCAAGCAAAACTTCAAATATTACCATAAAAACCATAGGACTGTATTTGGATCCTAATGCTGTTGAGCTTGAAAAAAGCATCACTTGCCTTATTTGCCAAGGCACGATATTGCACGGATGCGACCATATTGACAAATACATTGTCCTAGTACATTTCCATGAAGATCAGTTAGTCTCACTAGAACCGTTACCCGGCTTACGTGCCAACAATCTCAATAGACTCAACCATTGGAGACCAACAAATAGGAGAAAAATGACTTAACAAACAAACAAAAACACTAGAGGGCAAGAAACTTCAAATCATCAAACAAAGAAACTCACAACAAGAGATTTAAATGAACTCAATCACTGGACATAGAAGAAAATGGGTGGAAACTGTAGCATGGTTTGAGTGTTCCAATAAAGGGAAAAGTGAATCTAAGAAGCCGTCACACGCATTTACCATATTAGGATAAAATGCAAGCTCATCTATGTTGGCTCATTATTTTAATGTAAACTCGCGCTAAAATGGCACTAGTGACGTAGGTGCAAATAGGGGTGGGTAGGACCATGTTCGGATCGGTTCTTGCTGGAACCGACTCGAACATGGTAAGTGTGCGAGTTTTCACTTTTCGATCCGAATATGGTCCAGTAAAGGGGAGGATCCGAACAGAACCGAACACCTAGTGTTTGGTTTGGTTTGGTTCGGGTTTCATGTTTTGGACATTTTTCCCTATCTATTCAGAACAACAATAATACATTATAAGAATCAAACCAACCAAGTCAACAAACATATATAAAATTAACTAGAAATATATATATATATATATTCATATAAGCAAAGGCTTCTAAATGTTTAATGAACACATATACAGCAAAATAAATACTGGGAAATGTGAACACAGTATGTATACAACCTTTTAAAAACTTTGGTAAACAATAATAAATATTTATACATTAGGGGTATTTATGTTTAACTCTTAAGGACTCTGATGATATGAGTCAGGATTTCACAACTTTTAAACGTTTGAGTTTGGTAGAGTTATTATGATTTCAAGTATGTACCTGTAGTTACATGTTATACTGTAAACTCTGGAAATGAAGCATGCAGCTGCTAATGATTTGTGTTAACAGAGAAATGAAAGCATTCTGTACGTGTCGAAATGAAAATATATTTCTAGAGACAATAATCATGATTATGATAAACGTTATCTAGATCAAAACATCTATATAGCCAATGCACTAGACCAACACACAACTCCTTTAACATCGTATGCACACAAACATTAATGGTCAATAGACTAGTGTCGATCACAAAAAGAAAAGAACATAACACACAAAAGCTTAACCAACAAGTAACAAGAATGTAGTGCTTGTTTGAACATAAACAGATATATGCCTAAAAATGGAAGAAATTACTGAATAATAGAACCTTGAAGAAGTCCATCACAGATCTGGGTAGCAACATCACGAACAGCACTAGATCTATAGTGAATGAACATAGTAGAGGATTTAGAAGCAGCACCAATTTCCTTCATGGACCTTGTGCTGCTTCTAAATCCTCTGTTGTGTTCATTCCCCATGGACTTGGTGCTATTCGTGATGTTGCTATCCAAATCCGTGATGGACTTCTTTAGAGTTCTGCTATTCAGTAATTTCTTCCATTTTTAAGGATATATCTGTTTATGTTCAGACAAGCCCTGTATTCTTGTTACTTGTTAGTTAAGCTTTTGTGTGTTATGGTAATATTTGAGTGTCTTCACATGCTCATCTAGTTTTATGTCAACAATAAGTGTTTTGACTATCTCATACCATAAGTAGGCATAACCTGGAAGAAACATTGCAAGCAACAGCTTTAAAAAGACACTCTTCCATAGAAATTAAAAATTATTTATCCAAATATAGTTGGATGGTTTTCACAATATAACATAAACTTCATTACCTTCTCACGCTCATCTTCCACAGCTTTGGCAATTTCATTTTTCTGCTCGAAAGCATAATCCGGATTTAGCTTTGGAACGCTTGCCCTAATTACAGTACAAGAATAAAAGACGATATCTTAAATTGCACATCCATGTGCATATCTCTGTGTGTGCAACAGATTTAGAAAGAGCTAAACATATGTCTTGACATCAAGCAAAACTTCAAATATTACTATAAAAAACATAGGACTATATTTGGGTCTTAGTGCTGTTGAGCTTGTAAAAAGCATTACTTGCCTTATCTGTCAGTGCACGATATTGCTCAGATGCAACCACAAATACATTGTCCTAGTAAATTACCACAAAGATTAATTAGTCTTGCTTGAGCCATTATCTGGCTTATGTGCCAACAATCTCTTGAATATATTTGAACCAATGTATGTTGTTCAATATTCAAAAAACGAGAAAAAATTGTAAATTTTTACATAATTTGATATGAATATGCTACAAAGGGAAATTTATAACAATTTTCTTACCTGACAGTTAACTTATTGAGTTTAGACAAACCTTTGTCTTGGTCTCATAACGTATATCTAATTGTTTCACCCTCAATGACAGGTGGCCAGCAAGCTGACGCCTCAAGAACCATAGTACACAATGACATCCAGACTCAAGGCCGTCATTATATTTGCCAAATTTCTCCCCTATGGCAACTGTCGACTGATCTACTTTGATGCAGCCAAACAAATTACTAGTCTTCTTCTTCTTATTTTTTTTTTTTAAGGAGAGATTATCCGTCTTCTTTTGTTTTTTGTTAGAGGAGAGATTATCCATCTTCTTTACCCTATTATGTTCAAACAATGTAAACAAGTCAAATGGATAGCACTAAACAAGAAAGCAAAGGATTGTTACTACACCCACTTTGATTCAATATCATTACCCTCTCGACCAAGTTAACTAACTGTCTCTAGAAATTTAAAAAGAAAAATCAACAAGAAGAATAAGAAAAACGAACTTACTAAACTTGAAATTAGTTGTTACAAACTTATTTTGTAAATATAAAAATTAAGAAAAATACAAAATAATTAACAAGGAGATGTGTTGTATCTAGATTCATGTTCATCTAAACGATAATAATTCAAAATCAAATCAAATAATTAAGAAGAAAACAAACACAAATTATTTATCTTGCAACCAGATTAACAAATAGGAGAAAATGACTTACCAAACAAACAAAAACACTAGAGGGCAGGAAACTTTCAAATCACCAAACAAACAAAAACAGTAGAAGTAATAAGAATAATGACTCACAACAAGAGATTTAAATAGACTCAACCATTGGACACAGAAGAAAATGGATGGAAATTATATCATGGTTTGAGTGTACCAATAAAGGGAAAAGTGAATATAAGAAACTGTCACACGCATTTACCATATTAGGATCATATGCAGGCTCAATTGTGTTGGCTCATTATTTTAAAGGAGAAATCCAAAAAAAACCCCTAAAAACGAAAATAACATCAGTTTACCCCATCTTTTTAAAATATAAGCCAAAAAACCCCCTACCATAAACCAAAAACAGTTTCCATCCAAATTTTGGTGGTTTTGTGACAAAAACTTCAAAAGACCAAAATACCCTTATTATATTGAAAAATTAAAAAATAAAAAACAAAACAAATTAATCAATTACCAAACTATTCTTTCATAATCAAAAGAATAGGTTCTGCAATTTCATTTTTTTGCTCAAAAGCATAATCTAGATTTCGCTTTGGAACACTTGCCCTAATCACCGTACAAAAATGGAAGACGATATCTTAAATTGCACATCCATGTGCATATCTCTGTGCGTGCAGTTGATTTAGAAAGAGCTAAACAAATGTCATGACATCAAGTAAAACTTCAAATATTACCATAAAAAAGGTAGGACTGTATTTGGTTCCTAGTGCTGCTGAGCTTGTAAAAAGCTTCCATTTTCTGACAAGGCACGATATTGCACGAAAGCGACCATATTGACAAATATATTGTCCTAGTACATTTCCACAAAGATCAGTTAGTCTCACTTGAACCATTACCCGGCTTACGTGCCAACAATCTCTCACATGTATATACTTGAACCAATGTATGTTGTTCAGCATTTAGAAAACGAGAAAAGATTGTAAATTTTTACCTAGTTTGATATGAATATACTACAAAGGTAAATCTACAACAATTTTCTTACTTGACAGTTAACTTAGTGAGTTTAGAGAAACCTTTGTCTTGGTCTCACAATGTACATCTAATTGTTTCACCCTGATTGATAGGTGGCCAGCAAGTTGACGCCCCAAGAACCATGGTACAAAATAGCATTCAGGCTCAAGGACACCATTATATTTGCCAAATTTCACCCCTACGACAACTGTCGACTGGTCTACTTTAATGCAGCCAAACAAATTACTAATCTTTTTTTTTTTTTTTTTTTTTTTTTTTTTTTTTTTTAAGGAGAGATTAGTCGTCTTCTTTTGCTCTTTGTTAGGGAAGAGACTAGCAATCTTCTTTTACTTTTTGTTAGAGGAGAGATTATCCATCTTCTTTACCCTATTATGTTCAAAGTATGTAAATACATTAGCAGCATTAATCTCATTCATGACCTGCCTCCCATACTCATCTGGCTCTATGTCAACAAAGAGTGTTTTGACTATCTCATTCTCATAAACAGACATAACCTGGAAGAAACATTGAAGGCAACAACTTTAGGAAAACACTATTCCGTCGAAACTAAAAATTATTTACTCAAATATAGTCGGATGGTTTTCACAATATAACATAAACTTGATTACCTTCTCAAGCTTATCTTCCACAGTTTTGGCAATTTCATTTTTTTGCTCAAAAGCATAATCCAGATTTAGCTTTGGAACGCTTGCCCTAATCACTATACAAGAATGGAAGACAATATCTTAAATTGCACATCCATGTCCATATCACTGTGGGTGCAACTTATTTAGGAAGAGCTCAACATATGCCATGACATCAAGCAAAACTTCAAATATTACTATAAAAAACATAGTACTGTATTTGGGTCCTAGTGATGCTAAGCTTGTAAAAAGCATCACTTACCTTATCTACCAGGGGCACGATATTGCACGAATGCGACCATATTGACGAATACATTGTCCTACTACATTTCAGAAAAATTAGTTTGTCTCACTTGAACCATTACCCGGCTTACGTGCCAAAAATCTCTCTCATGAATATACTTGAACCAATGTATGTTGTTCAACATTCAAAAAACGAGAAAAGATTGTAAATTTTTACATAATTTGTTATGAATATGCTACAAAGGGAAATCTATAACAATTTTCTTGCCTGACAGTTAACTTATTGAGTTTAGACAAACCTTTATCTTGGTCTCACTACGTACATCTAATTGTTTCACCTTCATTGATAGGTGGTCAGCAAGCTGATGCCCTAAGAACCATGGTACAAAATGGCATTCAGGCTCAAGGACATCATTATATTTGCCAAATTTCACCCCTATGACAACTGTCGACTAGTCTACTTTGATGTAGCCAAACAAATTATTAATCTTCTTCTTTTTATTTTTTTTTTTACGTAGAGATTAGCCCTCTTCTTTTGCTTTTTATTAGAGGAGAGAGTAGCAATCTTCTTTTGCTTTTTGTTGGAGGAGAGATTATCCATCTTCTTTACCCTATTATGTTCAAAGAATGTAAATACATTACCAGCATTAATCTCACTCATGACTTGCTTCCCATGCTCATCTGGCTTTATGTCAACAAAGAGTGTTTTGACTATCTCATACCCATAAGTAGACATAACCTAGAAAAAACATTGAAGGCAACAACTTTAAGAAAACACTATTCCGCAGAAACTAAAAATTATTTACTCAAATATAGTCGGATGGTTTTCACAATATAACATAAACTTGATTACCTTCTCAAGCTTATCTTCAACAGCTTTGGCAATTTCATTTTTTTGCTCAAAAGCATAATCCAGATTTAGCTTTGGAACGCTTGCCCTAATCACTATACAAGAATGAAAGACAATATCTTAAATTCCACATTCATGTCCATATCACTATAGGTGCAACTGATTTAGAAAGAGCTAAACATACGCCATGACATCAAGCAAAACTTCAAAGATTACCATAAAAACCATAGGACTGTATTTGGATCCTAGTGCTGTTGAGCTTGAAAAAAGCATCACTTGCCTTATTTGTCAAGGCACGATATTGCCCGGATGCGACCATATTGACAAATACATTGTCCTAGTACATTTCCATGAAGATCAGTTAGTCTCACTTGAACCGTTACCCGGCTTACGTGCCAACAATCTCAATAGACTCAACCATTGGAGACCAACAAATAGGAGAAAAATGACTTAACAAACAAACAAAATCACTAGAGGGCAAGAAACTTCAAATCATCAAACAAAGAAACTCACAACAAGAGATTTAAATGGACTCAATCACTGGACATAGAAGAAAATGGGTGGAAACTATAGCATGGTTTGAGTGTTCCAACAAAGGGAAAAATGAATATAAGAAGCTGTCACACGCATTTACCATATTAGGATAAAATGCAAGCTCATCTATGTTGGCTCATTATTTTAATGTAAACTCGTGGTAAAGTGGCACTAGTGACGTAGGTGCAAATAGGGGTGGGTGGGACCATGTTCGGAATGGTTCTTGCTGGAACCGACTCGAACATGGTAAGTGTGCGAGTTTTCACTTTTCGATCCGAATATGGTCCAGTAAAGGGGAGGATCCGAATAGAACTGAACACCTAGTGTTTGGTTTGGTTTGGTTCGGGTTCCATGTTTTGGACATTTTTCCCTATCTATTTAGAACAACAATAATACATTATAAGAATCAAACCAACCAAGTCAACAAACATATATAAAATTAACTAGAAATATATATATATATATTCATATAAGCAAAGGCTTCTAAATGTTTAATGAACACATATACAGCAAAATAAATATTGGGAAAGGTGAACACAGTATGTATACAACCTTTTAAAAACTTTGGTAAATAATAATAAATATATATCTATACATTAGGGGTATTTATGTTTAACTCTTAAGGACTCTGATGATATGAGTCAGGATTTCACAACTTTTAAACGTTTGAGTTTGGTAGAGTTATTATGATTTCAAGTATGTAACTGTAGTTACATGTTATACTGTAAACTCTGTAAATGAAGCATGCAGCTGCTAATGATTTGTGTTAACAAAGAAATGAAAGCATTCTGTACGTGTTGAAATGAAAATATATTTCTAGAGATAATAATCATGATTATGATAAACGTTATCTAGATCGAAACATCTATATAGCTAATGCACTAGACCAACACACAACTCCTTTAACATCGTATGCACACAAACATTATTGGTCAATAGACTAGTGTCGATCACAAAAAGCCAAGAACATAATACACAAAAGCTTAACCAACAAGTAACAAGAGTGTAGTGCTTGTTTGAACATAAATAGATATATGCCTAAAAATGGAAGAAATTACTGAATAATAGAACCCTGAAGAAGTCCATCACGGATCTAGGTAGCAACATCACGAACAACACTAGATCTATAGGGAATGAACACGGCAGAGGATTTAGAGGCAGCACCAATTTCCTTCATGGACCTGGTGCTGCTTCTAAATCCTCTGCTGTGTTCATTCCCCATGGACTTGGTGTTATTCGTGATGTTGCTACCCAGATCCGTGATGGACTTCTTCAGGATTCTGCTATTCAGTAATTTCTTCCATTTTTAGGGATATATCTGTTTATGTTCAGACAAGCATTGTATTCTTGTTACTTGTTAGTTAAGCTTTTGTGTGTTATGTTCTTAGTTTTTCGTGATCGACACTAGTCCATTTTTACAAAATACTCATTGTTGACAACTACTTTTTGGAATTTTCCTGTTGCTTAGGATGAACCTAGGTGACCAGGACCATATCCATGACATCCTTTGTAGTGGTTTCTAGGACACTGATAGAGAATCCCAGCACACTGTCTCTCAGACCATCAACAATTGCTTTTCACTGGCGAGCAATACCAAGCCCAGACAAATTATTAGACTTCGCCTCACCTTCAGCTCGTTTGATTTGTAAAATTTTTTCTGTCTCTGCCTTCTGATTAGTCGCCATCCTCGGTCTTGTAGCTGAAAGATTACAAAACAGTTAAAAGATTTTATTTCAAAAAAACCTTTTGAAGAAAAAATCCAACAGATTGTTGTGTCATGCTACTAATATAAATGCAATACAGAAACTACATGAACAACTAATTAATCCACTTGCAAGATTTTTCTTTATCATATGAATCTGCATTTGACATGAGAGCCAGCTCATCATTGCTATATGGTAAATTAAACAGACCCATTTTAAAAGAATTTCCCAAAAAAATTGTGTATGTGCCAAATCCAACTCAGCTAGCTGCTACACTACACAGCCACCTATCCATACTAAGTAACAGAAAAATTCTAAAAGTAATCATCAACTTTATGGAAGAATACTAAATATATTACTAGCATTAATCTCATTCATGGCCTGCTTCACATGCTCATCTAGTTTTATGTCAACAATAAGTGTTTTGACTATCTCATACCCATAAGCAGACATAACCTGGAAGAAACATTGAAGGCAACAACTTTAAAAAGACACTCTTCCATAGAAATTAAAAATTATTTATCCAAATATAGTTGGATGGTTTTCACAAAATAACATAAACTTCATTACCTTCTCACGCTCATCTTCCACAGCTTTGGCAATTTCATTTTTCTGCTCAAAAGCATAATCCAGATTTAGCTTTGGAACGCTTGCCCTAATTACAGTACAAGAATAAAAGACGATATCTTAAATTGCACATCCATGTGCATATCTCTGTGTGTGCAACTGATTTAGAAAGAGCTAAACATATGTCATGACATCAAGCAAAACTTCAAATATTACTATAAAAAACATAGGACTATATTTGGGTCTTAGTGCTGTTGAGCTTGTAAAAAGCATTACTTGTCTTATCTGTCAGGGCACGATATTGCACAAATGCAACACTAAATACATTGTCCTAGTAAATTACCACAAAGATTAGTTAGTCTTGCTTGAGCCATTACCTGGCTTACGTGCCAATAATCTCTTACATGAATATATTTGAACCAATGTATGTTGTTCAACATTCAGAAAACGAGAAAAAATTGTAAATTTTTACATAATTTGATATGAATATGCTACAAAGGGAAATCTATAACAATTTTCTTACCTGACAGTTAACTTATTGAGTTTAGACAAACCTTTGTCTTGGTCTCATAACGTATATCTAATTGTTTCACTCTCAATGACAGGTGGCCAGCAAGCTGACGCCTCAAGAACCATAGTACACAATGACATCCAGACTCAAGGACGTCATTATATTTGCCAAATTTCTCCCCTATGGCAACTGTCGACTGATCTACTTTGATGCAGCCAAACAAATTACTAGTCTTCTTCTTCTTATTTTTTTTTTTTTTAAGAAGAGATTATCCGTCTTCTTTTGTTTTTTGTTAGAGGAGAGATTATCCATCTTCTTTACCCTATTATGTTCAAACAATGTAAACAAGTCAAATGGATAGCACTAAACAAGAAAGCAAAGGATTGTTACTACACCCACTTTGATTCAATATCATTACCCTTTCGACCAAGTTAACTAACTGTCTCTAGAAATTTAAAAAGAAAAATCAACAAGAAGAACAAGAAAAACAAACTTACTAAACTTGAAATTAGTTGTTACAAACTTATTTTGTAAATATAAAAATTAAGAAAAATACAAAATAATTAACAAGGGGATGTGTTGTATCTAGATTCATGTTCATCTAAACGATAATAATTCAAAATCAAATCAAATAATTAAGAAGAAAGCAAACACAGATTAGTTATCTTGCAACCAGATTAACAAATAGGAGAAAAATGACTTACTAAACAAATAAAAACACTAGAGGGCAGGAAACTTTCAAATCACCAAACAAACAAAAACAGTAGAAGTAATAAGAATGATGACTCACAACAAGAGATTTAAATAGACTCAACCATTGGACACAGAAGAAAATTGGTGGAAATTATATCATGGTTTGAGTGTACCAATAAAGGGAAAAGTGAATATAAGAAACTGTCACACACATTTACCATATTAGGATCATATGCAGGCTCATTTGTGTTGGCTCATTATTTTAAGGGAGAAATCCAAAAAACCCCCTAAAAACGAAAATAACATTAGTTTACCCCATCTTTTTAAAATATTAGCCAAAAAACCCCCTACCATAAGCCAAAAACAGTTTCCATCCAAATTTTGGTGGTTTTGTGACAAAAACTTCAAAAGACCAAAATACCCTTATTATATTGAAAAATTAAAAAATAAAAAACAAAACAAATTAATCAATTACCAAACTATTCTTTCATAATCAAAATAAAATGAATTAAAAATAATAATAAAAAATAAAAATCTTTATTAACTTTTATTATTTGTTAATTGAATTAAATTAAACTAATTTTCAAATTAAATTTTTTATTATTACTAATTAATTATAAAATCTATTTTATAACAAGTAATCTCAATCCTCCAACGGTAAAACCTAGATCCTAACAAATATTGTAAATTAAAAAATATATATATATATATATATTCAAACCAGGTGAAATATTTGGGTTTGAATCCAGATCTTCATCATCACGTTGAAGATTTGGGTTCAAACCCAGATCTATCAAGACAATAAAAAACTAAGAAATAAAGAATAAATGAAAAAAAAAGATGCAAACAAAAAAACACAAAATTACAAAGTTTCCAGCTCTTGAGATCATGTTCAAGATCTAGATCACAATCAAAGTTTTCCAGCAAAATACAAAAAATTATAAAACACTCCATCCACCAATAATCACAAAAAATTCCATCAATTTCTCTGTAACCCAACAAATAATCACAAAAACTCCATCAATTTCTCTGCAACCCAAGAAATAATCACAAAAATTCCATCAATTTCTCTGCAATCCAACAAACAATCACAAAAATTCCATAAATTTCTCTGCAATCTAACAAACAATCACAAATATCAGTTAATTTGTAACACATAAAACTCTGTTTAGGTCTTAGTGCTGCTAAGCTTGTAAAAAGCATCATTTGTCTTATCTGCCAGGACACGATGTTGCACAGATGCGAGCATATAGACAAATACATTGTCCTAGTACATTACCACAAATATCAGTTAGTCTCACTTGAACTTACTGAGCTTAGACAAACCTTGGTCTTGGTCTCATAACGTATATCTAATTGTTTCACCCTCATTGACAGGTGACCAGCAAGCTGACGCCCTAAGAACCATGATACACAATCACATTCAAGCTTAAGGACACCATTATATTTGCCAAATTTCACCCCTATGGCAACTGTCAACTGATCTACTTTGATGCAACGAAACAAATTATTAAACCTCTTCTTATTATTTTTTTTTAAGGAGAGGTTAGCCGTCTTTCTTTGCTTTTTGTTAGAGGAGACATTTTCCATCTTCTTTACCCTATTATGTTCAAATAATGTAAATACATTACCAGCATTAATCTCATTCATGACCTGCTTCTCATGCTCATCTGGTTCTATGTCAACAATAAGTGTTTTGACTATCTCATACCCATAAGCAGACATAACCTGGAAGAAACATTAAAGGCAACAACTTTAAAAAGACACTATTCCACAAGAACAAAAAATTATTTACCCAAATATAGCCGGATGGTTTTCAGAATATAACATAAACTTCATTATCTTCTCAAGCTCATCTTCCACAGCTTTGGCAATTTCATTTTTCTACTCAAAGGCATAATCTAGATTTAGCTTTGGAACACTTGCCCTAATCACTATACAAGAATAAAAGACGATATCTTAAATTGCATATCCATGTGCATATCTCGGTATGTGCTACTGATTTAGAGCTAAACATATGTCATGATGATTAGAGCACAAAAATACAATTTTAATATTAGAAAATTGGTTGCATTTGTCAAAATATATTATTTAATTAAACATTTTTATTTGATTATTTTTACGAATGCAGTTGGTTTCATCATTTGATTTAATGTATTTTTATGCTCATAAAACTGATAATTTTGACATAATTTATAGGTACTTATTTTGGGTTTGTGATGTTGTTCAGAAACAAAATCAAGAAACCCAATTTAAAGGATATCAACTCAAGTGCATAAGACCCAAATGTTATCAAGGATCATCAGATAAATATAAGTCAGACCCTAAATGTCTCAAGGTTCATACACTTCCACCAACAAATCATTTTCAAATTTGAAAATGGTTGAATAATTTGTGGTGATTGGTTGACAATTTATTTGAATTTCAAAATTTGAAGAAAGATTGAGTGATTTGTGGGGATGAGTTAATATTTGATTTGAATTTTAAAATTTGAAAAAAGATGGAGTGATTTATAGGGATGAGTTGACATTTGATTTGAATTTCAAAATTTGAAAAATGACCAAATAAGCTGTGGTGATAAATATATAAAGATTTTGAAATTGAAAGCTTTCCTTTTGGATGAGGAGAAGATTCTCTGGAGAGTCAACTTCTTGCTTCTATAAATAGGGTGTCTAACAGCACAACAAGGGAACCAATTCTCAGAGAGAAAATCAGTGTTTCAGAAAGAAAACATCTTGCTGAATTATTTTCATACTTTCTTTGTAAAATATGTGAAATAATGAGCAAATTAGGCTAAAGTTAGAGTGAGGCTAAGGGGTGATCTTAATTGTAAAGATATTGTTATTCAAGTTTGATTTCTTTTAAGTTCTTAAATGTTTATGTTAAATTCTTTTTGAAGTTCTAATTTCAGAGATTATATTTTGCAATTTCATATAAATTTAGTCATGCTTTCTTTATGTGATTTATGTTAAAATTATAATTTCTGGTTGATATAATTATAAGTTGATTTTCGACTGCAATATTATCAAATTGGTATATTATCGTTCTTAGATAACTTAAAATTATATCCAAGGTTGCTCTTAAATTCAAAGAATTTTACAAATGCTATTGGTATTTTTTTATTTGATCTCCAAATCCATATTTTCCAATTGTCTGTTTGGGATGTGAAACATGCAATTGAGTAACAAATAGAAATCAAACTTAATAACAGTAAAATAAACAATTAAGTGACTCTCAAAGCCTCGCTATTTTCTCTATTGGTTGTTTTATTATTGTTTTTGACTCATTCTTCATTTAAAATTCTCAAACAATTCTCCTTTTAATTCTTCTCTATTATTTATTTGTAAAACCTCACTGTTTTGAATTCTTTTTGTTATTTAACTTCTCTGTGGGATCGATACCTTTAAACTATACTACGATAACTATTTAACCGAAGGTGATATTTTGGGCTTAACCAGCAACCCAACAAATAATCACAAAATTCCATCAATTTCTCTACAACCCAACAAATAATCACAAAATTTCCATCAATTTCTCTGCAATCTAACAAACAATCACAATCCAATAGTCAATGAACCCAGGAATAGCGCTCGCAAATCCACTTCCGCATCGCTGTGCCACGCCGCGCCGCTCCACGACAACAGCTCAAAACCTACCGTTCCTCATTGTCTTCTCCATCTTCTCCACGAACCATGTCGGGAACAGCGTCCACACCGCTCGATGCACCAGCATACAGCCTACAGCACCGTCGCACCAGTTGATCCAACTTTGCACCGCTGCATCGCTCGACGCAACAACAGACAGCCTACCGCACCGTTTCAACGACGGTGGTGACTTTTCGAAACATGGCTTCACTCCATCGTGGTTCGGTGATTTAGAGCCAGATCTGATGAATGGACTTGATGAATGTGGTTTTTCTAGATCTGATGATGGTCTGAGAGATTGAAGGAGAAGAATAAGAGGAGGAAGAGAGAGAGTGTGTGATAGAAGAAGAAGAGAGATGAGAGAGAGAGACTGACAGAAGAAGAAAAGAGAGAGGGAGAGAGAGAGAGACTGACAGAAGAGCAAGAGAGACGAGGGAGAGAGAGAGAGACTGACAGAAGAGCAAGAGAGAGAGAAGGAGAAAAAGAGAGACTTTTTTTTAAATTTAGTTTTTAATTTTTTAATGAAAATTTTTTATTTTTATTTAAGTTTTTAATTCAATCCAGTTATCCTAACAAAGATATCGACGATTATAACCTCGGTATTAACGGATCCATCACTTTCTTAACCGTTTTACTATTTCAATTAACGGTCGGACCTTTTTTACTAATATTTTCAAAACCAGTGGTGGTTTGATATTATTTTTATTTTTAGGGGGTAAATAGATAATAATCCTTATTTTAATGTAAACTCGCGCTAAAATGACACTAGTGATGTGGGAGCAAGCATCATTGATACCTTTCTTGATGACTGCAAAGACTCATCTATGTTGCCATTATTTAATGTAAACTATTGACCCTCTCATGGGCCTTATACTCTACTTCTTTGTTACTGTCTATTCCCACTCGACTTGGGCCACTCAATTCTAATGAGTACCCCATGCATTCACCATTTTGACCAATACACATATAATAATTTGAATGACAACTATTTAAAAAAAAAAAAAAAAACACCAAATGTTCTTATTTCATATGACTAATTTTTACCCATACAAAGATATTCCTATGGGCATAGTCAGGATTATATGTTGGGGTGGGTTAGAATAAGTTTTTAAATGAACTTCAAATATACAAAAACATTTTATAAATTGAAATACATATGTATACTTAGTTAAAGGGTACATAATGAGTTTTACTATTTAAAATTTATATTGTAAATAAATATATTAACTAAAAAAAAAAACCCAACAAAGTATAAAAGAAATATGAAATGCAAGTATAATCAAACATCAATTAAGTCAAAAATGAAGATTATTTAACGATTAAATTTATCAATTACAACATCAATATTTTTTTACAACTATAAATTATAAGCATGTTTTAGATTATAGAGTGCATTAGGAAAGACACCAAAAGCAGAATATATTAAATTTAAGTAATATAATATGTAACTAATATTGTATAGTGGAGAAATTATATGAAATTTCATATTTAATATATCAAATCAAAGTTTTCATAAATACAATATTTTAATAAATATTAAATATAAATAAAAAATATTTATTCAATTGAAAAAATATATATGTATTTTGGTATGAAAAGAATGAATAACTAATATATATATATATATATATATATATATATGTATGTATGTATTTTGGTATGAAAAGAATAAATAACTAACATATATATATATATATATAATATTTGAATGCAATAATCACCGGCCATCCATGGCGGTCTCTGCGCTCACTGCAGTCTCTCATCTCCGAAGCATCTTCCTCTCCTCCACATCAGCCGCCCCTTTGCCGCCAAAAATGTGTCCACAACAATCGTCGCTAATCTACGGCCCACAAGAAGAAGGTACACTCCGTTTTCATTTCCATTTTCTCACCAACCAAACAACAAACGTCAACCCAAGTGCAATGACAGGTCAACAAGTACGACGAGAACTGGGATGGGTGGCTTACAAGAAGCTGACTGATTTTTACCTTTTTTTTTTTTTTGGGTTTTTTCTTAATGTTTTTTTTTTTAATAGAAAGTTATATATGTAAATTACTTGTACGTTGAGTTGATGAGCAGGAGCAATGATTTTGATGTTTGTTTAATAAAAATCATACATTTCTGATCAATTTGTTCAATCGTAGCAAGAAATTGTTAGCAATGTTGATATACTTTGATGGTTTGGTTCAACCAAAAAAAAAAAAATTGTATAGTCATGTGGTATTGGATATTTAGTTTTTGTTTGGCATCCATGATTGTATTGAACTATTCTGATGCGATTAGATTAAATTGAATAAAATAGATTGCATAAATTAATATTGTGATGGGTTTAATGCTATGAGATTGGATTAAAAATAGTACTGTCCATTGTATAATATATTATGAGATTGGATAACAAATAATTATGTGTTTTATTATTTTTATAAAATAATACTAAAAATGTTTTAATATTATTTTAAAAAAGTAAAATCTAACTTTTTATAAATAAATTTTAAAATAATGTTTATTTTATCATCATTAAAATATATCATCTCCTCCAACCATCAGTGCCACAAGATATAGAGACCAGTGAATTAGTTAGGACATCTCAAAGGTAAAACTAGAGTTTGATAAAATGAATAAACCAGTGTGGGTCAGAGTATCGGGTCTTTTTTGTTCAATACCCTTAATTATGCTTGTCATTGAGCACCTTATATCACATGTGTATTCACAAAATTTTATATATATAATTTGATTTGTAAGCAAATTGGTGTATATAAAGCTGCTGATTGGGTAATAGCAGCTGAACCGCACGATTGGTCGAAAGACCAAAAAATGGCGCCTCTTTATAAGTCAGTTGCAAAACCATTATATATATTCCATTCCTTTCTCTTTTCTTCTCTTTTCCTTCTATAATTGCTTTGGATGTTGAAAGGACTTGCAAAGCCTCTTATGGGCGCTAGACTCTACTTCTCTGTTACTGTCCTTTCCCACTCCACTTGGGCCACTCAATTTTGTGGGCCTCGAATGAGTCCTCCATTTTTACCAATATACAGATATAATTCTTTTAAACATAACTATAAAATATATATATATATATATAACTAATAGTCTAATATATATATATATATATAACATTAGGTGTTCTAATTTCATATGACTAATTTTATTTTAATTTATGACATATTAATTGATAAATAAATATACATTAATTATAATTTATAATTATAATAAAATTTTAAATGTAAATTGAAATGTTTATATATATATTAACAAAATAATACTTTTTTAAAAATAGAAAATTAATAACAATAAGGACTAAAATTTTATCAAGACTTATTAAAAATAAAATTTATTTATTTGGCTCATAAAGTTGAGAAAAAAAAATTGCATTGACCAGAGGATATCCAAAATGCTTAATATTATTTATAAGTAATAATTAATTGAAATGAATTATAAAAAAGTGAGTATTATTATTATTTAACAATGGAAATTTTCTTTTTTCTTTTTTCCTTTTTTTTTCTGGGATTTGAAAATTTCTATATTTGTAATGATAAAATATGATGATTACCTGAGATAAAGATGTCAACAATATGATTGGAGGACATTATGAGACCTTAGATTACTGAAGAAAATCTTTCAGGAGATATTAAGTTGATGTGACATATTAATATTGACATAATCTTTTAATAATAGTATAACACATGGCATGATTTTTTAAATAAAAATTAAAACCCTACAGCTGACCCTTTATGTTCTCACTCTGTTGTAAACTCTCTTTCCTTTCTTTGCTTTCACAAGATCATTTAATGTTAGTTTTTTAATTCCTGGTAGGGGAATTAGGAGCCCGACAAGAAAGACTTGTAGTTTTAATTTTCTTGCAGGGAGAGTCTACACTCCTTTGACTCGTGGTCTACCACTCGCTATTATCACATGGCTATAACTTGAGCAGTCGGCGGCTACGGAGGACCCCTCACCTCACCAACCCTGGTTCATGCATGGCTATATTCTCGGAATAACTGCACCCGTGATGAGCTGGGTTCTTTTTCCTTTGCCAAAAACAACAACAAAGAAAAAAAAAGGTCATACGCTTTTGAACTTCTTAATGTTAGATTTTTGACTTTTGGTTCACGATCTTTTAATAATCATAAAACAACACTCAAACCTATGACCAATCCATCACCACACCATATACTCAGATTAACTGCACCTATGTTAGCTATGATCATTAATGGATGCAAAGCACCATGTATAATATATTAGCTATGATCATTGGATGCAAAGCAACACGTATTATATATTAGCTATGATATATATATATATATATATAATTTGATTTAAGGGTAAATTGGTGTATATAAAGCTGCTGATATGATTGGGTATTAGCAGCTCCCATCAGCAGCGAACCGCACCATTGGTCAAAAGAAAAAACAAGGCCTCTCTTTTGTCAATTGCAAAACCATTATATATACATTCTTCCCCATTCTCTTTTCTTCTCTTTTTCTTTTATTATTGCTTTGGATGTTGAGTGTCCAAAGTCAAAAGAGGACTTGCAAATTCTCTCATGGGCCTTGGACTCTACTTCCTTGTTACTGTCCATTCCCACTTGACTTGGGCCACTCAATTTTTGGGCCTCAAATGAGTCCTCCATGCATTCACCATTTTTACCAATACACATAAAATAATTTGAATGATAACTATTAAAAAAAATAATAATAACACAGTAACACTAGGTGTTCATATTTCATATGACTAATTTTTATTTTAATTTATGACATATTAATTGGTAAATAAATATAATTTATAAATATAATAAAATTTTAAATGTAATTGCAAGTTTATATATATAATAACGAAATAATACTTTTTAAAAAAATAGAAAATTAATAACATTAAGGACTAAAAGTTATCAAGACTTGTTAAAAATAAAATTTATTTATTTGGCTCATAAAGTTAAAGGAAAAAAAAATGCCTTAACTAGGGGACGTCCAAAATGCTTAATATTACTTACAAGTAATAATTAATTGAAATGAATTATAACAAAATGACTATTATTATATAGCAATGGAAATTTTCATTTTTGTTTTTGGAATTAAAAATTTCCATAATTTGTAATGTTAAAATATGATTTCAACAGTATGATTGGTGTACATTATAAGATCTTAGATTACTCGAAAAAAAAATTTTCAAGAGGCGGTAAGTTAATGTGACATGTTGCTATTAGTGTAATTTTTCAATAACAACATGACACATGACATGGTTTTTTAAATAAAAATTAAAGTCCTACAGCTGACCTTGTATGTTCTCTTTCTTGTAAACTTTCTTCCTTTTCTTTGCTTTCTCACACCTAGTATAAGCCTTTTTTACCCTTTGTGTTTTCTCTCTCTTATAAACTCTCTTCCCTTTTTTTGCTTTCTCACACCTAGTATATGCCATTTTTCATTTGAAAAACATTGAACCAAAAAGTTCATATTCAACAAAACCTCAAAAATCAACTTCAATCAGGTCCTCAAGTTCAAACCCATCTCTTTTGCCTATTTAAGGTGATAAGTTTTTAATAATTTAATTTATATCTATACATATATATATCCAATCTATATCTTATATTAAATTATTTAATTTGTAAATTTCCTTTCTCTTTTGTTAGCAATACTTAATTGTTTATTATTAACCAATGAACTTGTTTACACAGGATAATATATTTGGAGAGAAGATGATGGAGAACTCAAGGTTGGAACACAGGTTAATTTTGATGTTGAAGCTTGTAAGTTATGTTATGCATATGCTTTAAGAAAGGGGTATAGTATTCATAAAGGACACATTCAAAGAGATGCATCAAACAATATTAAACAAAGGGAATTTTTGTGTTTAAAAGAAGGATTCTATCAAGATGTAGACTTTGTATGAGCAAAAGATGATATATAGGTTAGGTACAAGAATAGGGTGTAACGCTTTAATTTGGTTCACTATAAACAATGGAATATGGATTATCTCTCACATCAACTCCGATCATAACTATGAATTGGCTAAACCTAAAGAAAGACAATTTTTTAGATCCGGTCAAAAAATCTCTAATGTTCATGGGGCTATGATGAATCTATGATTGATGCCGGTATAGGAGCAACAAAATCATAATTTTATTTAGCTAACCAATTGGGTGGTGCTCAAAATGTAGGGTTCACAATGGAAGATGCAACAAATTACTTGCAAAGCAAGAAGAATGAAATGATGGAAGTGGGAGATGCTCAAAGCTTGCTTGATTATTTCAAGTGTAACTAAGGCGAGGATCCTAATATTTTTTACTCCATTCAAGTTGATCAATGTAATCGAATGATAAACTTTTTTTCGAGAGATAGTAAATCAAAATTAGACTATGATTGTTTTTGAGATGTGATATGTTTCGACACTACATTTCAAATAAATAGATATAATCTAATATGTGCTCCACTAGTAGGGATCAATCATCATCCTAAGAATGTATTATTTGGTTGTGCTTTATTGTTGGATGAGAGCACTGAACCCTTTGTTTGGTTGTTTCAATCATTTTTGAAGTCAATGGGAAATAAGCAGCCAAATACCATTTTCACTTATGAAGATAAAGCAATGGAAAATACCATTAAGAAGGTTCTTTCGGAGACACGTCATCGACTATGCACTTAGCACATTGCCAAGAATACGACACAACATCTTTCCAAGCTTTCTGATGACCCTGTGTTTAAGAAACAATTTAACAAGTGTTTTCATGGATGTCACAATCGGATAAGATGATTAACCAATTTGACCTTCACAATCATCCATGGCTTAGGAAGTTATACGAACTTTGACATAAATGGTGTATAGTTTTTAATTTAGATGCTTTTTTAGCAAATATGAAGTCCACCCAGCAAAGTGGGAGTAAAAATAATGTGTTCCATCAAGTTTCTACAAACACGATGGATTTCATTAGTTTCGTACATCATTATGAAAGAAAAGCAAGAAAGATGCAGTCAGCGAAGTTGGAAGAAGTGGTACCCAACAGGCTCAAGGTGAGTAGTGAAATATCAATTCATGCTATTCATGTATACACTCATAAAATGTTCAGTTTTTTCAGAAAAAGTTTATTAGTTGTATGGGAGTTCGAATGAAAGAACTTTACAATGATGGTGAGATGCATATTTATGAAGCTATTAAGGAAGGCCAAGAATGGGCGTACAAGGTTGAAATTCATTCTCTTACTTTTAATGTTTCGTTTTGTTGCAAGTTATTTGAGTCAATGGGGATGTTGTGCCGTCATATTTTGAAGGTGTTTGATTTAAACAATATGATGCTCATCTCATCTAAATATTTGCTTGAAAACATACAACTAAGAAAATGGTAATTGAAAAGAACAAATGTGATGAAGTAATCAATTTACACTCTTGTCCCCAAAATCTGTTACAAATACAAACATACAATGGTAACACATAACAAGAAACTCAAAAAACTTACAAAAGCTACATTCAAACCCGAAAGAAAAATCATAGACATAGTACGCAACACTTCAATGGAAGCAACCCCAGAAAGCCAAACTTTAATCATTCTTCAATTAGACCAAACCTCAAAAATCACAATTGAACAAAGATAATAGGAGCGGTAAATTTAATCCATTATCCAATAACAATAGAGGAAGCAAAACATGCTACATAGTAAATTCAATACAACACACATAGCCAAGTGCACTCATTTTTCAATCAAACACATTCAAATTCCAAAACTAAACCAAACCCAGATCATAGAATCACAAATAAACAGACCCCAGAACTTATAATCTCCAAAACCGATATAACACATAATGCCAAGTTCACTCATTTTCCTTTTTGTTTTTTTTTTTTGTTTTTTTTTAACAGAAGGTTCACTCATTTTTCAATCAAACACATTCAAATTAAAAAACTAAGCTAAATCGAACAATCAAAACCTCATGAAATATACTTCTCTCAATTGTGTTCACATTTCACACTAACTTTACTTGGCAACATGACTTTCTATTCTATTTACATCGAATTCGAAGAAATATTCATTCAAAAATTAAAAAAAAAAAAATAGAATGAAACAAACATGCTAGAATCTACTGTAAATTTTTCAAAAAAAAAAAAAATCTACATATAGTTGTCAAACCTAGCATACCTATATCAAGATATGGAGAAAACTATGAAACCAAAAGAGAAAACGATGAGCTGAACTTAGAAGGGTGTGTAGAAGCGAAAAGTGAGCATGAAGCAAAAACTAGGCACTTTTTTTTTTTTTTTTCTTTTGATTGGGGATATATTAGTAAAAATATGAGTTTCCCTTTCCAATCAGAAAAGAGAGGAATCAAGTTTCCTTTCCTTAATAGGATATCTGATCAGTAAACACACCCCAAATGTTCATAAATGGATGTCATGATTATGAATAAGGGTTGGTCACATTTGTCCGTTTGAAAGTCAGACGACAATCATATATAAAAGGCCAACAGCATTATATTTCATGCATTAAATTAGACATATCTAAAAGAACCAAGAATCCAAACCATTATATTTCTCTTGCAAGACAAAAGTTTTAGGTTGAATTATTTGATTTCCACAACTCAAACAATAAGCAAGTACATCAACCATGCGCTACGCTAGTCCCATCAAGTTTATTTCCTCCCTTCACCTTCAAGTTGGTGATATATCCAGCCCAAGTCTATGTATGGCAATTCTTTGAAGACTTCTTTTTCATGCATGTATATAGCAAAATTTGGGTAATTGTTTTCCAAAAAAACAAGTGACATTTGTGGGTCATATTGATGAAAAAGACATACAATCAACAACACTAGTTAGCTTACAGTGTTGTACACAATTACCGGAAATCAAGGACTCGAGCTCTTTGGTGGTGGAGATTGCCTAGCAAGAAAAGGAACTTCGACCACTGTCCCAGCAATGTTGTCTCCTACAATTACAGTGTCTCCGGCTAAAGCTGATTTCCTCTTAATGTAGCCCAAACCAAAGTGATCATATTCGTTTCTTCCAGGTGTATAGCTTGTCAGTTTTCCTACCTACACAAATTTCATATGATGTTATATGTTATAAACAACGAGATTCACATACTAAAGCATGTAGAAGAAAGAGATGACTCGCACCTTTTTCCCATCGACCATTATCGGGCTTCCAGGTTCTGCTGGTGCTGACAAACAAATTCCCCATAGTCTTTGCTTAACTCCATCATAGGTTATGAGCCTAGAGATAGTCTCTTGTCCCTTGTAACAGCCTAAGTAGAATAGAATTAGATCAACCCTCCCTGTCTTTCGATGAAGATGTTCAATTGTAAACAGTAAGGTACCTTTGTTTAAAGAAATTGAATTCCACAGATTGGCCTCCAAAACATTGAACTCATTAGTAAGCTCTTTTTCTGGTGCTGGCCTCCCTGCAAAAGCAAGTAATGCTTATCAAAAAAGAACTAAAAATCATAGCCAAAAAACACATTATTAAAAAATAAAATAATAATAAAAAAACGGAATACAGAATAAATTTAAAATGTTCACGACCATTGAAACACAGAAGGCACTTGCTTCCAAGCTGCCTTTGCTTTTTTGTTTCTCATTTTCCCCCTGTTCTAAGCAATTAGAATATAAGGTTATTAATTATTCATTCTGCCACATTTCGCACAATACTTGTCTAAGCTATCAATATATATCCAGTTCCGTGAACGAAATATTTCAAATGCATTATTAACAATATAAGTCACACAAAAAATGACCTCATATTGAACCGCATTCAAGTGTTGACTTAAGCACAATCTTATTGACAAGGGTGAAAGGGCAACAAAATTAGTTGAAAGTAAAAATTGAAACCATCTAGAGCACCCCCATCAATTACATATAAAAGCAATTCTTAACACTGAAAATTATGCAAAGAAGTTGAATTTTGATACAAATTTATCCCCCACGAAAAAAATATGTATATATTTGAAGAAGTTGAATATTGGTAAGAGCTGTATTATTCTCACTAATTCAGTGTTGTTTAAATAGAGTACAAGGACTGATTTCTAGGACTATTTACAGCAATTACAGATTCAGATTCTATACCTAGTCAACTATACAATATATTTTTTCTATACATAGAGCTATAAAATAGGAAACTGAATCCTAGAGATTAAAAGGCTGATTTTTAGCAATCCTGTCTCTAGTTTCCAACACTCCCCCTCAAGCTAGGGGTTTAAAGATATCCGTCATTCCCAGCTTGGAAATCAAACTTTCAAACTGTTTCCTTGGTAGCCCTTTGGTAAGTAAATCTGCTAACTGTTCAGAAGTAGGTAAATAAGGCATGCAAACTTGTCCATTCTCTATCTTTTCCTTGATGAAGTGCTTGTCAATTTCAATGTGTTTTGTTCTGTCATGAAGCACCGGATTGTGAGCTAT
The DNA here is from genome assembly GCA_021234005.1 of Nephelium lappaceum. Classification (NCBI taxonomy): domain Eukaryota; kingdom Viridiplantae; phylum Streptophyta; class Magnoliopsida; order Sapindales; family Sapindaceae; genus Nephelium; species Nephelium lappaceum. Next base: position 5,512,335 of record CM038000.1, on the reverse strand, counting down.
AGCTATGGCAGATTTGTTGTCACAGTATAACTTCAAAGGCAGGGGTGTTTTGACCTTAAGGTCCTCCAAAATTTTTAGAACCCACAGTCCTTCACACACCCCTAATGCTGCTGCCCTATATTCAGCTTCTGCACTGCTTCTAGCTACTACATTCTGTTTTTTACTTCTCCAAGTAACTAGGTTCCCTCCTAGAAACGTGCAGTAGCCTGATGTGGATCTTCTATCAGTTATATTTCCTGCCCAGTCAGCGTCTGTAAACACTTCCACCTGGAAGCTGTCATTCTTCGCGAATAACAACCCTTTTCCTGGAGTACCCTTTAGATACCTGAGTATTCTTAAAGCTGCCTCTTGATGCTCTCGGCCAGGAGCATGCATAAATTGACTCACAACACTCACTGCAAACGTGATATCAGGTCGTGTGTGAGTCAAGTATATTAACCTACCAACTAACCTTTGATATTCCTCTTTATCAATCTGGCTTTCTGGTTTTGCAGCTTCAAATTTAACATTTGCTTCTAAAGGAGTTTCAGCTGGTCTGCAACCTAACATGCCTGTTTCCTTTAATAAATCCAGAATGTATTTTCTTTGACACACAAATATTCCCTGCTCAGATCTTGCAAGTTCCATCCCAAGAAAATACTTGGCCTCTCCCAAGTTTTTTACTTCAAATTCACATGCTAGACATTTCTTCAGATTTTCAATCTCCATGATATCATCACCTGTTAAGATGATATCATCAACATATACTATTAAAACTGTCTTCTTACCCTCATTAGAATATTTGATGAACAATGTATGGTCCCCTTGACTTGGTTTATATCCTAGCCTTTTTAGAACTTCACCTAGCCTACCAAACCAGGCCCTTGGTGATTGCTTGAGACCATATAATGATTTGATCAACTTGCAGACCTTTCCTTCTTCTATAGTGTTCTCAAACCCCGGAGGTGGTTCCATGAACACCTCTTCATCAAGAACGCCATTCAGGAAGGCATTCTTCACATCAAGTTGATGTAAACGCCAGCCTAGATTTGCAGCCAAGGAGAAGAGAATTCTAATAGAATTTACCTTAGCGACTGGAGCAAAAGTCTCCTGGTAATCTAGCCCATGGGTTTGAGTGAATCCTTTAGCCACCAAACGTGCTTTATATCTTTCTATTTTCCCATCAGCACCGCATTTTATAGTAAACACCCATTTACACCCTACTGTTTTTTTCCCACTAGGTAGCTCAATGCTCTTCCAAGTTTTATTCTTAACTAGTGCCCCCATTTCTTCCATAACAGCAGCTCTCCACTTTGGACAATTTAAGGCTTCTTGTATGTTCCTAGGGATAGGAACATCTGTGATTTTAGAGACAAATGCTTTATGATTACTAGACAGCTTATGGTATGATAGGTAATTTGACAAAGGGTGATTAGTGCATGACCTTTTTCCCTTCCTAATTGCTATGGGAATGTCAAGATCGGTGTCAAAAACAGGTGCAGGAATTTGAGTAACATTTGGTTCAGGATTATTAGAACTAGACGGATTAGAAAGATAAGGGAAGTTACCTTGAGTATGTTGATTCAGTGCAGGTTCTGTTGAGGAAGAGGGATTTTGGGCAGGCTGAGCAATTTCAAGGTCCCTATCATGCAAAGTCCTTCGTCGCGTATACACAATTATGTCTGCAGGATTTTGTGATATATTTTCTTCCCCTGTAGTAAACTCATTTAAGACTGGTCTAGTTTCAGGATTATGGTCAACAGGTTCAGGTTCTAATACATTTTCTGGTTCTAAAACATTTTCTGGTAAAGGGCTGTTTTCCAACACAAAATTTCTGTTTTCCGAACCAAATATAGGTTGTTTAGAAACTGAAATTGCATCTCCATTAGACTTTATCTCCCCATGAAGATGATTTTTGGGAAAATAAGAGTGCTGCTCATTGAACACAACATCCATGCTAACCAGAATTTTTTTTGACTTTGGTAAAAAAATCTTATACCCTTTCTGATTAGTAGCATAACCAATAAACACTCCTTTTTCAGCTTTTGGGTCAAGTTTAGATCTAGACACATCAGAGATATATACAAAAGCAGAGCAACCAAAGACTTTAAGAGGTAGGTTAGCACTAAGACGATTTTCTGGAAAATAAAGTTTCAGGCAGTTTAGAGGTGTCTTATGTTTTAGAACCCGAGATGGAACCCTATTAATTAAATAGGCAGCAGTAAGAACTGCATCCCCCCATAGATAATGAGGGACATTCATAGCTAGCATAAGGGCTCTACTAACTTCAAGAAGGTGTCTATTTTTTCGTTCAGCAACCCCATTTTGTTGGGGTGTATTACGACAACTAGACTGGTGTTGTATACCTTTTTCAATGAAAAACTGTCTTAAACATTGATTGAAATATTCCTTGCCATTATCTGTCCTTAAGATACTGATTTTAGTTTGAAATTGTGTTTCAATCATGTTATAGAATGTTTTGAATAAAGTTTGAACCTCAGATTTGTGATTCATTAAGTATACCCAACACAGTCTAGTATGATCGTTAATAAACGTTACAAACCACCGTTTACCAGATGAAGTAGACGTTTTGCATGGCCCCCAAACATCACTATGAATTAAATAAAAAGGTTTGGATGCCCTATAGGGTTTTGACGTATATGGTTGCCTTGTACTTTTAGAAAAAGAACAAATATCACATTGAAGACTTGAACAGGATACATTCTTGAATAAATTAGGAAACATATGTTTTAAATAGGGAAAACTAGGATGACCTAACCTAAAATGCCAAATCATTATTTGTTCTCTAACATTGAGAGAACTTACATCACAAGATAGTCCTACGACTGGTTTACTGACATTGTCCTCAAAAAAATAGAGACCATTGATTGCTCTAGCACTGCCAATCTCCTTCCCCAAATTCCTGTCCTGAAAAATACATTTTTCAGAGGTAAACAAAGCAGAACAATTAGCATCATTTGTGAGTTTGCTGACAGACAATAGATTACATGATAAATGTGGAACATGAAGTACAGAATGTAATGTAATTGTTTCGGATAGTTTGACAGAACCTTTTCCAGCGATGGGGGATAAACTCCCATCTGCAATACGTACCTTTTCATGACCAGAACAGGGTATATAATTTAAGAACAGGGAAGAGACACTTGTCATGTGATCGGATGCGCCTGAGTCAATGACCCAAGGCATATTAGTGGACTGACTTAAGAAACAGTGGGATAAATTACCTGTATGAGCAAGTGAACAGCTGCTGTTAGCAGTGGAAGAAGATGCAGGTACCAGTTTTAGGAGCTGGTCAAGCTGATCCCTAGTAATAGTGACTTGATCTGCTGAGTTGGCAGTAGGAAAGGGTCTGTCCCGTGGCTTCCAATTCTCAGGTTTACCATGTAATTTCCAACAAGTTTCTCGAGTGTGACGGGGCCGTTTACAATGGTCACACCAGACCTTCTTTCTTTCCTCAGGTTTGTGATTAACAACCTTAAAAACTGCAGGATTGTCATGGGACAGCAATGCAGATGATTCAATAAAACTAGGTGAGCTCTCCTTGCGTCCCAACATTACTGTTCTACGACTTTCTTCTCGACGAACTTCTGAAAAGGCCTCATTCAGAGTTGGAAGAGGTTGTCGACCTATGATACGACTCCTAACATCATCAAATTCCACATTCAGCCCTGCCAAAAAATGAAACACCCTTGTGTTATCAACTTCCTTTTGATAGTGAGCGCCATCACTAGGATCCTTCCAAGTATAATCACGGTACATGTCGAGTTCCTGCCATAGGCGCTTGAGGGCAGCAAAGTATTTTGTGATATTGTCAGTCCCTTGTTTGAGTTCGCCAATCTTCAACTGCAACTCATATATTTGGGACTGGTTTCCAAGATCGGAATACATTGCCGTAAGACTTTCCCACATCTCCGTAGCTGTGGTGAAATCCAAAAAATTCAGGCTGATTTCCTCTTCCATTGAATTAACGAGCCACGACATGACCGTAGAATTTTCTGCATCCCAGGTAGCATAAGAGGCATCTGTAAGAGCAGGTTTCTTCTTTTCACCCGTGAGATAGCCGAGTTTGCTACGCCCACGGATATACATACGAACTATAAGAGACCATCTACGAAAATTCTCACCATTTAACTTAATAGGGCTGATTCGAATGGGCTGATTGTCAGACGAAGGTGGATCAGTGGATGGAGGTTTGGAATCTGTTTTTCCAGAATCAGACATGGCAGAGTAAGGAAGGAAGGTTTTATTGGGAGAATTTTAGGAAGAGTTTCCTAGGGAAGGCTCTGATACCATGAAGAAGTTGAATATTGGTAAGAGCTGTATTATTCTCACTAATTCAGTGTTGTTTAAATAGAGTACAAGGACTGATTTCTAGGACTATTTACAGCAATTACAGATTCAGATTCTATACCTAGTCAACTATACAATATATTTTTTCTATACATAGAGCTATAAAATAGGAAACTGAATCCTAGAGATTAAAAGGCTGATTTTTAGCAATCCTGTCTCTAGTTTCCAACAATATTTCAGTTGAAATCAGAAGACAAGAATTACTCACCTTGGATAATCCTTAGTTTTTCCCAGGCATTAGAACCCATTGGAATAGCACCTTGAGATAGAAGTGTTTTCCAAACTGATCCAGCGATGGCTGGTGACATCAACAGTGAAAAGCCTTCTTCAGAAATAATATTTCCCACACCAACAGTTATTGGCATGCCACTGACCTGACAGGATCAACGTTCTAGGTTTTCAAAACACAAAAGACAACCAATAGCTTACAGCCTGAAATAGTTTAAATTTTATTATCTTTTGCATAGATGATAATAAAATGCATCATTGGTATTTCAGGGATTATCAAAATATCCATTCTTTTTGCAATTTAACTAGATGAAATACAATGTGCCTCTGAAAGATCTTTGTGCACAAAGAATAGATTGCATTATTGGTTTTGCGAACTTCTAAATTTATGTAGCCAGACCTTTCTGATTTGCTGCTTAAGCAAAAGTAAATATAAGAGATGTTTTCAAGCAAAATGACAACCACAAAAACTAATAGCCACATAAACACCATTTCTTCAGAAACAATACAAGTTGAAACAAAGAAGGTTATATACATTAAGATGCCCCAAAACAACGTGCTCATGCACCATCTTTCGTGTTTACTAATTACAACTATTTAACAAATTTTGCAAGTGAAGCTCATATTCTATACAGAAGATTGAGAAAGCATTCATTCTTACACTATAATGTTGATGTGTGCCATATGCCTGTCCAACAAGATCACCAAGATTTAAATTTTCCATTACCTGTTAGTACATGACAACTATACAATCATCAACCAAATCAAATATAGATATACAAGAAGCTTGATGATAAATCCAGAATAAAGACTAATGAAAAAGTGAAAATCTACGTACTTGGTTACTTTTAGGTCCCACTAGAATGAATAAGCAAGTTTGCTTGGTGATGTCTTGAATTTCTACCTTGTCAGCAAAAAATATGTACCTAGATACCACAAGTACATAGTATCAACAGGATCTTTTTCTTTATTCTTTCCATTTTGATAATTTAATGACTTCAAAGGCTCTATACATGGGGAAGTTTGACTTTAATGTATTTTCCCTTATTGGTGTGTGATATGCAAGAATTCTTCTGAGTATAATGATCATTGTGCGCTATAAAGAATTTCAAGACTCTCCACTGTTTTGAATTTACAAAATTGAAAGGTGTTGTCAAATTATTGTATTCCGATTTTTGTTTGTTCCTTATAGTTAAGGCAGTAATTTTCTGTGGACTGCAGGTCCACTTCTTGTACTTAACCCTGATATCAATAATATATTATTGTTTCTCATAACCAAAAAAAAAAAGGTTTGATACATATCTAAATGTTGAAAACCATAAGTGCTCCCATTTATGAGTATGCCCCACAGCAAGGAAGCTAGATTAGAGGCTAACAAGCTGGCAAAGTCTGCGAGAAAGAAAAGGAGAAGTCACTTCTTTCACTGGTTCTCCCCAAATATGTGTGGTTTCATTAAGTTGGTTAAGTTTAATGGCATGAGTATTAGCTCTCTAGCCATTCATCCCAATATGAAATTAACATTAATGTACACAACAAAAGGAAGGCTGATGAACTAAGACAAATAATCCATACAAAAAAGTTAATTAGAAGAGCTTCAACATACTTGTTGAGCATATCAGTTATGCTTCCACAGGTCAATGGCGAGACCACCAACATGATAGCGTTTTTCTGTGAATATCAAGAAGAGACCAATAAACTGGAGGAAAATGAATTCAAGTATCATGATGTCGAAAAGCAAACTGTAATAGTAAAAACATGACAAAAGCAATTACCATGATCCAAGCATGTGCAATATCTATTGTCCGTGCTGTTGGTGAAACAAAAACAGTGTCACATCCCTATGGATTTCAATCGAATAAATCCCATCAATTAAACCCATACTGCATCAAACAAAATAAAACTGAAGAAGTTTGTATTTACTTCTTGAACAGAATCAAGCAGATTTATGTCACTGATGTTACCTGTCCTTCACTAAGATTTTCAAAATTTGCAGTGGTTTGGTTGTGAAGAAACTGGATTCGGTCATCTCCACTGACTTCATGATAAATTGAACCCAAAAGTTAACAAAAGAATGGAAATTAGTTACAGCTTCAACTATAAATAGAACATCATTTATATAAAACCTCAGTCCCCAAGGGACCATGATCCTGAAACCTCATCTAATCAAATTAGCAAGCTCTTAGTAACCAAAGAAGAAACACCATAAATTTTAGTTATCTCCAAAACACCATAAATCAGATGCAATAAGTTACTATGGGGAGAAGCACCTTAAATAATAGAGTTAACAAATCTAATGTCGTTGCACATAAGTGAAAACATCAGTTTGGGAAAACTGTTTCAATTGACGATGCAGTAATTGCTTCACCCATCAAGAAATTTTTGAAAAACAGCATTCAGAAGTTCAAAGATGATGATTCATTTACAGCTCAAGTAAGAGAGAATAATATACCTCTTATCCGTCCGAAATGTGAAAGGTCCACGACCTAGCCGTTAGATGAAATCATAAAAATTAATCAAACAAGACAAAGATTAGCTACTTGCTCAAGAAAATTTCAAAACCGAAAGAAAGGAACTTCCCATATGCCACCGCAATGAAAGAGAAAAGTACATAAACTAATTTTACATGATATGAATTGGAGCTCTGATATGAACCAACGTATGAGATTAACACGAACGATCAAGTAAATTATTAAATAGGCGTAACTTTATCAACTCTTTAATAATATCATCCTGGTTGGTCAATTATAGAACATAAAGCCAAAACCAATTCTCGGGAACTTGAGAACTTTCCACGGAAGCCAGCTCAATTCATTAGTATTCAAGGTTTAGCTTCCTACTCGAAGGTTGTTAATGTTCACATCATGATCCACATGGCTCAAAAATGATAAAACTAAAAGCAGCAGAGTCAGAATATCATTAGAGAATGGACATGTAAATACAGAAGAACACAAAAGCAGCTTGTTCACACAAAACAATAAGACAAAAATTTCCGAAACAACATTATATGTAGAGCTCTAATCTCCCCAACTTTCAAGTCCCATGATCAAATACTTACACGCCTAAGGCTCCCCCTATATCTTCTTTGTTATTAATTAACCTTTTCCAATTTTCAATTAAAATATTTATATATATACCAGTTCTTTTTTACTCAGAGAGCACTGACATAATTAATTCCATTTCCATTTATGATTAATCGGTAAACCACAAGGCTTATATTGACTTTATCAAATTCAGTACCCACTGAAGAGATAATTGTTATATATAATATTTTTACTATACGGACAGACTGATTTTTTACAACATTGTGAGCCACTGGATGCATTAATTTTTTTCATAATTAATATTTGGTATTAATTATTTGTATACAATCGATGCATTATAATGTTAGAACTGACGTTATTGAAATCAATATATATATATGATGGTTCGAGTAAATATACTTTCGAAGCACTTGCAATATAATAACATAATCGAACATTTGTTAAAATGAATATTTACATTAGTGTAAGCACAAATATAATTCAAAAAGATAAAAATAATAAAAATAATAAAAAAACGCACCGCAACGCCATGATCGACCGCATCTAAAGCTTCATCATCGTTGTTAAAACTTTGAACAACTCCATCCTCTGAAATCTGAGCTCCTTCACTCTTCACTGTATCCTGCCAAGGAAGAAATACCCACTTAGATTTTTATGATGTTGATGATATTTTTTGAGTTGCAGAGTTCTTACAAGGAGGTCGTGGTCGATGGGAGGAGGCGAGAGGTCGAAAGGCAGTGCAGCAATTGGACGAGCTCCACCCACTTTCAACGAGAGCTGCTTCTTCTTCACCGTCTGCTGATTTTGGTATATGCAATTAGGCAGAGAGTGAAGAAGAGGAGTAGAAGAGACTGCAGCCAAATGGGTAATTGATGTCGGTGTTGCGGTCGCCATTTTTGGAGGCTCCAGCTCAAGCTTAACCTCTTTTAAATAACGGCCAGGTATACTTTTATTCAGCTGGAAACAGATTTTTCGGCCTCATACGACACACGAGATTGTATTAGATTATCTCAATGCGATCAAATTATGATTGGATTAGATGAAATTAGAATGGATAAAAATTAATGTTGTGATTTGTTTAATGAAGGAATTGCACAACACTCCCCTGAGGTTTGCCTAAAAACAGACGGAAACATAGTTACCCTTTTATTACACGAAACCCTCATGCCGTCAGTTAACTTTTGTCAATATTAACTGAGTGAAGGGCATTTTCGTCTTTTCGTCTGGGATCTGCTGCAGTTCTGCAATCTGCTTCCTCTCTCACCCTCTCCTTCTCGACCTGCTTCGAACATCATCACCATCAAATCATCTTCATCATCATCTTCGAACATCATCATCATCACCATCAAACACCTATTATTTTCGAACGAACCCGCGAGAGAGACCCAGATTTCTGGGTTTCCATCATGCGACAGAGACCCAAAAATCGAGGCCTTCCTCGCGGTGATAGAGTTGGAGAGGCGGGGAGAGTGGGGAGAGAAAGAGAAGCAGGAGGAGAGAGACAGATCTGATGAGGGAGAAGGAGAAGGAGGAACGGTGACAGAGTTCAATCTGCGACGCACTTGGACACCGTTCGTGAAGGCGCCGCCAGCCCTCTCCTTCTCGATCCCGTCTGGTTCATCTTGGTTTCTGGTCGGTTTTACGCGTGCGAGGTGCCGCTGGACGAGCTGGACTTGAGGTCCGGTTCAGGTGGCCTGCGGCTGGTCGTGATGGCTTCTCGGTCAGCGTTGACAGCTCCGTCACCGTCGTCGTCAGCTCGCGTGCGTGAAGGACTGGTTCTCGCTCGTTTCTGCACGGCTTGGCGTCTTCGTTTCAGCTCGATCTTGGTGAGGTTGCGGCTGGATGAGCTGGTCAGCGACAGGGACGGCGACCGGAGCAGCTCTTCTTCTTCTTCTTCTTTTCTTCTTTTCTTCTTCTTCTTTCTGGTTCATTTGTTTTTAGGCAATCGTGGGGATGAACATGTAAAATTGAGGGCATTTTAGACTTTTAATCAAAATTTCTTATCAACCGTTAAAGTTGACGGAAGTCAACTAACGGTATGGGGGTTTCGTGTAATAAAAGGATAAGTATGTTTTCGTCTGTTTTTAAGCAAACCTCCGGGGGGTGTTGTGCAATTCCTTGTTTGTTTAATACTGTATGAGATTAAATTAAAAATATATTATGAGATTGAATAAAAAATAATTAGATATTATATTATTTTTATAAAAGAAAACCAAAAATATTTTAATATTATGTTAAAATGTAAAATCTAATTTTAAAATAATATTTAATTTATTATTATTAAAATATATTATTTTATAATATTTTAATATAATATATAAGAATAATATTAAAAATAAATTTAATGTTTTATCTGATTATTATAAAAAAAGAGTAAAAAAAATTAAAAATTATAAAAAAAAAAAAAGAATTATCCCATATTGATGGGAAAAATTTAACCCATCAAATTGGTTGGTTTAATTTATCTAACCAACACGACCACTAAAACAAGGGATTGAATTGAAATTTTTTCAATCTTAATTCAATTATTTGTAACAAATGAAATCTAAATTATACAAAACTCTCATTCTGTAAGTGAAAGTTTTTGTAAGTGAAGGTTTGTTAATTCTAATAATTGATCAAAAATTTTGATTGAATAACAAAAATGTTCCTTGATATTTAAAAATTAAAAATTTAAAAAAAAATTATAATCCCGAACGATGCAGATGAAATAAAAAATTTATTTAAAAAATTAATGGAAAAAAGCAAAAGCAAAAAAAATAAAATAAAAATAAAAAATTGTTGGAGATTCATTTTGGGATTGGATCTTAATCGACTGTCCATTAAATCTCTAAATGGAGATGATTGTCAACACAACCACCAAACTTACGTAGTGAGATGAAATCATCATCATCATCATCGCAAATGATCAATCAAGTAATCATCATCATCAAACGGATACGGATCCTTCAAAAACCTAACAACATCGTGAAGAGCAGTTACGTCCCTACACCGAGCCTCTTTACATGCCTCAACAGCCACGGCCTTACAGACGTGCAGGGAGCGAAACAAAGGGAGACGTAAAGGCAGCTGTCAAACTCGAAAGTTAGATTCGGATCGCGGTCGGAGACGACGACAAGCACGTCGAGGAATTCAGCGAAGCGGCAAGGGGAGTCAGAGGAGAGGAATGAGTCGGAGGTCAGAGAGTTGAAGAGGAAGAGAGAGAGGTGGTGGTGGCAGAGGGTGAGGTCGGCGAGGAGGTTGAGAGTGTGGTGGTGGTGGTGATGGTGGTGGTGATTGGTGTGCTGTCGTGGGCAACCAAATTAAACCTATACTCCTAAAAATTTATATAGTGATGTGAGTAAGGATCGTTCCCACAGAGAGTATCCAGCTTAGTTTTATGCTACACGAACAATGATGGGGGATAGGGATTTGAGTATAAAAAAACAATTTTAAGAAAAACAACTAAAGAGCAATTCAAATTGAAATTTTAAAATCAATCAGAAGAACAAACGTTGGTCTAAGTCAACATCCACCTTCGGAATTTTATAACTGATCATCGATGCAAGTATATATCAATTCACACCTTAAATATTCACCGTTGGAACCATTTTTTATTTTTCCTATCTCTCCTTAATTGCAATTAATTAGAAAACAAATGATCTAACCAATCCTAACTATTAAATAACCCAAGACAAGCACTAAAGGTTTAATTTAATAGTAGCGTTAAGAATAAAGAAATCGATGAAGCTAAACAACACAAGCTCAAGCGGTTGCATTTAATTTAGTCGAACATTCTTCCTAAAATCTAATAATTTCTGATGCAGCAATTCATTAAATTTTAGTTGCTTCACAAGTTAGAGAGATCAAACAATTACGGATTTGATATCTAACTTAGCAATAGATTGTAACGAATAATAAACTAGTAGGCCTCCTAGTAATTACACGAGACAATCATGAAAATAAGCACAGAAGAACATCCAATACCCAAGGCATAAATTGAACAATAAAAACAAATTAGATCTCACAATTTTATTGATTCCGAGGCTTCAGTTTCCTTCGACCAACTATAAAAATTAGCCAAGCATGGCCATCATAAAAACTTGAAGAAAACTATCAGAGATCAAGCAAGAAGAGATGCCAGACTAATGATTTCCCCTCTATTTTATACACGGCAATGCCCTTCTCAGAGACCAAAAATTTCTAATCAAATTAAACATTTTCCTAAAATAACATAATTCAAATTTAACTAATTAAGGAAAATAATAAAAATAGCCTCAACACTAGAAGGAAAGTTGTGATTTCAGTTGGGATTTTCGTGCATCAGATTTGGAAGCTTCCAAAAATAAGTTGCTTCAAGTCAACCATCAAACTTGCAGGCTAAGTAACATTCCAGAACACCAACAGTGCAGGTGCGGCGACTTTAAGCCCGATTTTTGACCTTGATGCAGCTAGTATCTCTCAAAACTCAAAACATGAAAGTTGTAGAAATCTTTCTTGTCTTTCCATAGCATTTTGAATCATCTCGATCGGAGCTCAGATGAGAGAGTTATGTCCAGATTACGAACTGATGTCGAAACTGTCTAAAATCGCCCAAAAAGCTCTGTTTTTCTCTTAATGTCTCCATTTGAATTCTAAATCAAAATATAAGAATAGTGAGTTCATTTAGGCACCAAATAAGCATAAGAGACTAAACATTAAAAGAGAAAAAATGTGACATTCTACATTCTCATCAAATTCCCCCACACTTAACTTTTGCTCGTCCTCGTGCAAAACTCAAATTCACTTTCCCAAAAATACCAAGGTTGTAATGCTATCAGCAAAAATAACCAAGCTTTTCAAAACTCATAACATATCATGAACAAACATTTTTAAACAACTTACAATTACTTAGTAAGCATTTCATCTTGAAGATGGAATAAACTAAATACGTAGACCCTCACAGAAATAAACACTCGACTCTCATGTGTTTGAAGGATTTGTGTTTCGCTCACATTCATTCCAATGGAAATGATCTACCATAAGCTTGCATATCTTCTCATTCTCCACCACTGTGATCACATGCATAACTCGAATCATAAGGACTTTTCAAAGGTTGTAACATGGTTTAGGGTCAAGGTGGGAAATATTTGGGCATGTAGCTCAAAAGCAATCGAAACTAGTAAAGCAAAAAAATGAATCAACTCAAGCTCAAATATATAACTCATGTAAAAACAACCACTCCATTCAGCAACTTCTTCAATTTGGCTTGAACGCATTTAAATCATGTAACACTCCTGCATTGAAAAAAAAAAAAAAAAAATCGTTCAAAGGAACAATTTTCGTTTGCAGCAGTGAGCAGTTCTTTGCATAGCTTCCCTCTCTTTTATACATCACATATCAATAG